>CANXME010002145.1:0-425446 GCA_948144175.1 Closterium sp. NIES-65
CCCCCCCCCCCCCCCCCCCCCCCCCCCCCCCCCCCCCCCTCTCTATCCCACCCTCCCCCTCCTCTTCCAGAGCCCCTCTAAACGGTGCTGCTGGTCTGGTGTGGGTGGCATGCGGCGCAGAGATAGCAGCAGCCCTCTCTGTCATCCCCACGTGCCCAATCCCTTCTTTCCGCTTGCTCCTCCCCCCCCTCTCTATCCCACCCCTCTCCCTCCTCTTCCAGAGCCCCTCTAAACGGTGCTGCTGGTCTGGTGTGGGTGGCATGCGGCGCAGAGATAGCAGCAGCCCTCTCTGTCATCCCCACGCGCCCAATCCCTTCTTTCCGCTTGCTCCTCCCCCCCCCTCTCTATCCCACCCCTCTCCCTCCTCTTCCAGAGCCCCTCTAACGGTGCTGCTGGTCTGGTGTGGGTGGCATGCGGCGCAGAGATAGCAGCAGCCCTCTCTGTCATCCCCACGCGCCCAATCCCTTCTTTCCGCTTGCTCCCCCCCCCTCTCTATCCCACCCCTCTCCCTCCTCTTCCAGAGCCCCTCTAAACGGTGCTGCTGGTCTGGTGTGGATGGCATGCGGCGCAGAGATAGCAGCAGCCCTCTCTGTCATCCCCACATGCCCAATCCCTTCTTTCCGCTTGCTCCTCCCCCCCCTCTCTATCCCACCCCTCTCCCTCCTCTTCCAGAGCCCCTCTAAACGGTGCTGCTGGTCTGGTGTGGGTGGCATGCGGCGCAGAGATTGCAGCAGCACTCTCTGTCATCCCCACGTGCCCAATCCCTTCTTTCCGCTTGCTCCTCCCCCCCTCTCTATCCCACCCCTCTCCCTCCTCTTCCAGAGCCCCTCTAAACGGTGCTGCTGGTCTGGTGTGGGTGGCATGCGGCGCAGAGATAGCAGCAGCCCTCTCTGTCATCCCCACGTGCCCAATCCCTTCTTTCCGCTTGCTCCTCCCCCCCCCTTCTCTATCCCACCCTTCTCCCTCCTCTTCCAGAGCCCCTCTAAACGGTGCTTCTGGTCGCGTGTGTGGCATGCGGCGCAGCGTGTAGCGGGCCGGGCTGCAGGGGGGGTTGTGACTCTTAGTACGAGGAGAACATGACCCTTACGCAGTCCGTACGGTGCTCTCACACTCTGCTCCCTCTCCCATATGATTTCACTCAGACTAGTTCATCCCCTCTCTCCCCCATCTATCTCCCTGCTCTCCCCTACCTCAACCAGAGCCCCTGTTCATGGTGCTGGTGGTGGTGTGGGTGGCCTGCGGCACGTGTTACCAAAATCCCACTCTCTCGACCTCTTGGTTTTCCGCCCTTCTTTGGAGTCACCCACATATCCTTTTTTCCTATCCATCCGGCTGTCGTAGGTTCATTCGCAGAGGGGCGGGACCGGATGTGCCTCGAGGCGCCAGACCATGCCATAGACTTCTACCCAACGCTCGAACAGCGCGTGCAGATGTTGTATGAGGTTATCAGCGAGACGCACATCATCAACATGATGCAGCTGCGAGAGGCTATGGAAGACAAAAACATCATAGGCGCTTTTAAACGCGCCTGGACGTCATGGAAGAACGAACGTGGCTTCCACCTCAAGCGCAGAGTGCTCGTCACTTTCAGCAAGAAGGTGGAAGGCCTGCGTGCAGCCGAACTGTGGATGGGCACCAAGAAGAAGCGGAAGATGTGGAAAAAATACCAACCGAGTGAGTACTTGCGTGACTGTTTCCATCCCCTATTGACATGTCTTCTCATGCACCCCTCGTGCATGCCCCCACGTTGATGAAGCACATACCCCAATGCATCCCCACTTTGGCACGCGACTACATACCTGCTCTCCTCGCCCAAGCTTGTAGCGCATGTGCAACACACATCCGCATGACAGCCATCCGTTGGTTTCTTCTCCACACTCCCCTTCTCCCGCCCCCCGTTTTACTCCCGCCCTCCTCTTCTCTCCCGCCACCACCCTTCTCTCCCGCCCTCCCTTCCTCTACCGCCCTCCCCTTCTCTCCCGCCCTCCCCTTCTCTCCCGCCCTCCCCCTATCTCCCGCCCACCCCTGCTCTCCCCGCCCTCTCGCCATTCATTCCCCCCCGCCCTCGATGTTCATCCATACCCTTTGGACAACCCTAAACCATGTCATGCATGATCACGGATGTCTCATGCTTCCCCGCATTGTCATACATGCGCGCAGGAGGGAAACAACGGGTCAGCTCGTGGGGAAACAACAGAGACGGGCTCCCGTTTGCCGACGGCCGGTTTGTAGATGCGGTCCGGGAAGCATTTCGGAATTTCTGTGTCGGGCGCCGGTGTGCGTCAAAGCATACCACATTGCCTGGTCAATCATGGTGGTACGCAATTATTGCTCACCCATGGTATGCTCTAGCTTGGCATGCTGTTTTATAGTCCCTCGGCATGGTATGTGGGGCATTTAGCGCAGCCTCTAAACTCTGCACGCGAGTGTCCACTGAAGTTGCTGTTTTTCCTCCATCCATACTGTGCTATGCCTTTTCAGATTGACCAGGGCTTATCAAAGGTTAAGAGGACTGACTGGAACGTCTCCAACTCCCACCGGAAGAACAGTGAATGGATGGGGGGTTTGCACCGTAATGTGCGGTGGATTATCAAGGACCACTTCACACGCCACACCCCTGTGTACAACACAGACATGAAGGACTTCAAGTGGGGCGAACCGTGGGCTGTATGTTCACGAGTCAGGATTTGAGGCCTTCCGGGGGAAGGCTGAGCTTGATGCCAAAACGAAGGACCTGAAGGAGGAAGAAAAGGAGGTGTACAACTCGGAGGACATGGAGGAGGATAAGGAGGAGGAGGATGAGGAGGAGGAGGAGGAGGAGGATGACGAGGAGGAGGACGAGGAGGAGGAGGAGGAGGAGGAGGAGGACGAGGAACAGTGGGGGCAGGAGCGGAGGGAAGAGGAAAAGGCACAAGAGACCTAGGGCAGGCGGGAGGGATGAGGAAGAGGATGAGAAACGGGGGGGGCAAGAGCTTAGGAAGGGCAGAAGGCACAAGGGAGGGAAAACCAGGGAAGGCAGGAGGGAAGCGGACGAGGAAGAGGAGAAGGAAGAGGAGCTGGGGGATAAGAAACAGGGGGGCAGGAGCGGAGGAAGGGCAGGAAGCACAAGAGAGGCAGAGGGCAGGGAAGCAGGAGGGAAGAGGAAGTGGAGGAAGATGAGGAAGAGGAGGAGCAGGAGGATGAGAAACAGGGGGGGCAGTCGCGGAGGAAGGGTAGAAAGCACAAGAGAGGCAGAGGCAAGGGAAGTTGGAGGGAAGTGGAAGAGGAGGAAGAGGAGGAAGAGGAGAAAGAGGAGGAAGAGGATGAGGATGAGGATGAGAAGCAGGGGGGCCAGGAGCGGAGGAAGGGCAAAAGGCACGAAAATGGCAAAAAGAAGGGGAGGCAAGAGGGCCAAATGATGGTGTGACGAGACAAGGGGGGCTGCAGATGAGGCATGCGTGGAGTTTACAAAAGGGGACAGCAGGAGAGGCAATCACATACGTGCGAGGAGAGGCATTGGTGGAGACAGCAAGGGGGGCATCAGGGAAGGCACGTGTGGATAGAGAAAGGGGGACAGCATTACGGAGGGGAGTGGTGCAAGGGCCGCAGCAGTATAGGCATGACCGGATAGGACAAAAGCAAGCAGCAGTAAAGGCTTGACTGGAGGATGTCTAAGACGGAGCAGCAGACGCATGACAGGGCTGGACATGCGAGGAAGCAGTGGACGCATGGGCAGGGCAATAGTACCACATTTCGAGTATATTTCCATATTCTTGTCCGCATTCCGAGAGTTCCAGTGCCCAAGCCAGATGCCAGAGACTTAGTCAAAATTCGAGAGCAAGAAGAGCCCTAGCAGTGTTGGAATGTCCTACATGCGAAAACATTAGGGCTGACGACACTCTCTTATACTGAATTATAGGGTACGATTTTACTCATGTCAAGGTCCTGAGAGTAACATGAACGTCAAACTCAATTTCACGGAGCGGGAAGTGACAAAACCACACTGAACAACAGGTCGAGCAAGGGAAAAACTCTATGAATTCCAGGGGCCTGGCTCCGATTCTTCCAGGGATTAATTCTGACAGCCCTACACGTATGCACCAATCACGCTGCTTCGTGCAACAAACGTGTTAGGCTGTCAGATGGGAACCCTAAACAGCTGGAGGATTTCATTCTGTCTTCACCGTTAGATTTCATCTAACGGGCATCCACTACTGCGCCCAGAAGATGGGAGAGTGCATGTGTGGAGTGGACGGACCTCTGCGCGCCGTAACATTATTAGGGATGGCGCGTGCCCAAATCGGGGAAAAAGGACACATTCACAACAGCCACCAAGTTACCGGTGAGAGTCTGACGCGTGGAATCGCTAGCCCCGAGAAGGTGTTCCACCTCGTCGTTCCGATGTTTTGATTGGCTCTCCCCTGTTAAGGGGGATGTATCTGTGATGTCAGCAGATGGGGAAACCAGACACCATTGCCAAAGAGCCCCGACAAGTGGGGCCCTCTGGCGAATGTCGTCCATGCGATTGCGACATCTTCCAGGTTCAGGTAGGTTAGGGTACGAGTAGCAAAAATTAACGAATGTGGCAACAACCTGCATAGCAACTCGTGACCCATAGTAGCGTGGCTCCAAAGCACAGATTCAGAAGTGGTGCTGCTTCCTCATAATTTCCCCAGTGCCACTCGCAACTCGAAGTCAGGAACATTCAGCCATGGCTCTTCCAAGCTTAGATAGTAAACTAGCCTTTCAGCCGATCTCCATGCCCTTTCCCTACGGCGGAGGCTGGCTCGACATAACCGTAGACCACGCCAATAGGCTACGACCCGGTGAATGGGTCAGCGGAATCGTGATTGATTGGCTCGGTGTGTGAGTATCACGAATATAGACTCATTACACAGTGACGACACGGTTCTCTCATGCTATTATTTTGGCGTTAATCTGCGCACTCGCAGGATGCTGCAGTACGAACACGGTCGCAACCGCACAAAGTGGCTTTACGGTGGATCCTATTTCTGGGACTACGCTCGGAAGGACACACCGAGGCCTGAGAACGCCTACACTTTCGGATTGGGAATATTCGAATTCACACATGTTCTAGTTCCGATCAATACCGAGTAAGTTCTCGCCGCGTCGTGCCGTTGCACCAGAAATAATTCGCAATGATAATGTCGTTTTTAATGATGCTAGTCCTCGTTTGCGCATTAGGAGTCATTGGAGCTTGATCGTCATCGAGAGAATCCCGAGACCCGACGACACGATTCCCATGAACTGCGTGCTATGGCACGCTGACTCGAACGGTACCCATGACGGTGTTGACGCTCCGTTGCGCAGGTATTCGCTCTCAAATGGCAGTATGCTGTTGTCTCGTAACTCAAAACGGGGTAACTAAATAATTGAAGAACCATCATCCGATATGCAGGTATTTACGAAACGAGGTCGTAAAATGCTGTTCGTGGATCATTGATTCGGACGCTGATGCATGGGCTGCGAGCATCCCGCTACGGCACGTCAAGGTGAGCGAAATTGGCTTGTTTGTACGAGCTCCGAGCCCATGCATCTCTTTTTCTCGCAACGCGATTTCCTCCACCAACCCCCAATTTCGGACGGGCCTTACACTGCCATAATTGACCCTGTGTGTCTTCAGATTCCAATGCAGGACAATGAGAACGACTGTGGTGTGTTCGCGATGCGTGTGATGCACACATTGGTCGAGGATGGTTTCCGTAACCTCCCTGCGTGTGAGCTTGTCGGTACGCCACTCAAATGGCGCCGTCAGTACCGTCGCGATTTGAGGAAGTGGTCTGTGTTTTTTTCGGGGAAAGACGATGGTGGAGGTTAGAGGTGGGGCATGAGGCGGGTCTAAGCTAGTAATGGGGCGGGGAGCTTGGTGGAACGCGACTGGAATGAGAATGACAGGGTGAGCGAAGGGGGATGAGGCTGATAGCAAAGGGGGAGTGAGGCGGGTATGAAGTGGGGATTGAGACGGGTAGCAAGGGAGATTGAGGCGGGTAGCAAGGGGGAATGGGGCGGGTAGCAAGGGGGAATGAGGCAGGTAGCAAGGGGGAATGAGGCGGGAAGCATGGGGGAATGAGGCAGGTAGCAAGGGGGAATGAGGCGGGTAGCAAGGGGGAATGGGGCGGGTAGCAAGGGGGAATGAGGCGGGAAGCATGGGGGAATGAGGCAAGTAGCAAGGGGGAATGAGGCGGGTAGCAAGGGGGGATGGGGCGGGTAGCAAGGGGGAATGAGGCGGGTAGCAAGGGGGAATGAGGTGGTTAGCAAGGGAGAATGGGGGCGGGTATGAAGTGGGGATTGAGGCGGGTAGCAAGGGAGATTGAGGCGGGTAGCAAGGGGGAATGGGGCGGGAAGCATGGGGGAATGAGGCAAGTAGCAAGGGGGAATGAGGCGGGTAGCAAGGGGGAATGGGGCGGGTAGCAAGGGGGAATGAGGTGGTTAGCAAGGGGGAATGAGGTGGTTAGCAAGGGAGAATGGGCCGTGTATGAAGTGGGATTGAGGCGGGTAGCAAGGGGGAATGGGGCGGGAAGCATGGGGGAATGAGGCAGGTAGCAAGGGGGAATGAGGCAGGTAGCAAGGGGGAATGGGGCGGGTAGCATGGGGGAATGAGGCGGGTAGCATATGAGAATGAGGTGGTTAGCAAGGGAGAATGGGGCGTGTATGAAGTGGGGATTGAGGCGGGTAGGAAGGGAGATTGAGGCGGGTATCATGGGGGAATGAGGCATGTAGCATGGGGGAATGAGGCGGGTAGCAATCGGGAATGAGTTTGGTAGCATGGGGGAATGAGGCAGGTAGCAAGGGGGAACGAGGCGGGTAGCAAGGGGGCATGAGGTGGATAGCAAGGGGGAATGAGGCAGGTAGCAAGGGGGAACGAGGCAGGTAGCAAGGGGGAATGAGGCTGGTAGCAAGGGGGAATGAGGCATAGGCAGGTAGCAGGGAGCAGGAGGGGATGAGGCGGGTAGCAGGTCTCAGCATAGGGTGAACTTATTGGGCCTATGTTGTCAAACAAGACCTATAAGGAGGATCTATTTGTCCCACCGTCCAGTCCATCGTGACAAGCCAACAAGCAAGTCACAGAACGCGTGGGTGAGGCTTCGAAACAGTCCCCATCACTCACATGACCAAACAGCAAGTGTTTGTCACCTCCTGTCAAGCATGAAATAAGAACATACAACATATCAAGCAATTGATTTATGCACTATAGCTGCCCTACAGGACAAGAGTGCAGACACGCCCCATGATGGGAGTTTGTGTTGGAAACAATCGGTCCTAAGCGCCTGTGTCGTGTCGAAACACCAAGACACAAACGAAGCAAAACACTACGGTATCGAAGCACCAGCGAGTCAACCCTCGGAGGTTGAAGTAACTGTCGGAGGTTACGCGAAGGTCAAAGGTCAGCGACCTTTGACCTGACAAGTACAGCGCGACAGCAAGGACACACAACTGACTCGCTGCAGAGCAGTTGCCCGAGTCGTCACTGTATCGAACCGCAACAGCAACAGTAAAGTAGTTGCAACCGTATCTCTTCGTATTCCTTGTACTCTTATATAATCTTGTATCTCTTTGCTTTAATCAACTTACTTTGCCCTCACATACTAGCGCAAGGTGGTTCACAACACTTTAATTAACGCTTCCGCTACTACACCAAGTCTACCCAGAGTTCACCCTTGCAAAGATCCTAAGGGCTTTTCAGCCCAACTGTTTGTGTATGGCACTGGTAATGTTGCACCACAAATGACATACCAGTAGCTACCTTGTTGCGACACCAATATATTATTTACCTAGACCATATTTAAACAACAATCAAGGTAACAGGGTCACTGCTCTCCTTAAACAATTTGACAGTTGGTCCGTGAAGGATGTGTCTGGTTATGCACTGTCGGTGGTCATACTTGTGAGTAAACGTACGGTATTGGACAGCTCAACATTCCTTTGGTAGTAATGATTTATATGTTCTTTCAACACTGTATTGCAGCCTTGCAAATAAATGTGTCATTTTGTGCCCCCCGTGCACCATACCACTTACCTCAGTTCATTGCCACGAACGTTGTTCTCTCCGACTTGCGACCCCAATCGCCACCACTCACAACTAACTCCCGAGCATGCGTTCTTATCGCAGGTGTTCCATAACGGCTTCGTATCAGACTGTCGCATCGCTGTACAAACTGCGCCAATGGTTCGTCCCCGTTTCTCCGAAGTGGCGATTTTACTATTGACGTGACGCCTGCGCCAAGCTTCGTGCGGCACGCGTGAAAGACTATGAAAATTAGCCACATAAAGTCTGTGCGGGCAGAATAGATATCTTTCGTGAGCCCTAATACACTAGCGCACGTTTAAGCACTAGCAACATTTTGTATCGCTCCCTGCCGCTAATGGACAGATAAACGCCCACTCCCACTGAATCATGCCCCATTGGAGCCGCAATTTTTTATGGATGCACGTTAACCACCGTGTGATTGGTTGTTGGGGGAAACGAGGGACCTGGATGTCGCAAGGTGGAACAGAGCAGGAAACACTCAAACCCTCGTCACCTCCGTGCTCCTCTTGCGTGCCTGCTTGTGGGTCGGTCATCTGCTCCAGGCCCCTGTCTGATCCTCGTCCCTTCTATGCTCAACAATTTTTTAGTGCGCGAAGCGTAGCTGTCAGGTTGCAACGTCATAACTAACCCACACCTCAGACTACTGCGTGAATGGAAACCTAGACATTGCAATGGATAGTCAGACGATTAAGGGGCCCGATGGGGCGATCGTTTTGGCAGACTCGTCGAAATTGCTGGAGGAAAAAATTTATATGGAGTTAGTTACAGTAGATAAAACGGCCGAGATCGTTAACGAGTACCGCAAGTACAATGCGTCGTCGGCGCGTGATAACGTTGAGTCAGGACGTGACTCTTCATCTGGTGACGAATCAAATAGCGACGGCGATGTTGGGCCATACGCTAACAAGGGCGTGTCCTCCCCTCCAAAACCAAGGGAGAGGCGCGTGAGGCGCTTAGATGACATCGGTCCCAAAGCCGGCCAGAAAGGTACGTGTCTTTGGTACCATCTGCTGAAAGGTAGACTTGCATGATTAATTACCTCCGACCGATCCAGTAAGTGCGGTTTGCCGTCGTGTTTGACTTGTTCCCGTTACTGAAGCTCCGATTGTGCTCCCCCGTAACATTGTCAGAGGACAAGCATGACAACCGAAAGGGGCGTAAGCGCCGTCAACAAAAGAGAGGCACTACTTCACATGCTGCGTCTGAAGGCGACGAGGAGGTCGAGGACGGCGGACCCGTCAAAGAAGGTGCGTGTTTGTGTAATATCGCCGGTTTCTAAGTAGCACGTTACTCCCTGCATCGACTGATCATACTGATGCCACTTCGTGCAATTAAGGTTAGCGCGCACTGGACTGCTAATGTTCTTGTGATGTCCGCCCTCGCAGCTCCGTCAGCAGGCAGGCGTGCAAGACAACGCGGTAGATGTTATGACCGTAGCGGGAGGGCTGCGGAGTATCCTGGCAGTCCATCTGGCCGCCTAGGAATGTCTGCGCGTGGCGACGAGCAGGAACATGGTGAGCTTGAAGGGCGTGGTGGTGGAAAGCGCAACAACGCGAAGGCGGCGGCGGCGGCCAAGGGCAGTCCCTCGGGGAGGCTCTCGAAGGACGTGGCTGGTGGCGACAAGCAGGAACATGGCGAGATTGAAGGGCGTAGTGGTGGAAAGCGAAACAACGCGAAGGCGGCGGCGGCAAAGGGCAGTCCCTCGGGGAGGCTCTCGCAGGAGGTGGCTGGTGGCGACGAGCAGGAACATGGCGAGCTTGAAGGGCGTGGTGGTGGAAAGCGCAACAACGAGAAGGCGGCGGCGGCGGCCAAGGGCAGTCCCTCAGGGAGGCTCTCGCTGGATGTGGCTGGTGGCGACGAGCAGGCGCTGCCCAGGCCCGTTATAGAAGGTTGGCGGTTCCTGGCTACTTTTGTCGTTGATTTTGAGGTTGCATAGCCTTCGCTGCCACCCTCCTTGTATATTGTTACCTGTTGCACCAGCAACTATGTCGTGAGTGACGTGACACCGAGATTGTCTCTCTCATATCCCTCTCGCTGCAGGGCTAGCAGAGCAGCGAGGTGGTGGCGGTATCGATCAGGATGAGGACAAGCCTGCAGCAGTGACTGCTGGGAAAGAACATGGACGTGAAGCTGTGATTCCGTACAAACGACGCAATGCTGTGGACTCGGCCGGTCGCGACCGAAATGCGAGACAAGCTCGACAAGGGACGAAACAGTATGTTTCGAGCTCGTCGGGTTCGGAGGAGGGATCCAGCGATAGTGAGTCAGGCAGCTCATCCGGGAGTGAGGAAGTATACGAGGACGAGGAGGAGGAGGAAGAGGAAGAGGAGGATGAGGAGTTGGAGCCGGAGAGCGAGGATGAGGAGGAGGCTCGGCCTTTGAAGAGGAGGGGTGTGCGGAAGACCAAGAAGGGCAATGGAAAGCAAAAATCGGAGACAGGACGGGTGAAGAGCTATAAGCAGAGTGTGCGTCGTGCCAAACCACATGGCAAGCGCCAGAGACCTCGATTCGAAGCTAAAATTGTGGGTGTGCGTAGCAAGGAGAAGCGGGAGTTGGATTTTTACGAGTCCATGGGGCTACGATGTCCATCAAGCCCTCATGATCGGAAAGCCACCGACACGTATGCTGCGTTACGCGAGCAGATGGATTCGTCTGGGAAGGGAGATCCGATCGCTTGGGGGTCAGCGCGGTTTGGCAGGGAAGCGACGGACCCGCATGCAAAGCTTTCGGGGGGTCACGCGGTTCAGGTGAAAATCGAGGGAGCAACGAAGCGGCACGAACCCTCGGCCGCCGCAGCAGCCAATGACGGTGTGGGAGGAGGTGTGTGGGCGAATTCCTTGGGTGAATGTGGCGGCGGTGTGGAAGGCTCCATGTGGGATGTACGGGATAGCAAGGGAGAAGGAGGAGACTTGAAAATGGATCCAGCGACTAAGGAGGGGAGGGGCGAGAGCATGGGCACACCTGGCGCATCCAGTCGGCCCAACGTGGCTGGCGGCAAGACGGTGGAGCAGCTCATGCGGGAGCTTGCCCAGCGGGATCGCGAAATTGCGGCACTCAAGGCAAGGCCAGGAGCCAAAGGACCTGTCAAACCCTGCACCCCTCCGTCTAGGCCTCCTCCTATTGCGTCTCTGTCGAGCGGCCCATCTGCAGTGGGCCTCGATCCAGGCGTGGCGCCAGAAAGCCCATCGACGGTAGACGTACCGGTCTATCGAACGCGTGGGATGCCCAAGCCCAAGCTGCTGAAGGTGGGTATGTTTAAGTGTTAAGCAATGTGTGGCATGGGGCTCAGTGATAGCTGCAGCTCTCTCTCTCAACACCTCGTTCCCCCCACCTCTTTATGCTGGTCAGAGTGTTTGTACCATTATGCGCAGTGATAGCGGCCTGGCTGCGGTGTGATAGGCACTCCCAGTACGCCCCGCTTCACGGACGCTGGTGCTGGGCGTACGATACTCTCACACTCTGCCCCACCTCTGCGAGCTCACCATAACTGTTCTATTTCCTCCCCCCCCCCCTCTCTCCCGTCACTCCACCTCCTCTTCCAGAGCCCCTGTTCATGGCGCTGCTTGTCTGGTATGGGTGGCATGCGGCGCAGAGATAGCAGCAGCCCTCTCTGTCATCCCTACGCGCCCAATCCCTTCTTTCCGCTTGCTCCCCCCCCCCTCTCTATCCCACCCCTCCCCCTCCTCTTCCAGAGCCCCTCTAAACGGTGCTGCTGGTCTGGTGTGGGTGGCATGCGGCGCAGAGATAGCAGCAGCCCTCTCTGTCATCCCCACGTGCCCAATCCCTTCTTTCCGCTTGCTCCTCCCCCCCCCTCTCTATCCCACCCCTCTCCCTCCTCTTCCAGAGCCCCTCTAAACGGTGCTGCTGGTCTGGTGTGGGTGGCATGCGGCGCAGAGATAGTAGCAGCCCTCTCTGTCATCCCCACGCGCCCAATCCCTTCTTTCCGCTTGCTCCTCCCCCCCCCTCTCTATCCCACCCCTCTCCCTCCTCTTCCAGAGCCCCTCTAAACGGTGCTGCTGGTCTGGTGTGGGTGGCATGCGGCGCAGAGATAGCAGCAGCCCTCTCTGTCATCCCCACGCGCCCAATCCCTTCTTTCCGCTTGCTCCTCCCCCCCCCTCTCTATCCCACCCCTCTCCCTCCTCTTCCAGAGCCCCTCTAAACGGTGCTGCTGGTCTGGTGTGGATGGCATGCGGCGCAGAGATAGCAGCAGCCCTCTCTGTCATCCCCACATGCCCAATCCCTTCTTTCCGCTTGCTCCTCCCCCCCCTCTCTATCCCACCCCTCTCCCTCCTCTTCCAGAGCCCCTCTAAACGGTGCTGCTGGTCTGGTGTGGGTGGCATGCGGCGCAGAGATTGCAGCAGCACTCTCTGTCATCCCCACGTGCCCAATCCCTTCTTTCCGCTTGCTCCTCCCCCCCCTCTCTATCCCACCCCTCTCCCTCCTCTTCCAGAGCCCCTCTAAACGGTGCTGCTGGTCTGGTGTGGGTGGCATGCGGCGCAGAGATAGCAGCAGCCCTCTCTGTCATCCCCACGTGCCCAATCCCTTCTTTCCGCTTGCTCCTCCCCCCCCCTTCTCTATCCCACCCTTCTCCCTCCTCTTCCAGAGCCCCTCTAAACGGTGCTTCTGGTCGCGTGTGTGGCATGCGGCGCAGCGTGTAGCGGGCCGGGCTGCAGCGGGGGTTGTGACTCTTAGTACGAGGAGAACATGACCCCTTACGCAGTCCGTACGGTGCTCTCACACTCTGCTCCCTCTCCCATATGATTTCACTCAGACTAGTTCATCCCCTCTCTCCCCCCTCTATCTCCCTGCTCTCCCCTACCTCAACCAGAGCCCCTGTTCATGGTGCTGGTGGTGGTGTGGGTGGCCTGCGGCACGTGTTACCCAAATCCCACTCTCTCGACCTCTGGTTTCCGCCCTTCTTTGGGAGTCACCCACATATCCTTTTTTCCTATCCATCCGGCTGTCGTAGGTTCTTTTCGCAGAGGGGCGGGACCGGATGTGCCTCGAGGCGCCAGACCATGCCATAGACTTCTACCCAACGCTCGAACAGCGCGTGCAGGTGTTGTATGAGGTTATCAGCGAGACGCACATCATCAACATGATGCAGCTGCGAGAGGCTATGGAAGACAAAAACATCATAGGCGCTTTTAAACGCGCCTGGACGTCATGGAAGAACGAACGTGGCTTCCACCTCAAGCGCAGAGTGCTCGTCACTTTCGGCAAGAAGGTGGAAGGCCTGCGTGCAGCCGAACTGTGGATGGGCACCAAGAAGAAGCGGAAGATGTGGAAAAAATACCAACCGAGTGAGTACTTGCGTGACTGTTTTCCATCCCCTATTGACATGTCTTCTCATGCACCCCTCGTGCATGCCCCACGTTGATGAAGCACATACCCCCAATGCATCCCCACTTTGGCACGCGACTACATACCTGCTCTCCTCGCCCAAGCTTGTAGCGCATGTGCAAACACATCCGCATGACAGCCATCCGTTGGTTCTTCTCCCACACTCCCCTTCTCCCGCCCCCCCGTTTAACTCCCGCCCTCCTCTTCTCTCCCGCCACCCCCTTCTCTCCCGCCCTCCCTTCCTCTACCGCCCTCCCCTTCTCTCCCGCCCTCCCCTTCTCTCCCGCCCTCCCCCTATCTCCCGCCCACCCCTGCTCTCCCGCCCTCTCGCCATTCATTCCCCCCCGCCCTCGATGTTCATCCATACCCTTTGGACAACCCTAAACCATGTCATGCATGATCACGGATGTCTCATGCTTCCCCGCATTGTCATACATGCGCGCAGGAGGGAAACAACGGGTCAGCTCGTGGGGAAACAACAGAGACGGGCTCCCGTTTGCCGACGGCCGGTTTGTAGATGCGGTCCGGGAAGCATTTCGGAATTTCTGTGTCGGGCGCCGGGTGTGCGTCAAAGCATACCACATTGCCTGGTCAATCATGGTGGTACGCAATTATTGCTCAACCCATGGTATGCTCTAGCTTGGCATGCTGTTTTATAGTCCCTCGGCATGGTATGTGGGGCATTTAGCGCAGCCTCTAAACTCTGCACGCGAGTGTCCACTGAAGTTGCTGTTTTTCCTCCATCCCATACTGTGCTATGCCTTTTCAGATTGACCAGGGCTTATCAAAGGTTAAGAGGACTGACTGGAACGTCTCCAACTCCCACCGGAAGAACAGTGAATGGATGGGGGGTTTGCACCGTAATGTGCGGTGGATTATCAAGGACCACTTCACACGCCACACCCCTGTGTACAACACAGACATGAAGGACTTCAAGTGGGGCGACCGTGGGCTGTATGTTCACGAGTCAGGATTTGAGGCCTTCCGGGGGAAGGCTGAGCTTGATGCCAAAACGAAGGACCTGAAGGAGGAAGAAAAGGAGGTGTACAACTCGGAGGACATGGAGGAGGATAAGGAGGAGGAGGATGAGGAGGAGGAGGAGGAGGAGGAGGATGACGAGGAGGAGGACGAGGAGGAGGAGGAGGAGGAGGAGGAGGACGAGGAACAGTGGGGGCAGGAGCGGAGGAAGAGGAAAAGGCACAAGAGACCTAGGGCAGGCGGGAGGGATGAGGAAGAGGATGAGAAACGGGGGGGGCAAGAGCTTAGGAAGGGCAGAAGGCACAAGGGAGGGAAAACCAGGGAAGGCAGGAGGGAAGCGGACGAGGAAGAGGAGAAGGAAGAGGAGCTGGGGGATAAGAAACAGGGGGGGCAGGAGCGGAGGAAGGGCAGGAAGCACAAGAGAGGCAGAGGGCAGGGAAGCAGGAGGGAAGAGGAAGTGGAGGAAGATGAGGAAGAGGAGGAGCAGGAGGATGAGAAACAGGGGGGGCAGTCGCGGAGGAAGGGTAGAAAGCACAAGAGAGGCAGAGGCAAGGGAAGTTGGAGGGAAGTGGAAGAGGAGGAAGAGGAGGAAGAGGAGAAAGAGGAGGAAGAGGATGAGGATGAGGATGAGAAGCAGGGGGGCCAGGAGCGGAGGAAGGGCAAAAGGCACGAAAATGGCAAAAGAAGGGGAGGCAAGAGGGCCAAATGATGGTGTGACGAGACAAGGGGGGCTGCAGATGAGGCATGCGTGGAGTTTACAAAAGGGGACAGCAGGAGAGGCATCACATACGTGCGAGGAGAGGCATTGGTGGAGACAGCAAGGGGGGCATCAGGGAAGGCACGTGTGGATAGAGAAAGGGGGACAGCATTACGGAGGGGAGTGGTGCAAGGGCCGCAGCAGTATAGGCATGACCGGATAGGACAAAGCAAGCAGCAGTAAAGGCTTGACTGGAGGATGTCTAAGACGGAGCAGCAGACGCATGACAGGGCTGGACATGCGAGGAAGCAGTGGACGCATGGGCAGGGCAATAGTACCACATTTCGAGTATATTTCCATATTCTTGTCCGCATTCCGAGAGTTCCAGTGCCCAAGCCAGATGCCAGAGACTTAGTCAAAATTCGAGAGCAAGAAGAGCCCTAGCAGTGTTGGAATGTCCTACATGCGAAAACATTAGGGCTGACGACACTCTCTTATACTGAATTATAGGGTACGATTTTACTCATGTCAAGGTCCTGAGAGTAACATGAACGTCAAACTCAATTTCACGGAGCGGGAAGTGACAAAACCACACTGAACAACAGGTCGAGCAAGGGAAAAACTCTATGAATTCCAGGGGCCTGGCTCCGATTCTTCCAGGGATTAATTCTGACAGCCCTACACGTATGCACCAATCACGCTGCTTCGTGCAACAAACGTGTTAGGCTGTCAGATGGGAACCCTAAACAGCTGGAGGATTTCATTCTGTCTTCACCGTTAGATTTCATCTAACGGGCATCCACTACTGCGCCCAGAAGATGGGAGAGTGCATGTGTGGAGTGGACGGACCTCTGCGCGCCGTAACATTATTAGGGATGGCGCGTGCCCAAATCGGGGAAAAAGGACACATTCACAACAGCCACCAAGTTACCGGTGAGAGTCTGACGCGTGGAATCGCTAGCCCCGAGAAGGTGTTCCACCTCGTCGTTCCGATGTTTTGATTGGCTCTCCCCCTGTTAAGGGGGATGTATCTGTGATGTCAGCAGATGGGGAACCAGACACCATTGCCAAAGAGCCCCGACAAGTGGGGCCCTCTGGCGAATGTCGTCCATGCGATTGCGACATCTTCCAGGTTCAGGTAGGTTAGGGTACGAGTAGCGAAAATTAACGAATGTGGCAACAACCTGCAAAGCAACTCGTGACCCATAGTAGCGTGGCTCCAAAGCACAGATTCAGAAGTGGTGCTGCTTCCTCATAATTTCCCCAGTGCCACTCGCAACTCGAAGTCAGGAACATTCAGCCATGGCTCTTCCAAGCTTAGATAGTAAACTAGCCTTTCAGCCGATCTCCATGCCCTTTCCCTACGGCGGAGGCTGGCTCGACATAACCGTAGACCACGCCAATAGGCTACGACCCGGTGAATGGGTCAGCGGAATCGTGATTGATTGGCTCGGTGTGTGAGTATCACGAATATAGACTCATTACACAGTGACGACACGGTTCTCTCATGCTATTATTTTGGCGTTAATCTGCGCACTCGCAGGATGCTGCAGTACGAACACGGTCGCAACCGCACAAAGTGGCTTTACGGTGGATCCTATTTCTGGGACTACGCTCGGAAGGACACACCGAGGCCTGAGAACGCCTACACTTTCGGATTGGGAATATTCGAATTCACACATGTTCTAGTTCCGATCAATACCGAGTAAGTTCTCGCCGCGTCGTGCCGTTGCACCAGAAATAATTCGCAATGATAATGTCGTTTTTAATGATGCTAGTCCTCGTTTGCGCATTAGGAGTCATTGGAGCTTGATCGTCATCGAGAGAATCCCGAGACCCGACGACACGATTCCCATGAACTGCGTGCTATGGCACGCTGACTCGAACGGTACCCATGACGGTGTTGACGCTCCGTTGCGCAGGTATTCGCTCTCAAATGGCAGTATGCTGTTGTCTCGTAACTCAAAACGGGGTAACTAAATAATTGAAGAACCATCATCCGATATGCAGGTATTTACGAAACGAGGTCGTAAAATGCTGTTCGTGGATCATTGATTCGGACGCTGATGCATGGGCTGCGAGCATCCCGCTACGGCACGTCAAGGTGAGCGAAATTGGCTTGTTTGTACGAGCTCCGAGTGTCAGAACTTATAGCTTACTTGTTTCTGTAGGCTATAGTGGGGTATCCCATAGGGGGTACAACCCAATTAGGGTTTCCTATTTGTACTCACTTCGTTCATAGTCATTCCATTCTCGTTCTTTGTTTTCACATGGAATCAGAGCAGGTTCCCTCCTAGGGACTGCTTCTAGGGCCCACCGAACCGCGCCCCGAGGCGCGTTTTTTTTTTAGCGACCCGTCGTGTCGCCCCTAGCGGACCGTTGCGCCGCCCTTCCCCTCGCGGCTCCGCCACCCTTCCCTAGCGGCCCCGCCGCCCTTCGATCGCGGCCCCGCCGCCCTCTGCTACGCGGCCCCGCCGCCGCCCTTCGATCGCGGCCCCGCCGCCCTCGGCTACGCGGCCCCGCCGCCCTCTGCCTCGCGGCCCCGCCGCCCTCTGCTACGCGGCCCCGCCGCCCTCTACTACGCGGCCCCGCCGCCCTTCGATCGCGGCCCCGCCGCCCTTTGCCACGCGGCCCCGCCGCCCTCTACTACGCGGCCCCGCCGCCCTCTGCTACGCGGCCCCGCCGCCCTTCGATCGCGGCCCCGCCGCCCTCTGCTACGCGGCCTCGCCGCCCTCTGCTACGCGGCCCCGCCGCCCCCTGCTACGCGGCCCCGCCGCTCTCTTCGGTCGCGGCCCCGCCGCCCTCTGCTACGCGGCCCCGCCGCCCTCTTCGGTCGCGGCCCCGCCGCTCTCTTCGGGCGCGGCCCCGCCGCCACTCTGCTACGCGGCCCCGCCGATCCGCCCAGCAGCAGCCGCCGCCGCCTGAGCCGCCGCCGAGCCGCCGCCGAGCCGTCGCCGAGCCGCCGCCGAGCCGCCGCCGAGCCGCCGCCGAGCCGCCGCCCGAGCCGCCGCCGAGCCGCCAGAGCCGCCGCCGAGCCGCCCGTGACGCCCGAGCCGCCCGCGCCGCCCAGCAGCAGCCGAGCCGCCGCCGAGCCGCCGCCGCCTGAGCCGCCGCCGAGCCGCCGCCGAGCCGCCGCCGAACCGCCGCCGAGCCGCCGCCCGAGCCGCCGCCGAGCCGCCCGCGCCGCCCGAGCCGCCTGCGGAGCCGTGCTGCTGTTCCTCTGCTGCTGACCTACCCGCCTCTCCCAGCCCGGTGAGATTTTCAGCTGCTGTCATGGCCACCCCCAATGTTCTTACCTTTGACGCTGAGGGGAGGGCCATTGACTTTGCCGTCTGGATTGAAGACCTGCAGCTGTACTTACTGTGTGATGCGATAGATGAGGTCTCTCTCTTTGACTTTGTCTCTGGCGCTGTCCCTGCCCCACCTGCTGATGCTGACTCTGCCGTTCGCTCCAAGTGGGCGACCCGCGATGCTGCTGCACGTCTTGCTGTGCGTCGCCACCTCCCTTCCTCTGAGCGTGCCCACTTTAGTCAGTGCAAGACCGCTCAGGCCTTGTACGACGCTGTAGTTGCACGCTACTCCTCCCCTTCCTCCGCTACCCTTAGCCGCCTCATGCTACCGTTTCTCTTCCCTGACCTCGCTTCCTTTCCCACTGTCGCTGACCTCGTTACCCACCTCCGTGCTAGTGACACCCGCTACCGCGCTGCCCTTCCTGCTGAGTTCCGCGCTGCGAACCCTCCTCCCATGTACATCACTCTCTACTTTCTCGTCACCCGTCTCCCTGAGTCCCTTCGTGTCGTTAGGGACCAGTTTCTCTCTGTCTGTCCCACCACTCTCACTGTCGACCTCCTTGAGGAGTCCCTGCTAGCGGCTGAGAAGAGTATTGTCGCTGTAGGGGCCTCTCGGGGTGACCCTCGCACCCCTATCTTTGAGGGGTGTGGTCCTTCCCCCCTGCTGCCCTCTGTCGCCTCTGCCGCTGCGGCCGACCTCACTGGTTTTGAGTCGGTCGGCGCGGCGTCTGCCCCCAGCGGCAGACGCCGCGCTGGCAAGGGCAAGGGGGGCAAGGGAGCGGGTGGAGCTAGAGGGGGCGGTGGAGGAGGCGGTGGGGGTGGCGGGGGGAGTGGGGGTGGCGGTGGGGGTGGTGGCGGGAGTGGAGGTACTGGTGGCGGCGGTGGAGGCGGAGGTGGCGGCGGAGGTGGTAGCGGAGGAGGCGGTGGGAGCGGTGGGAGCGACGGTCCTGGTGGGGGAGGTGGAGGTGGAGACGGGGGTGGCGGTGGAGGCGGGGGTGGCAGTGGAGGCGGGGGTCGGAGTGGCTCGTCCCAGCGGAGCAGCTCCGGGGGTGGTCAGCGCCAGCAGCAGCAGCAGCAGCAGCCGCAGCAGCAGCCACAGCAGCAGCAGCGCTCTCGCACCGTCCCCGCCCCTCAGCAGCTCCGTGAGTGGTACTCGCAGCGTCAGCGTGGTGGTGCGCTTGGTCCTTGCCCCTACGTTCTCCGCACCGGTGACCGTGCAGGGGAGAGGTGTGGAGGCGCCCACACTGCCCGCCGCTGCTTTGGCCGCCTGACTGACGCCTGGCGTCAGCAGTTTCCGGAGGCAGCTGAGATCCCCCGCTGGGGAGAGCTGTCTAGGGCTGGTGTAGCTATTTATGATCTTGATTTTGATGCTATTCTCTCTGCTATGTATGCTGCGATTGGTAGTGATGAGGATGACTGTTACCGGTGTTTCCCGCCCGACCCGGGCATTGGTACTGCCGCGTCAGGTACTAGTGAGGCTGCTGCTCTAGGTGCCAGTGCGTCTGTGCTCTCAGGTGCTGGTGAGTCTGCCCTCTCAGGTACTGTGTCGGCTTCGGCCTCTCACACCTTCACCCTTGACTCTGGAGCGTCTCGCTCCTTCTTTCGGGACGGCACCACTCTCACGCCGCTGAGTCGGCCGGTTGCGGTGTCCCTGGCTGACCCCTCTGGGGGGCCTGTCCTGTCTCGCTTCTCCACTGTCCTCCCGTGTCCGGCGGCCCCCTCTGGCACCCTGACTGGTCTCTACCTCCCCTCGTTCTCGACGAACTTGGTGAGTGGTGCTGACCTCCAGGATGCGGGTGTCCACCAGTTCACCCCTGCTCGTCAGCGGGTGACCCACTGCACGGAGGCGGATACAGGTCGCCACCTGGCTACGTTTACACGTCGGCCAGGGTCGAGCCTGTACACTCTGACCACTGCTTCTCCTCCAGGTGCTGAGTCTGGTAGGGTCACTTCGTCTGGTCAGGTGTTTGCTGCAGCGTCCAGGTCTGGTCCTGAGTCTGCCCCCTGCTCGTGCCGTCGTTTGTCTCACGAGACCCTCCTCTGGCACCACCGCCTTGGCCACCCCTCTCTGCTTCGGCTCAGAGGCATGGCCTCGCGAGTCCTTGTGTCTGGTCTTCCCCGGTCTCTCCCTCCCCTTCCTCCGGGCCCTGGCCCCACCTGTGTCCCCTGTGTCGAGGGGCGCCAGCGTGCTGCCCCTCACTCCTCCCAGTTTCCTCCGACAGAGGCCCCGTTGCAGACGCTTCACATGGATGTGTGGGGCCCAGCCCGCGTCCGTGGACAGGGTCAGGAGCGCTACTTCCTGCTGGTGGTTGACGACTACTCGCGTTACACCACAGTCTTCCCCTTGCGCAGCAAGGGTGAGGTCACTGCGGTGTTGATCGACTGGATCCGCGCAGCTCGTCTCCAGCTTCGGAGGAGCTTTGGCTCTAACTTCCCTGTTTTGCGTCTGCACTCGGACAGAGGCGGAGAGTTCTCCTCTGGCCTCCTGAGTGCCTACTGTCGTGCGCGAGGCATCCGTCAGACCTTCACGCTTCCGGACTCACCGCAGCAGAATGGGATTGCTGAGCGCCGCATTGGCATGGTCATGGACGTCGCTCGTACGTCCATGATGCATGCGGCTGCTCCCCATTTTCTGTGGCCGTTTGCGGTCAGGTATGCTGCGCACCAGATCAACCTCCACCCCAGGGTCTCTCGACCGGAGACCTCCCCAGCCCTGCTGTGGACGGGGAAGGTTGGCGATGCGTCGGCGTTCCGGGTCTGGGGATCTCGGGCGTTTGTTCGCGACCTGTCTGCGGACAAGCTATCCCCTCGTGCTTCTCCCTGCGTCTTCCTGGGGTTCCCCCCCGACGCCCCTGGGTGGCAGTTTTACCACCCCACCTCTCGACGTGTTCTGTCCTCCCAGGACGTCACGTTCGATGAGTCGGTACCCTACTACCGCCTCTTCCCCTACCGCACTCCGTCCCTCCCCCCACCCCCGCTCTTCTTGGTACCAGGTCCCCCCCCGGTAGTCCCCCTCCCCCCTCAGGGTCCTGCCCCTTCAGGTGTGTCCCAGGTAGACGCGGTCGAGCCTGTCGAGGTCACTGGTGACTCTGGTGCTGCTGCGGGAGCTGAGCCTGGGGGTGCGGAGTCTGGGGGTGCTGAGCCTGGAGGTGCCGAGTCTGGGGGTGCTGAGTCTGGAGGTGCCGAGTCTGGGGGTGCTGTGCCTGGGGGTGCTGAGCCTGGGGGTGCTGAGCCTGGGGTTGCTGAGCCTGGGGGTGCTGAGCCTGGGGGTGACGTGCCTGGGGGTGCTGTGTCTAGGGGTGCTGAGCCTGGAGGTGCTGTGCCTGGGGGTGCTTCGTCTCGCCGGGAGCCACTCTCCCCACAGGAGCTGCGTGAGTGGTTTGCCGGGCGCTGGAGGCGTGCTGCTGGTGCTGGTGGTTCTTCGGCTGCAGAGGGTACTGCTGCTGCGCGCCCCGCCGGCGCTCGTACTGTGGGTGCTGGAGCTGCTGAGTCTGAGAGTTCTCCTGGAGCTGGTCCTGCTGAGGGTGTTGGTGCTGAGCCTGCCGTTGGCGGCCCGACTGACAGTGCTCCTGGTGCTGCGGCTGGAGGTTCTGGAGCTTCTGGTGGTGCTGCTGGAGGTGCTACTGGAGTGGGTGCTCCTGCCGGGGCTGCTGGTGCTGTTCCTGCTGTTTCTAGCGTCGCCGCGCGGCCCCGACCGTACTTCGTTCCGCTCCTGCAGCAGGTTCTTGGTCTTACACCTCCTCCTCCTCCCTTAGAGGGTCCGCAGCCTGTCCGGTCACAGCCACAGCTACAGCCTGCCTCCCCTTTGCCTGCTCCTTCTCCCTACGCTGGTCCGACTGGAGGTCTTACTGAGCGTCGTGAGCCTGCGTCTCGTCCTGTGTCGCCTGTTCGTACTGAGCGCGCTAGTGGTCGCGGGTCGCGTCAGCGTCCTCCTCCTGTCCCTGGCACGCACCGGATGTCACTGCGTCCGTCCACTGCTCCTCTGCGTGCCCCTTTGCCTTCTCCTCCTGCTTCCTCTCTTCCTGCTCTTGCCGACCCGGAGTCGGACGCCCTTCGTGCTGCCAGTCCTACTGTCACGCGTCTCCTGGCTACTGCTGTCACTGACCCCTCCTTCGAGTCGTCTGCTGCGTCTGCCCTTGTCACTGAGCTTGTCGACTTTGCTGCGCGCTGTCGTCTAGACTACGCTGCTCGTCTTGTCACTGAGTCTGAGTCCGCCTGTCCTCCGTCTGTCGGGGGTGAGTGTGCCCTTGGCACGGACGTCCTTGAGGACAGGCAGGAGGAGTTCCAGTGTCTGGCCGCCGCTTCACCTCGTCTCGCGTCTGTACTGCTAGCCCCTGAGGGAGACCCGGATGCACCAGACATCCCGACTCCGCGCTCTTACGCGGAGGCGATAGAGGGTCCCTACTCCTCTCAGTGGCAGGCAGCTATGGATGCAGAGATGGCTTCCTGGAAGTCCACAGGCACCTACGTTGACGCTGTTCCCCCTCCTGGGGCGAACATCGTCAGTGGCATGTGGATTTTCAGGGTGAAGCGGCCGCCGGGTTCTCCGCCTGTCTTCAAGGCGCGTTACGTGGCTCGTGGCTTCAGTCAGCGGCAGGGGGTTGACTATTTTCAGACCTTCTCCCCCACCCCGAAGATGACCACTCTTCGGGTTCTGCTACACGTTGCTGCTCACCGTGACTACGAGCTGCACTCTCTCGACTTCAGCACAGCTTTCTTGCAGGGCAGCCTGCACGAGGAGATCTGGCTGCGTCGCCCACCTGGCTTCACTGGGTCTTTCCCTCCTGGTACCCAGTGGAGTCTCCGGCGTCCAGTCTACGGTCTCCGCCAGGCGCCACGTGAGTGGCACGACACACTGAGGACTACGCTCGCGGCACTTGGGTTTGCTCCTTCCACTGCCGACCCGTCGCTGTTTCTGCGCACCGACACCTCTCTGCCGCCGTTCTACATCCTCGTGTACGTCGACGACTTGGTCTTTGCCACAGCTGACACTGCTGGACTCGCCTACGTGAAGTCCGAGCTGCAGAAGAGACACACGTGCACTGACCTGGGTGAACTGCGCAGCTACCTTGGCTTGCAGATCACCCGGGACAGAGCACGCCGCACCATTACCCTGACTCAGTCACACATGGTGCAGCAGGTCCTTCAGCGCTTCGGCTTCACGTACTCCTCGCCTCAGGCCACTCCTCTGCCTACTCGCCACTCGCTCTCAGCTCTGCCTTCGGATGAGTCCGTAGAGTCGAGTGGCCCGTTTGCAGAGCTTGTTGGCTGCCTCATGTACCTGATGACCTGCACACGACCTGACCTCGCATACCCTCTTAGCATTCTCGCACGCTTTGTTGCTCCTGGGAGACACCGACCAGAGCACATGGCTGCAGCGAAGAGGGTGTTGCGCTACTTGTGCAGTACGTCAGGCATGGGGCTAGTGCTTGGAGGGCGCAGTCCAGTGGTCCTCACTGGGCACGCAGACGCTTCTTGGGCTGACGACCAGGCTACGCAGCGGTCGTCACAGGGTTACACCTTCAGCCTTGGTTCCGGCTCTGTCTCGTGGCGGGCTACCCGCTCGTCTTCTGTTCTCGGCTCCAGTTGTGAGGCTGAGATCTACGCTGGGGCTATGGCTGCACAGGAGTTACGCTGGCTCACCTACCTGCTGACCGACCTTGGAGAGCAGCCTCGTTCTCCTCCAGTCCTGTACGTAGACAACAAGGCCATGCTGGCCTTGTGTCGAGAGCAGCGACTGGAGCACAGAACGAAGCACATTGCTCTTCGTTACTTTCTTGCTCGTGAGCTACAGCAGCGTGGACAGCTGCGACTTGCGTACGTGGCCTCTGAGGCCAACACTGCTGATGTCTTCACCAAGGCACTTGCGCCTTGTGATCATCAGCGTTGTTGCACGCAGTTGGGTCTTGTGCCTGTCTTGCCTCACTTGCTCTCCTCTTGACCTTGCTTGTACTTTCGCATATATATACTCTTGTTCTTGTATATCTCTATATATGATCTTGCATGTGAACTGGCCTTGTGGCCTTTGAACTTGTGCTCGGAATGCGTGGTGACTTTGTGATCCACCCTGAGCTTTGCTTTGCTTTGCTTGACTGGTCTTGTGACCCCTTGTTCTCCCCCACTTTGCCTATGGGGGTGTGTCAGAACTTATAGCTTACTTGTTTCTGTAGGCTATAGTGGGGTATCCCATAGGGGGTACAACCCAATTAGGGTTTCCTATTTGTACTCACTTCGTTCATAGTCATTCCATTCTCGTTCTTTGTTTTCACACCGAGCCCATGCATCTCTTTTTCTCGCAACGCGATTTCCTCCACCAACCCCCAATTTCGGACGGGCCTTACACTGCCATAATTGACCCTGTGTGTCTTCAGATTCCAATGCAGGACAATGAGAACGACTGTGGTGTGTTCGCGATGCGTGTGATGCACACATTGGTCGAGGATGGTTTCCGTAACCTCCCTGCGTGTGAGCTTGTCGGTACGCCACTCAAATGGCGCCGTCAGTACCGTCGCGATTTGAGGAAGTGGTCTGTGTTTTTTCGGGGAAAGACGATGGTGGAGGTTAGAGGTGGGGCATGAGGCGGGTCTAAGCTAGTAATGGGGCGGGGAGCTTGGTGGAACGCGACTGGAATGAGAATGACAGGGTGAGCGAAGGGGGATGAGGCTGATAGCAAAGGGGGAGTGAGGCGGGTATGAAGTGGGGATTGAGACGGGTAGCAAGGGAGATTGAGGCGGGTAGCAAGGGGGAATGGGGCGGGTAGCAAGGGGGAATGAGGCAGGTAGCAAGGGGGAATGAGGCGGGAAGCATGGGGGAATGAGGCAGGTAGCAAGGGGGAATGAGGCGGGTAGCAAGGGGGAATGGGGCGGGTAGCAAGGGGGAATGAGGCGGGAAGCATGGGGGAATGAGGCAAGTAGCAAGGGGGAATGAGGCGGGTAGCAAGGGGGGATGGGGCGGGTAGCAAGGGGGAATGAGGCGGGTAGCAAGGGGGAATGAGGTGGTTAGCAAGGGAGAATGGGGCGGGTATGAAGTGGGGATTGAGGCGGGTAGCAAGGGAGATTGAGGCGGGTAGCAAGGGGGAATGGGGCGGGAAGCATGGGGGAATGAGGCAAGTAGCAAGGGGGAATGAGGCGGGTAGCAAGGGGGAATGGGGCGGGTAGCAAGGGGGAATGAGGTGGTTAGCAAGGGGGAATGAGGTGGTTAGCAAGGGAGAATGGGCCGTGTATGAAGTGGGGATTGAGGCGGGTAGCAAGGGGGAATGGGGCGGGAAGCATGGGGGAATGAGGCAGGTAGCAAGGGGGAATGAGGCAGGTAGCAAGGGGGAATGGGGCGGGTAGCATGGGGGAATGAGGCGGGTAGCATATGAGAATGAGGTGGTTAGCAAGGGAGAATGGGGCGTGTATGAAGTGGGGATTGAGGCGGGTAGGAAGGGAGATTGAGGCGGGTATCATGGGGGAATGAGGCATGTAGCATGGGGGAATGAGGCGGGTAGCAATCGGGAATGAGTTTGGTAGCATGGGGGAATGAGGCAGGTAGCAAGGGGGAACGAGGCAAGTAGCAAGGGGGAATGAGCAGGGTAGCAAGGGGGCATGAGGTGGATAGCAAGGGGGAATGAGGCAGGTAGCAAGGGGGAACGAGGCAGGTAGCAAGGGGGAATGAGGCTGGTAGCAAGGGGGAATGAGGCATAGGCAGGTAGCAGGGAGCAGGAGGGGATGAGGCGGGTAGCAGGTCTCAGCATAGGGTGAACTTATTGGGCCTATGTTGTCAAACAAGACCTATAAGGAGGATCTATTTGTCCCACCGTCCAGTCCATCGTGACAAGCCAACAAGCAAGTCACAGAACGCGTGGGTGAGGCTTCGAAACAGTCCCCATCACTCACATGACCAAACAGCAAGTGTTTGTCACCTCCTGTCAAGCATGAAATAAGAACATACAACATATCAAGCAATTGATTTATGCACTATAGCTGCCCTACAGGACAAGAGTGCAGACACGCCCCATGATGGGAGTTTGTGTTGGAAACAATCGGTCCTAAGCGCCTGTGTCGTGTCGAAACACCAAGACACAAACGAAGCAAAACACTACGGTATCGAAGCACCAGCGAGTCAACCCTCGGAGGTTGAAGTAACTGTCGGAGGTTACGCGAAGGTCAAAGGTCAGCGACCTTTGACCTGACAAGTACAGCGCGACAGCAAGGACACACAACTGACTCGCTGCAGAGCAGTTGCCCGAGTCGTCACTGTATCGAACCGCAACAGCAACAGTAAAGTAGTTGCAACCGTATCTCTTCGTATTCCTTGTACTCTTATATAATCTTGTATCTCTTTGCTTTAATCAACTTACTTTGCCCTCACATACTAGCGCAAGGTGGTTCACAACACTTTAATTAACGCTTCCGCTACTACACCAAGTCTACCCAGAGTTCACCCTTGCAAAGATCCTAAGGGCTTTTCAGCCCAACTGTTTGTGTAGGGCACTGGTAATGTTGCACCACAAATGACATACCAGTAGCTACCTTGTTGCGACACCAATATATTATTTACCTAGACCATATTTAAACAACAATCAAGGTAACAGGGTCACTGCTCTCCTTAAACAATTTGACAGTTGGTCCGTGAAGGATGTGTCTGGTTATGCACTGTCGGTGGTCATACTTGTGAGTAAACGTACGGTATTGGACAGCTCAACATTCCTTTGGTAGTAATGATTTATATGTTCTTTCAACACTGTATTGCAGCCTTGCAAATAAATGTGTCATTTTGTGCCCCCCGTGCACCATACCACTTACCTCAGTTCATTGCCACGAACGTTGTTCTCTCCGACTTGCGACCCAATCGCCACCACTCACAACTAACTCCCGAGCATGCGTTCTTATCGCAGGTGTTCCATAACGGCTTCGTATCAGACTGTCGCATCGCTGTACAAACTGCGCCAATGGTTCGTCCCCGTTTCTCCGAAGTGGCGATTTTACTATTGACGTGACGCCTGCGCCAAGCTTCGTGCGGCACGCGTGAAAGACTATGAAAATTAGCCACATAAAGTCTGTGCGGGCAGAATAGATATCTTTCGTGAGCCCTAATACACTAGCGCACGTTTAAGCACTAGCAACATTTTGTATCGCTCCCTGCCGCTAATGGACAGATAAACGCCCACTCCCACTGAATCATGCCCCATTGGAGCCGCAATTTTTTTATGGATGCACGTTAACCACCGTGTGATTGGTTGTTGGGGGAAACGAGGGACCTGGATGTCGCAAGGTGGAACAGAGCAGGAAACACTCAAACCCTCGTCACCTCCGTGCTCCTCTTGCGTGCCTGCTTGTGGGTCGGTCATCTGCTCCAGGCCCCTGTCTGATCCTCGTCCCTTCTATGCTCAACAATTTTTTAGTGCGCGAAGCGTAGCTGTCAGGTTGCAACGTCATAACTAACCCACACCTCAGACTACTGCGTGAATGGAAACCTAGACATTGCAATGGATAGTCAGACGATTAAGGGGCCCGATGGGGCGATCGTTTTGGCAGACTCGTCGAAATTGCTGGAGGAAAAAATTTATATGGAGTTAGTTACAGTAGATAAAATGGCCGAGATCGTTAACGAGTACCGCAAGTACAATGCGTCGTCGGCGCGTGATAACGTTGAGTCAGGACGTGACTCTTCATCTGGTGACGAATCAAATAGCGACGGCGATGTTGGGCCATACGCTAACAAGGGCGTGTCCTCCCCTCCAAAACCAAGGGAGAGGCGCGTGAGGCGCTTAGATGACATCGGTCCCAAAGCCGGCCAGAAAGGTACGTGTCTTTGGTACCATCTGCTGAAAGGTAGACTTGCATGATTAATTACCTCCGACCGATCCAGTAAGTGCGGTTTGCCGTCGTGTTTGACTTGTTCCCGTTACTGAAGCTCCGATTGTGCTCCCCCGTAACATTGTCAGAGGACAAGCGTGACAACCGAAAGGAGTAAGCGCCGTCAATAAAAGAGAGGCACTACTTCACATGCTGCGTCTGAAGGCGACGAGGAGGTCGAGGACGGCGGACCCGTCAAAGAAGGTGCGTGTTTGTGTAATATCGCCGGTTTCTAAGTAGCACGTTACTCCCTGCATCGACTGATCATACTGATGCCACTTCGTGCAATTAAGGTTAGCGCGCACTGGACTGCTAATGTTCTTGTGATGTCCGCCCTCGCAGCTCCGTCAGCAGGCAGGCGTGCAAGACAACGCGGTAGATGTTATGACCGTAGCGGGAGGGCTGCGGAGTATCCTGGCAGTCCATCTGGCCGCCTAGGAATGTCTGCGCGTGGCGACGAGCAGGAACATGGTGAGCTTGAAGGGCGTGGTGGTGGAAAGCGCAACAACGCGAAGGCGGCGGCGGCGGCCAAGGGCAGTCCCTCGGGGAGGCTCTCGAAGGACGTGGCTGGTGGCGACAAGCAGGAACATGGCGAGATTGAAGGGCGTAGTGGTGGAAAGCGAAACAACGCGAAGGCGGCGGCGGCAAAGGGCAGTCCCTCGGGGAGGCTCTCGCAGGAGGTGGCTGGTGGCGACGAGCAGGAACATGGCGAGCTTGAAGGGCGTGGTGGTGGAAAGCGCAACAACGAGAAGGCGGCGGCGGCGGCCAAGGGCAGTCCCTCAGGGAGGCTCTCGCTGGATGTGGCTGGTGGCGACGAGCAGGCGCTGCCCAGGCCCGTTATAGAAGGTTGGCGGTTCCTGGCTACTTTTGTCGTTGATTTTGAGGTTGCATAGCCTTCGCTGCCACCCTCCTTGTATATTGTTACCTGTTGCACCAGCAACTATGTCGTGAGTGACGTGACACCGAGATTGTCTCTCTCATATCCCTCTCGCTGCAGGGCTAGCAGAGCAGCGAGGTGGTGGCGGTATCGATCAGGATGAGGACAAGCCTGCAGCAGTGACTGCTGGGAAAGAACATGGACGTGAAGCTGTGATTCCGTACAAACGACGCAATGCTGTGGACTCGGCCGGTCGCGACCGAAATGCGAGACAAGCTCGACAAGGGACGAAACAGTATGTTTCGAGCTCGTCGGGTTCGGAGGAGGGATCCAGCGATAGTGAGTCAGGCAGCTCATCCGGGAGTGAGGAAGTATACGAGGACGAGGAGGAGGAGGAAGAGGAAGAGGAGGATGAGGAGTTGGAGCCGGAGAGCGAGGATGAGGAGGAGGCTCGGCCTTTGAAGAGGAGGGGTGTGCGGAAGACCAAGAAGGGCAATGGAAAGCAAAAATCGGAGACAGGACGGGTGAAGAGCTATAAGCAGAGTGTGCGTCGTGCCAAACCACATGGCAAGCGCCAGAGACCTCGATTCGAAGCTAAAATTGTGGGTGTGCGTAGCAAGGAGAAGCGGGAGTTGGATTTTTACGAGTCCATGGGGCTACGATGTCCATCAAGCCCTCATGATCGGAAAGCCACCGACACGTATGCTGCGTTACGCGAGCAGATGGATTCGTCTGGGAAGGGAGATCCGATCGCTTGGGGGTCAGCGCGGTTTGGCAGGGAAGCGACGGACCCGCATGCAAAGCTTTCGGGGGGTCACGCGGTTCAGGTGAAAATCGAGGGAGCAACGAAGCGGCACGAACCCTCGGCCGCCGCAGCAGCCAATGACGGTGTGGGAGGAGGTGTGTGGGCGAATTCCTTGGGTGAATGTGGCGGCGGTGTGGAAGGCTCCATGTGGGATGTACGGGATAGCAAGGGAGAAGGAGGAGACTTGAAAATGGATCCAGCGACTAAGGAGGGGAGGGGCGAGAGCATGGGCACACCTGGCGCATCCAGTCGGCCCAACGTGGCTGGCGGCAAGACGGTGGAGCAGCTCATGCGGGAGCTTGCCCAGCGGGATCGCGAAATTGCGGCACTCAAGGCAAGGCCAGGAGCCAAAGGACCTGTCAAACCCTGCACCCCTCCGTCTAGGCCTCCTCCTATTGCGTCTCTGTCGAGCGGCCCATCTGCAGTGGGCCTCGATCCAGGCGTGGCGCCAGAAAGCCCATCGACGGTAGACGTACCGGTCTGTCGAACGCGTGGGATGCCCAAGCCCAAGCTGCTGAAGGTGGGTATGTTTAAGTGTTAAGCAATGTGTGGCATGGGGCTCAGTGATAGCTGCAGCTCTCTCTCTCAACACCTCGTTCCCCCCACCTCTTTATGCTGGTCAGAGTGTTTGTACCATTATGCGCAGTGATAGCGGCCTGGCTGCGGTGTGATAGGCACTCCCAGTACGCCCCGCTTCACGGACGCTGGTGCTGGGCGTACGATACTCTCACACTCTGCCCCACCTCTGCGAGCTCACCATAACTGTTCTATTTCCTCCCCCCCCCCCTCTCTCCCGTCACTCCACCTCCTCTTCCAGAGCCCCTGTTCATGGCGCTGCTTGTCTGGTATGGGTGGCATGCGGCGCAGAGATAGCAGCAGCCCTCTCTGTCATCCCTACGCGCACAATCCCTTCTTTCCGCTTGCTCCCCCCCCCCCCCCCCCCCCCCCCCCTCTCTATCCCACCCCTCCCCTTCCTCTTCCAGAGCCCCTCTAAACGGTGCTGCTGGTCTGGTGTGGGTGGCATGCGGCGCAGAGATAGCAGCAGCCCTCTCTGTCATCCCCACGTGCCCAATCCCTTCTTTCCGCTTGCTCCTCCCCCCCCTCTCTATCCCACCCCTCTCCCTCCTCTTCCAGAGCCCCTCTAAACGGTGCTGCTGGTCTGGTGTGGGTGGCATGCGGCGCAGAGATAGCAGCAGCCCTCTCTGTCATCCCCACGCGCCCAATCCCTTCTTTCCGCTTGCTCCTCCCCCCCCCTCTCTATCCCACCCCTCTCCCTCCTCTTCCAGAGCCCCTCTAAACGGTGCTGCTGGTCTGGTGTGGGTGGCATGCGGCGCAGAGATAGCAGCAGCCCTCTCTGTCATCCCCACGCGCCCAATCCCTTCTTTCCGCTTGCTCCTCCCCCCCCCTCTCTATCCCACCCCTCTCCCTCCTCTTCCAGAGCCCCTCTAAACGGTGCTGCTGGTCTGGTGTGGATGGCATGCGGCGCAGAGATAGCAGCAGCCCTCTCTGTCATCCCCACATGCCCAATCCCTTCTTTCCGCTTGCTCCTCCCCCCCCTCTCTATCCCACCCCTCTCCCTCCTCTTCCAGAGCCCCTCTAAACGGTGCTGCTGGTCTGGTGTGGGTGGCATGCGGCGCAGAGATTGCAGCAGCACTCTCTGTCATCCCCACGTGCCCAATCCCTTCTTTCCGCTTGCTCCTCCCCCCCCTCTCTATCCCACCCCTCTCCCTCCTCTTCCAGAGCCCCTCTAAACGGTGCTGCTGGTCTGGTGTGGGTGGCATGCGGCGCAGAGATAGCAGCAGCCCTCTCTGTCATCCCCACGTGCCCAATCCCTTCTTTCCGCTTGCTCCTCCCCCCCCCTTCTCTATCCCACCCTTCTCCCTCCTCTTCCAGAGCCCCTCTAAACGGTGCTTCTGGTCGCGTGTGTGGCATGCGGCGCAGCGTGTAGCGGGCCGGGCTGCAGGGGGGGTTGTGACTCTTAGTACGAGGAGAACATGACCCCTTACGCAGTCCGTACGGTGCTCTCACACTCTGCTCCCTCTCCCATATGATTTCACTCAGACTAGTTCATCCCCTCTCTCCCCCCTCTATCTCCCTGCTCTCCCCTACCTCAACCAGAGCCCCTGTTCATGGTGCTGGTGGTGGTGTGGGTGGCCTGCGGCACGTGTTACCAAAATCCCACTCTCTCGACCTCTGGTTTCCGCCCTTCTTTGGGAGTCACCCACATATCCTTTTTTCCTATCCATCCGGCTGTCGTAGGTTCATTTCGCAGAGGGGCGGGACCGGATGTGCCTCGAGGCGCCAGACCATGCCATAGACTTCTACCCAACGCTCGAACAGCGCGTGCAGATGTTGTATGAGGTTATCAGCGAGACGCACATCATCAACATGATGCAGCTGCGAGAGGCTATGGAAGACAAAAACATCATAGGCGCTTTTAAACGCGCCTGGACGTCATGGAAGAACGAACGTGGCTTCCACCTCAAGCGCAGAGTGCTCGTCACTTTCAGCAAGAAGGTGGAAGGCCTGCGTGCAGCCGAACTGTGGATGGGCACCAAGAAGAAGCGGAAGATGTGGAAAAAATACCAACCGAGTGAGTACTTGCGTGACTGTTTTCCATCCCCTATTGACATGTCTTCTCATGCACCCCTCGTGCATGCCCCACGTTGATGAAGCACATACCCCCAATGCATCCCCACTTTGGCACGCGACTACATACCTGCTCTCCTCGCCCAAGCTTGTAGCGCATGTGCAAACACATCCGCATGACAGCCATCCGTTGGTTCTTCTCCCACACTCCCCTTCTCCCGCCCCCCGTTTTACTCCCGCCCTCCTCTTCTCTCCCGCCACCCCCTTCTCTCCCGCCCTCCCTTCCTCTACCGCCCTCCCCTTCTCTCCCGCCCTCCCCTTCTCTCCCGCCCTCCCCCTATCTCCCGCCCACCCCTGCTCTCCCGCCCTCTCGCCATTCATTCCCCCCCGCCCTCGATGTTCATCCATACCCTTTGGACAACCCTAAACCATGTCATGCATGATCACGGATGTCTCATGCTTCCCCGCATTGTCATACATGCGCGCAAGAGGGAAACAGCGGGTCAGCTCGTGGGGAAACAACAGAGACGGGCTCCCGTTTGCCAACGGCCGGTTTGTAGATGCGGTCCGGGAAGCATTTCGGAATTTATGTGTCGGGCGCCGGGTGTGCGTCAAAGCATACCACATTGCCTGGTCAATCATGGTGGTACGCAATTATTGCTCAACCCATGGTATGCTCTAGCTTGGCATGCTGTTTTATAGTCCCTCGGCATGGTATGTGGGGCATTTAGCGCAGCCTCTAAACTCTGCACGCGAGTGTCCACTGAAGTTGCTGTTTTTCCTCCATCCCATACTGTGCTATGCCTTTTCAGATTGACCAGGGCTTATCAAAGGTTAAGAGGACTGACTGGAACGTCTCCAACTCCCACCGGAAGAACAGTGAATGGATGGGGGGTTTGCACCGTAATGTGCGGTGGATTATCAAGGACCACTTCACACGCCACACCCCTGTGTACAACACAGACATGAAGGACTTCAAGTGGGGCGACCGTGGGCTGTATGTTCACGAGTCAGGATTTGAGGCCTTCCGGGGGAAGGCTGAGCTTGATGCCAAAACGAAGGACCTGAAGGAGGAAGAAAAGGAGGTGTACAACTCGGAGGACATGGAGGAGGATAAGGAGGAGGAGGATGAGGAGGAGGAGGAGGAGGAGGAGGAGGATGACGAGGAGGAGGACGAGGAGGAGGAGGAGGAGGAGGAGGAGGAGGACGAGGAACAGTGGGGGCAGGAGCGGAGGAAGAGGAAAAGGCACAAGAGACCTAGGGCAGGCGGGAGGGATGAGGAAGAGGATGAGAAACGGGGGGGGCAAGAGCTTAGGAAGGGCAGAAGGCACAAGGGAGGGAAAACCAGGGAAGGCAGGAGGGAAGCGGACGAGGAAGAGGAGAAGGAAGAGGAGCTGGGGGATAAGAAACAGGGGGGGCAGGAGCGGAGGAAGGGCAGGAAGCACAAGAGAGGCAGAGGGCAGGGAAGCAGGAGGGAAGAGGAAGTGGAGGAAGATGAGGAAGAGGAGGAGCAGGAGGATGAGAAACAGGGGGGGCAGTCGCGGAGGAAGGGTAGAAAGCACAAGAGAGGCAGAGGCAAGGGAAGTTGGAGGGAAGTGGAAGAGGAGGAAGAGGAGGAAGAGGAGAAAGAGGAGGAAGAGGATGAGGATGAGGATGAGAAGCAGGGGGGCCAGGAGCGGAGGAAGGGCAAAAGGCACGAAAATGGCAAAAGAAGGGGAGGCAAGAGGGCCAAATGATGGTGTGACGAGACAAGGGGGGCTGCAGATGAGGCATGCGTGGAGTTTACAAAAGGGGACAGCAGGAGAGGCATCACATACGTGCGAGGAGAGGCATTGGTGGAGACAGCAAGGGGGGCATCAGGGAAGGCACGTGTGGATAGAGAAAGGGGGACAGCATTACGGAGGGGAGTGGTGCAAGGGCCGCAGCAGTATAGGCATGACCGGATAGGACAAAGCAAGCAGCAGTAAAGGCTTGACTGGAGGATGTCTAAGGCGGAGCAGCAGACGCATGACAGGGCTGGACATGTGAGGAAGCAGTGGACGCATGGGCAGGGCAATAGTACCACAATTAGTGAAGGAGGGATGGGAGATGCAGGAAGAGAGGCAGGAAGTGGGGTCGCAGCCAAGGCATGGATCATGGGGGCTAGGTGTAGGGGCGAGCATGCTCGGCCTAGAGCACGAGACATGGGGTGTAGTGGGAGGCATAGTTTACGGGAGCATGAGAAGCAGGTTGATGCAGATCACCCTAACTGGCGGGGGTCTTTGACTAGAGAGGGTGGGGTGTAGGATGCTGTTGTATGTGCCTTTTTTGTTGAGAATAAAACCCATTTACCAACGCTTCTGTAATGGTTATTTTGGATGCTAGGATGAGGCAACTAAACATCTTGTTAAACAACATGTTAACCATTGCAAGTCTCCAATCCAACTTCATTATAACTAAACCGGATGTCCTTGAAGAGTACAATGCAATGAGATCCAATCTCCGAAATTGCTCTGCGGAAACTCCAACCAAACTTCTGCCGAAGGTTTTCACCTGAGAGGTTTGAACAGAGAAGCATCGCAGAAGCATGTGAACAGCGTTCGACAAAGCATCCAGAAAAAGGTATATACTTTCTCAAAATAGCGTACCAAACAAGAAGTTTATAAATCATTCAACAAAGCTTAAAAGCAACTCTTTCCAAAGGTTTTCTGGACGCAGGATTTTTGTGATGGTGCTCGAGGCCCTGGGGGTGGCAGTTAGTGGGCTGCGTGCATCAGAGTTACACATCGACGTGGAATTGAAGTGCGATCTTTGGGGCACCTACTGCCCAAGTGAGTATTCCATCGCACAATGCCTTGTATTGCATGATTTTGGGGGGGTTACACCCCCAACCCCCTTCCCTGGTCACTGTTTCTCTCTTACCGTTTCCCGTTTTCCTTCGACCGACCAGATTGGCCTGCCAATGCCCCACATGTTCCCTCCCCAACCCCCTCCAAACCCAACTGCTGCAGCTGCCGATGATCCACTAAGCACATGGGGGAATGATGAGGAGTCCGGCCTCCCATTCGCCAACAAGTGCTTCTTCGATGCTGCCATGGATGCCTTTGGTGAATATGCTGTGGGGACAAAGTTGTGCATCAAGGCGTATCACATTGCGTGGATTATCATGGTGGTGAGCAGATTCTTTCTCCCTCTCGTTGTCCCCAATTCATTGTGTTCTTCTACCCCATTCCTTGCTTGGGTTTCAACAAATGTTTCAATTTGCTTTCCATCCTTGCATGCCATGCACGGTGCTCCCAATACTTCACTGTTTCCCCCTTTGAAACATGATCCACAAATCCCTCCAAACTCCATCACTGTACAGATCGATTACGGATTGTCAAAGACAAACAAGACGACAATGAACCTCACCAACTCCCACCGTAAGAACACCAAATGGGTGACAAGCATCCGCGCCCTTGTGAAAAGGGTGGTGAGGGATCACTTCACCCAGGCCAGTCCGACCTACAACCCCCGCATGAAGGGTTTCGAATGGGGGCCATTTGGCCTTTTTGTCCACGAGTCGGGCTTTGAGGAGTATAGGGCCACACCAAGCACCCGCACTCCGGTGGGGAGGGTGGTTGCTTGACTGAACTAGAGTGGAAGTTGCAACGAAGAGGAGCAGCGGGTTGTAAACAGTGCGAGAGGCAGAGAAAGGTGGAGTGGGGAGACACGGTGACGCAGCAGTGGAGGGGTAAGCTGCAGAACTGGTGTGGGGTGTGCTGTGGAGGAGTAGCAGTAGGGAGAGTATGAGATGGACAGCAAAAAGGGAAGCTATGTTGAGCTGTGAGACCGCAGCGGAGCAGCGGGGTATGGCAGCTGTGAGAGGCAGTAGGTATTTTCTTGGGGGCAGCAGTGCTGTGATGCTGGGAGGAGCAGGAGTGGAGTGTGTTGCAGTGGAACAGCAAACAGGAAATCAGAGTAATAAAAACAGAGGGGGTATGGGAGAAGGACCAGCAGCAGATGAAGTAGAGCAGTCACAGCAGTGGGATGAGCGGAGAAGGGGTAGCAGCGGGTCAAGCAGAGTAATGACAGCAAGGTGGGAACGGAAAAGGACAGCAGCGGGGGAAGAAGAGCAGCCACAACAGTGGGGGGAGCTCCAAAGAGGCAGCAGTGCGGGAAGCAGAGTAGACACAGAGCATTTGGGGAAGCGGAGAAGGGGCAGCAGGGGGAGCAGAGTAATCACAACAGTGGGGGGAGTGGAGAAGGGGGAGCAGTGGGGGGAGCAGAGGAGTGGCAGCAGCTTGTCAAGCAGAGTAGTTACAATAGGGGGGAGCAAAGAAGGGGCAGCAGCGGGGAAGGAGAGTAGTCACAACAGTGGGGGGAGCTCCAAATAAACAATAGCCAGGGGAGTAGAGTAGTCACTGAGCAGTGGGGGACGAATAGAAAGGGCAGCAGCTGGGGAGCAAAGGTCTCCGCAGTGTGGGGAGCAGAGAAGGGGCAGCAAGGAGGGAACAAAGAAGTCACAACAAGGGGGGGAGCGAAGAAGGGGCAGCAGTGGGAGAAGAGAATGTATTCAGTGGGAGAGGCGAAGAATCACAGCAGCGGGTCAAGCTTAGTAGTCACAACAGGTGGGGAGCAAAGTTGAGGAAGCAGCGGGGGAAGAAGAGCAGTCACAAGAGTGGGAAGAAGAGCAGTCACAGCAGCCAGGGGAGTAGAGTAGACACAGAGCATTTGGGAAAGCGAAGAAGGGGCAGCATAGGTCACAGCAGTTAGGAACTCCAGGCCAACTAGTGCGATTGGAGACGAGTAGGGGATTGCAACAGCAAGTCAGATTACCAGTAAAAGGCAGTGACAATGTGACAGTAGGAGACTAGATGCAGGGATATGAAGCAAAAGGAATGTTGTAGCGTTTTTAATTCCTATTTTTCTGTTTTTTGCGAGCACACATCGTATGTCGGTGGGATCCATGGAAAAGGATGTTTGGTGTTGGGTCGAGGCATTATCGAACCTTGTGCAAGGTGTAATTATGGCTGTGTACAAGGTAAAAAAACATACATGATGCTCTCTTCCAACTGTATAATTTACAGGCATTGACACTCTGCTAAACTATGTCGAAATCCAATTCAAACATGTAACAAAACACAGCAAAGCACCATTTTTACACCGCATAAATGTCAATAGGTGTCGCCAACATGTCCATAACAAGGTTTCCAAAACCCCAATAGAACTTCCCTCGCATGTATTCAGAACCATTTCAGAACCTGCCAATCATACGAAAATCATCTGACACATCATTTGAAACAAGTTCGATACTTTCTTCTAAAAAAGTTTGAACCCCTACATTTTGAAAACATTCGAACAAAGTCTTCAAACACACATCATGTATAGTATTCAGATAGTTGATTTTTGTGATGTCAGATTCGCAAAAAGGGGTTTCAGGTGGTGCAAAAAACTATGATTGTTTAGAAACGTATGTGGGGGTGGTTATCTCATGGAATTTAACGAATTTGAAAGAAGCGCTTTTGTAATTTGGGAACTTTGAGGAGCAATGCTCTTCAAAGTTCAGGGTTTCGGGTTTCAGGTAATTCGAAATATAGGTATGGCATATACCATAGGCCTATGATACTTACGAGGTCAAGTTTATCTAGATCTAGAAATGGCCTTGTCTATCCAAAATTCATATCTCAATTGGTTGAATTTTCTAGAAGCAGTGCGATGAAGATCGGTAAAGGGAGGGGGGATTGATTGGAGACGACATTGTTCACAAATTTGGCGACTCCTGTACGAATTTCAGTTTTTCTATCCACAATCTCTCCTACGCCTCCTCCTACAGTTTAGCCAGCATGTATTTTTTCTGTCTGCCCGATGCACAGCAGATGCGCACAAACGTAATGCAGTCTAGCCGACGAGTTTTGAATCTTGACCCAATTTCGGCATTAGCAGGTTGACCCGACCCGGCCAGGTCAGGGGCATCCATACCCCCTGAGGCGACCCGGCCAGGTCGGGGCATCCATACCCCCTAACTCGACCCGGCCAAAAGCCGGGTCAGATTGGGTAACAAAACCCGACCGGGTCGTAAGGCCATGCCTGAATTGCGCCAAAATTGTGGTTCGATTCTCCGTGCATTGTCTAGGGGGGCTTCCCAGTTTTTTTTACTAGCGACCACTGACTGGTCCTAAATCACATGTCTAAGCAAGGAGTGAGAAAATGAGAACGAGAATGAATGAACTATGAATGAACTGAGTACAAGTACTAACCCTAATTGGGTTGTACCCCTTGTGGGCTACCCCACTATAGCCTACACAATATGCAAAAGCTATATGTTCTGACACACCCCCATAGGCAAAGTGGGGGAGAACAAGGGGTCACAAGACCAGTCAAGCAAAGCAAAGCAAAGCAAGCTCAGGGTGGATCACAAAGTCACCACACAGTCCGAGCACAAGGTCAAGGCCACAAGGCCAGTTCACATGCAGGGGTAGACAGATATATATATATATAAGACTAAATAAGCAAGAGCAAGTATATATATATATGTAAAAGTACAAGCAAGGTCAAGAGGTGAGCAAGTGAGGCAAGACTGGGACAAGTCCCAGCTGAGTGCAGAAGCGCTGATGATCACAAGGCGCAAGTGCCTTGGTGAAAACATCAGAAGTGTTGGCCTCAGAGGCCACGTACGCAAGTCGGAACTGACCACGCTGCTGCAGCTCACGAGCAAGAAAGTAGCGGAAAGCAATGTGCTTCGTTCTGTGCTCCAGGCGCTGCTCACGACACAAGGCCAGCATGGCCTTGTTGTCTACGTACAGCACTGGAGGAGAACGAGGCGACTCTCCAAGGTCGGTCAGCAGGTAGGTGAGCCAGCGAAGCTCCTGTGCAGCCATGGCCCCGGCGTAGATCTCAGCCTCACAACTGGAGCCGAGAACAGAGGACGAGCGAGTAGCCCGCCACGAAACAGAGCCAGAACCAAGACTGAAGGTGTAACCCTGGGACGACCGCTGAGTAGCCTGGTCGTCAGCCCAAGAAGCGTCCGCGTGCCCAGTGAGGACCACTGGACTCCGCCCTTCAAGCACTAGCCCCATGCCCGAAGTACTGCACAAGTAGCGCAACACCCTCTTCGCTGCAGCCATGTGCTCTGGTCTGTGTCTCCCAGGAGCAACATAGCGTGCAAGAATGCTAAGAGGGTATGCAAGGTCAGGTCGTGTGCAGGTCATCAGGTACATGAGGCAGCCAACAAGCTCCGGGTACGGGCCACTCGACTCTACGGACTCATCCGAAGGCAGAGCTGAGAGCGAGTGGCGAGTAGACAGAGGAGTGGCCTGAGGCGAGGAGTACGTGAAGCCGAAGCGCTGAAGGACCTGCTGCACCATGTGTGACTGAGTCAAGGTAATGGTGCGGCGTGCTCTGTCCCGGGTGATCTGCAAGCCAAGGTAGCTACGCAGTTCACCCAGGTCTGTGCACGTGTGTCTCTTCTGCAGCTCGGACTTCACGTAAGCGAGTCCAGCAGTGTCAGCTGTGGCAAAGACCGAGTCGTCAACGTACACGAGGATGTAGAACGGCGGCAGAGACGTGTCGGTGCGCAGAAACAACGACGGGTCAGCAGTAGAGGGAGCAAACCCAAGAGCCGCAAGCGTAGTCCTCAGTGTGTCGTGCCACTCCCGTGGTGCCTGGCGGACACCGTAGACTGGCCGTCGGAGGCTCCACTGGGTGCCAGGAGGGAAAGTCCCAGTGAAGCCAGGTGGACGGCGCAGCCAGATCTCCTTGTGCAGGCTACCCTGCAAGAAAGCAGTGCTCAAGTCAAAAGAGTGAAGCTCGTAGTCGCGCTGAGCGGCTATGTGCAGCAGCACCCAAAGAGTGGTCATCTTTGGGGTGGGAGAGAAGGTCTGAAAGTAGTCAACTCCCTGCCGCTGACTGAAACCTCGAGCGACGTACCTCGCCTTGAAGACAGGTGGAGAGCCCGGCGGCCGCTTCACCCTGAAGATCCACATGCCACTGACGATGTTCGCCCCAGGAGGGGGAACCGCGTCAACGTAGGTGCCTGTGGACTTCCAGGAAGCCATCTCTGCATCCATAGCTGCCTGCCACTGAGAGGAGTAGGGACCCTCTACGGCCTCCGCGTAAGAGCGCGGAGTCGGGATGTCTAGTGCATCCGGGTCTCCCTCAGGGGCAAGCAGTACGGACGCGAGATGAGGTGAAGCAGCAGCCAGACACTGGAACTCCTCCTGCCTATCCTCAAGGACGTCCGTGCCAAGAGCACACTCACCCCCGACGGACGGAGGACAAACAGACGCAGACTCAGCAACAAGGCTAGCAGCGTAGTGTAGACGACAGCTAGCAGCAAAGTCGACGAGCTCAGCAACAAGAGCAGACCCAGCAGTGGACTCAAAAGAGGGGTTAGTGACGACACTAGCAAGGAGACGTGTGACTGTAGGAGTGGCAGCACGAAGAATGTCCGACTCTGGGTCGGCCAGCGCAGGGAGAGAGGACTCAGGAGGAGAAGGCAAAGGGGCTCGCAGAGGAGCAGTGGACGGACGCAGAGACATCCGGTGCGTGCCAGGGACAGGAGGAGGACGCTGACGCGAACTGCGACCACTAGCGCGAGAAGCACGAACAGGCGACGCGGGACGAGACGCAGGCTCACAACGCTCAGCAAGACCTCCTGTAGGACCAGTGTAAGGAGAGGGAGCAGGCAGAGGGGAGGCGGGCTCTAACTGTGACTGAGACTGGACAGGCGGTGGACACTCTACAGGAGGAGAAAGACCAAGAACCTGCTGCAGGAGCGGAACGAAGTACGACCGAGGCCGCGCAGCAACTCTAGACACAGCAGGGACAGCACCAGCACCCTCAAAGGCAGCACCAGCACCAACAGCACCTCCAGCTGCAGGACCTCCAGCAGCACCAGCAGCACCCGCAGCAGGACCACCGCCAGGACGGACAAGAGTAGTCTCAGCACCAACACCCTCAGCAGCTCTAGCTCCAGTCGGACCTGCAGACTCAGCAGCTCCGGGACCGGCGGCACCAGCACCCTCAGCGGCCGAAGAAGCTCCAGCTCCAGCAGTACGGCTCCAGCGGCGAGTAAACCACTCGCGCAGCTCCTGTGGAGAGAGGGGCTCCCGTCGAGACAAAGCACCCGGAGAACCTCCAGACTCAGCACCGCCATACGCCACAAGGGGAGGTCCAGCGACCGCAGGCTCCGCACCTCCAGGCTCAGCAGCTCCAGACGCAGCACCCCCTGGCTCACCACTCCCAGGCTCAGCACCCCCAAGCTCATCACCCCCAGGCTCAGCACCCCCAGTCGCAGCACCCCCAGACTCAGCACCCCCAGGCTCAGCACCCACGCGCGCAGCACCCCCAGAGTCAGCACCCCCAGGCTCAGCACCTGCAGCAGTACCAGAGTCACCAGCAACCTCGACCAGCTCGACTCCGTCTACCTGGGACACACCTGAAGGGGCAGGACTTTGAGGGGGAAGGGGGTCTACCGGGGGGGGGAACCTGACACGAGGAAGTGTGGTGGCGGGGGGAGGGAAGAAGTGCGGTAGGGGAAGAGGCGGTAGAAGGGGACTAACTCGTCGAACGTGACGTCCTGGGAGGACAGAACACGACGAGAGGAGGGGTGGTAGAACTGCTACCCTGGTGCGTAAGGGGGGAAGCCAAGGAAGACACAGGGAGCAGCACGAGGGGACAGCTTGTCCGCAGACAAGTCGCGGACAAACGTCCGAGATCCCCAGACACGGAACGCAGACGCATCGCCGACCTTCCCCGTCCACAGCAGAGCTGGGGAGGTCTCCGGGCGGGAGACCCTGGGGTGAAGGTTGATCTGATGCGCCGCGTACCAAACCGCAAACGGCCACAGAAAATGGGGGGCAGCCGCATGCATCATAGACATACGAGCGACGTCCATGACCATGCCAATGCGGCGCTCAGCAATCCCATTTTGCTGTGGAGAGTCCGGAAGCGTGAAGGTCTGGCGGATGCCTCGCGCACGACAGTAGGCTCGCAGAAGGCCAGAGGAGAACTCTCCGCCCCGGTCAGAGTGCAGACGCAGAACAGGAAAGTCTGAGCCGAAGCACCTCCTGAGCTGGAGACGAGCTGCGCGGATCCAGTCGATCAACACCGCAGTGACATCACCCTTGCTGCGCATGGGGAAGACTGCGGTGTAACGCGAGTAGTCGTCAACCACCCGCAGGAAGTAGCGCTCGTGACCCTGTCCACGGAGGCGGGCCGGGCCCCACACGTCCAAGTGAAGCGTCTGCTGCGGAGCCTCTGTCGGGGGAAACTGAGAGGAGTGAGGGGCAGCCCGGAGCCGCCCCTCGACACAGGGGACACAGGAAGGACCAGGCCCCGAAGGAAGGGGAGGGAGGGACTGGGGGAGACCAGAGACAAGGACACGGGAGGCCATGCCCCGAAGACGACGCAGGGAGGGGTGACCAAGACGGTGGTGCCACAGGAGAGTCTCGTGAGACAAGAGGCGACACGAGCAGGGGGCAGACTCAGGACCAGACCTGGACGCAGCAGCAAACACCTGACCCGACGCAGCTACCTGGCCAGACACAGAGACAGGAGGAGACGCAGTGGTCAGGGTGTAGAGACTCGACCCCGCCCTGCGTAAAAACGTGGCCAGGTGTCGGCCTGTGCAGGCATCCGAGCAGTGGGTCACCCGCTGACTCGCAGGAGTGAACTGGTGAACCCCCGCATCCTGCAGGTCAGCACCACTCACCAAGTTCGTCGAGAACGAGGGGAGGTAAAGACCAGACAAGGTGCCCGAGGGGGCAGCCGGACACGGGAGAACTGTGGAGAAGTGAGAGAGGACAGGACCCCCAGAGGGGTCAGCCAAGGAGACTGCAACCGGCCGACCAAACGGTGTGAGTGTGGTGCGGTCTCGAAAGAAGGAGCAAGAAGCCCCCGAGTCAAGCGTGAAGGTGAGGGAGGCCGAAGCCGACGCGGTACCTGAGAGCGCAGCCTCACCAGTACCTAAGGGCGCACACGCGCTGGCACCCAGAGCAGCAGCCTCACAAGCACCTAGCGCAGCAGTACCTATGCCCGGGTCGGGCGGGAAACTCCGGTAACAGTCACCCTCATCAGTAATAGTCACAGCATACATGGCAGCAAGGATAGCATCAAAGTCAAGATCATAGATAGCTACGCGTGCCCTAGACAGCTCTCCCCAGCCGGGGAATTTCACTAGCCTCGGGGAACTGCTGACGCCAAGCGTCCGTCAGGCGGCCAAAGCAACGCTGGGTGGGGTGGGCACCCCCACACTGCTCACCCGCGCGGTCGCCGGAGCGAAGGACGTAGGTGCACGGACCAAAACCCCCACCACGCTAACGCTGCGTGTACCACTCACGGAGTTGTTGAGGGGGGGGGATGTCCCGAGAACGCTGCTGCTGCTGCTGCTGCTGGCGCTGACCACCAGCAGAGCCGCTCCGCTGCGAGGCACCACCCCGACCAGCTCCACCTCCTCCGCCACCGCCGCCTCCACCGCCGCCACCACCGCCACCTCCGCTCCCACCGCTACCGCCGCCGCCGCCTCCGCCTCCACTGCCGCCACCACCACCACCACCTCCGCCACCACTCCCACCGCCACCCCCACTCCCTCCGCCGCCTCCACCGCCACCTCCACCACTCCCGCTAGCTCCACCCGCGCCCTTGCCCCCTTTGCCCTTGCCAGAGCGCCGTCTCCCGCTAGGGGCAGACGCCGCACGGACCGACTCAAGACCAAGTAGGTCGGCCGCAGCAACAGAGGCGACAGAGGGCAACAGGGGGGAAGGGGAACACCCCTCAAAGATGGGGGTGCGAGGGTCACCACGAGAGGCTCCTACAGCGACTATGCTCTTCTCCGCTGCTAGGAGGGCCTTCTCTAGGAGGTCAACAGTGAGAGTGGTGGGACAGACTGAGAGAAAGTGGTCCCTGACTACGCGAAGGGAGTCAGAGAGGCGGGTGACTATGTTATAGAGAGTGATGTACATGAGGGGGGGGGTTCTTGGTGCAAAACTCAGCAGGCAGCGCGGCGCGGTAGCGAGTGTCACTAGTGCGGAGGTGCGTAATGAGGTCAGCAACTGTGGGAAATGCAGCAAGGTCAGGGAAGAGGTACGGTAGCATGAGGCGGCTGAGTGCAGCAGTGGCAGGGGAAGAGTAGCGCGCAACTACAGCGTCGTACAAGGTCTGAGCACTCTTGTACTGACTAAAGTGCGCGCGCTCAGTGGTAGGCAAGTGGCGACGCACAGCAAGACGTGCAGCAGCATCGCGGGTGGCCCACTAAGAGCGAATAGTGGGGTCAGCATCAGCAGCAGGGGCAGGAGAGGCGCCAGAGGTGAGGTCAAAGAGAGAAAGACCGTCCGCCCTATCGCACAGTAAGAACAGCTGCAGGTCGTCGACCCAGACCTCAAAGTCAATGGCTCGACCCTCAGCGTCAAAAGCGAGGACACTAGGGGTAGCCATGACGACGGTAGACTAGCAGTGCAAGCAGTAGGGGAAGGGCACACAATGACAGAGAGGCTGTGCTCACCGGACAGGGATGCTCGGGCGGCTCAACTGTAGGGCGGCTCGGCGGCTGGGCGGCTCGGCTGCTGGGCGGCTCGGCGGCTCGGCTGCGGGGCGGCTCGGCTGCTGGGCGGCTCGGCGGCTCGGCGGCTGGGCGGCTCGGCGGCTGGGCGGCTTGGCTGCACGGCGGCTCGGCTGGTGGGCGGCCGGGCGGCTCGGCGGCAGGGCGGCTCGGCTCCTCTGGTACAGGGCGGCGCGGCGGTCGGCGGCTTGGGCGCGCTGCTGCAGGAGGGGAGAGCGGCGGGGCCGCAGCAGACGGGCGGCGGGGCCCGTTGACGTAGGGCGGTGGGGCCGGTGAAGTAGGGCGGCGGGGCCCCTGAAGTAGGGCGGCGGGGCCCTTGAAGTAGAGCGGCGGGGCCCTTGAAGTAGGGCGGCGGGGCCGCAGGTGTAGGGCGGCGGGGCCGCAGCAGACGAGCGGCGGGGCCGCAGACGTAGGGCGGCGGGGCCGCTGAAGTAGGGCGGCGGGGCCCGTTGAAGTAGGGCGGCGGGGCCGCGAAGTGGGGGGGCGGGGCCGCGAAGTGGGGCGGCAGGGCCGCAGCAGACGGGCGGCGGGGCCGCTGAAGAAGGGCGGCGGGGCCGCGAAGTGGGGCGGCGGGGCCGCAGCAGACGGGCGGCGGGGCCGCTGAAGCAGGGCGGCGGGGCCGCGAAGTGGGGCGGCGGGGCCGCGAAGTGGGGCGGCGGGGCCGCTGAACAGGGCGGCGGGGCCCGTGAAGGAGGGCGGCAGGGCCGCAGGAGTAGGGCGGCGAGGCCGTAGAGTAGGGCGGCAGGGCCGCGACGTAGGGCGGCGGGGCCGCGAAGTAGGGCGGCGGGGCCGCAGGAATAGGGCGGCGAGGCCGCAGTTAGGGCGGCGGGGTCGCGACGTAGGGCGGCGGGGCCGCGAATGCGGGTGGCGGAGCCACGCTAGTAGGTGGCGGGGCCGCACGAACGGGCGACGGGGCCGCTAAGGTAGGGAGGGCCGCTAGGGCGTAGGAGCTGCTAGGGCGGCTCGACGAGGTGAGAGCGCGACTCGGGCGGAGCGCGCTTCGGGCAGGAAAAAAAATTCGAAATTTGGTGGGCCCTAGGCACAGTTCCCACAGGGGAACCTGCTCGATACCATGAGAAAATGAGAACGAGAATGAATGAACTATGAATGAACTGAGTACAAGTACTAACCCTAATTGGGTTGTACCCCTTGTGGGCTACCCCAGTATAGCCTACACAATATGCAAAAGCTATATGTTATGACAAGGAGGTGCTCATTAAACACTCATAAAGTGATTTTAAACACTCACAAGGAGGATTGAATTGAAACGCTAGGGTTCATACGCAAACCACCCAACCTTGTAAGAGTGTGTTATCACCTGAATAGCGACCACTGATTGGTTCTGTCCTGCCTCACACATCAAAGCAAGGAGGTACGCACTACACACTCACAAAACATTCAGATTTGCGAGCTTGCCAATAGAGTCCGGAATGGGCCCTGTGAAGCTGTTGTAGCCAAGGTTCCTGACAATGACATTGGAAGGAGTGATGACAATGGGAGAGCATTCTTTCTTTATTACGGATGCAGGGATGAAGGGCTGGGCCCTTTCAAGCTGCTGAAGCAAAGGTTCCTGACATTGGAGGGAGGAGAGATGATGATGGGAGAACGATGAAAGGTGTGCCGGTGGTGAGACAAATATGGTTGCTCACCACGTGGAACAATAAAGGTTGCACGTGGTTGCTGGAACAATAGAATTTGCTCGTAATCTATAGGCTTAACAAACCTTCCTGTGACTCTGCCTTTGACTCGGCCTCTCACTCTGTCTCTGGCCGTGACTTTCTATACAGGGAGATCTATCCCGTTGTCATCCTCGTTGGTTGCTGTCAACTGTGTGATCATTTCTCCCAAGGATATAGGCAAGGCAAGTTAGCTCGTGTAGGAGATCAATTTTTGACGAATTTGCTTCAAAAGTACTTTTGGAGTATGTTCGTGTTCCCATTTAAAAGTTGAGCCAGTTAGATTGTTTAAAACAAGATTGCTGCATGCGTTATCAAGATTGCTGCATGCGGTGAGAAAAGCTCACAGGGAAATCAGCGCTTCAAGGTTGCCCAGATTTGATGAAACTGAACCAGTTAGATAATTTCCGTCAAAACTTCTGCAGTTTGTGAACAAGAAAGGTTGCAATAAAGGGAGAGTAAAAGGGACGATTTTATCATACTTAAGCAACAAGCATACGTGCAAGGAGGAAAAGGGTCCACGCCTTTGAAAAGCTATCGACATGCTTGCGGCAAAGAAGAGCAGCACAACGCAGTGCAGTGCAGTGCAGTGCAGTGCAGTGCAGTGCAGAGCAGTGCAGTGCAGTGCAGTGCAGTGCGGCACAGTGCAGTGCAGTGCGGTACAGTGCAGTGCACATTCCATATACATGCTCACCCCTGGTGAAATGCCTCTTATAGTGCCTAAAATGCCTTCTGAGGCGCCTAAAATAATGTTGAAATGTACATGCAGGGCAGGTTTTGTTTGAGGCTCATTTGGCTGGGAAGCGAAGGACTGCACAGCACAGCACTCACAACGTGTTAAGACTCGTGAGATTGTAAAGCGACTCAGGAATCGTTCCTTTCAACTTGTTGAAGCGCAAAAGTCCGCAGAGAAAGACATGGAAGGCACACAAACGGCGAGCACAGAAAGGCCATACTCCATAGCATATTTGTATGTGGGGTGTGAGTCACGTAAAAATGCTGGCGAACATTCATTCACCATTGGCTAGATTGGCATTGAAGAATCATCTGTATACGCAGCACATCAATTCCACTCATCCGGAATATAAGGTGCCCTCGGAATATAAGTCAAGTAGTTCACTCCAAGCCAAGCGGCTTACAGATCTCCCGGGTTCGAAAGGTTGCCAAGTGTGGCCGGTATTGAGCCACTGAGGCTGTTTGCATGCAGATACCTGCTTTCCATAAGAGAGGAGAGCAACGAGTGGAGTAGACGACAAAGCAGGGTATGGGATGGGATGTTCCACAGTGAATGTGGCGAAGAGGCATGATGGCGCTCATTGTGGACGACGGCGGCATGATGAGGCATGATGGCATAAGGGGCGAAGAGGCATGATGGCATGAGGGGCGAAGAGCCATGATGTTATGAGGGGCGAAGAGGCATGCTAGCATGAGGGGCGAAGAGGCATGATGGCATGAGGGGTGAAGAGGCATGATGGCATGAGGGGCGAAGAGGCATGATGGCATGAGGGGCGAAGAGCCATGATGTTATGAGGGGCGAAGAGGCATGCTAGCATGAGGGGCGAAGAGGCATGATGGCATGAGGGGCGAAGAGGCATGATGGCATGAGGGGCGAAGAGGCATGATGGCATGAGGGGCGAAGAGGCATGGTGGCATGACTGGCGAAGAGGCATGATGGCACGAGGGGCGAAGAGGCATGATGGCATGAGGGGCGAAGAGGCATGGTGGCATGAGGGGCGAAGAGGCATGATGGCATGAGGATGATGGCATGAGGGGCGAAGAGGCATGATGGCATGAGGGGCGAAGAGGCATGATGGCATGAGGGGCGAAGAGGCATGATGGCATGAGTGGCGAAGAGGCATGATGGCACGAGGGGCGAAGAGGCATGATGGCATGAGGGGCGAAGAGTAGGGATGAGCAAGGTGGCGAACACCTGTTCGGTTCGCCTCGAACGTGTTCGAGGCGAACCGAACAGGTTTTGTTTTTTAGCTCAAATCGTTCGCCGAACAGTGTTCGATGTTCGCCCGAACACGTTCGTGTTCGGGCTGCTGCTGAAATTTGCCCGCGACGAACACGAACAGTGTTCGAGGTTCGCCCGAACACGCCTCCACAGGCGAACAGCGAATACCTGTTTTTTCCTAAACTGTTCGCCGAACCGAACACTGTTCGGTTCGGCAAAAGAGGGTGTTCGACAAGGGGCGAAGACGAACATGTTCGTGTTCGCCCTTTGCTCATCCATAGCGAAGACGCATGGTGGCAAGAGGGGCGAAGAGGCATGATGGCATGAGGGGCGAAGAGGCATGATGGCATGAGGGGCGAAGAGGCATGATGGCATGAGGGGCGAAGAGGCATGATGGCATGAGGGGCGAAGAGGCATGATGGCATGAGGAGCGAAGAGGCATGATGGCATGAGGGGCGAAGAGGCATAATGGCATGAGTGGCGAAGAGGCATGATGGCACGAGGGGCAAAGAGGCATGATGGCATGAGGGGCGAAGAGGCATGGTGGCAAGAGGGGCGAAGAGGCATGATGGCATGAGGGGCGAAGAGGCATGATGGCATGAGGGGCGAAGAGGCATGATGGCATGAGGGGCGAAGAGGCATGATGGCATGAGGGGCGAAGAGGCATGATGGCATGAGGAGCGAAGAAGCATGATGGCATGAGGATGATGGCATGAGGGGCAAAGAGGCATGATGGCATGAGGGGCGAAGAGGCATCAAGGTGGAAAAAAACGGTTGCGGTAAAAGACGATTGAAAAGAACGATCGTTTTTTACGGTCAAGTTTGGGAAAAAAACGTCGTTTTTTTGTTAGGCCCAAAAAAAAATTTCAGAAAAAAAAAAAAAAAACCTTACAAATCCCCAGCCACCAACACTCTCTGGCAAGTCAGTGCTGATAAGTTTTCTAGCCTGACCGCAATTAAAATAAGTTTTCACGTCGCAACCAACCCTAGCATGACGAATTGATGCGTGCGTCAACTATCTACGGTTCGAGGAACAAACAGAAGCAATTTGGGTGTACAACTTGGCACGTCGCGTCGCAGGTCTTGACATTTGTGTTTCGCACATACACGAATTCATTTTTAAGGGTGCACGAAGTGACCTCGAGGCTTTGCGAAATCAGCGAGAGCAGGGGAGCGAAGTGTTGGCATGCCGCGCCTCGAAGGTGGGTCCCAATTTCTGCATGTCGCGCCTCGAACGTGGGTCTAAATTTCTGACCCACGATTCCTCTCTGTACTGGGTGGATTCACTTCAACCCACATGCCTGTGCTCCCTCATGAATCCTCCCGCTACCTCTCCCCTTGTGTTGCTCGTGTATAGAGTGAAACCCTTCACTGCGAGTTGTGCGTTATCCGGAGATAATTGTAACTGTAAATTGTGGTACGAAATTTACGATCTTAAAAAACGATCGTTTTTTTCCACCAAAAAAGGACTAATCAATATTCTCGTTTTATTCCGTTTTATACGATCGAAAATTACGATATCGAAAAAAACGACAAAAAAATGAAAAACCGTCGTTTTTTTGCACCTTGAGAGGCATGATGGCATGAGGGGCGAAGAGGCATGATGGAATGAGGGGCGAAGAGGCATGATGGCATGAGGGGCGAAGAGGCATGATGGCATGAGGGGCGAAGAGGCATGATGGCATGAGGGGCGAAGAGGCATGATGGCATGAGGGGCGAAGAGGCATGATGGCATGAGGAGCGAAGAGGCATGATGGCATGAGGATGATGGCATGAGGGGCGAAGAGGCATGATGGCATGAGGAGCGAAGAGGCATGATGGCATGAGGGGCGAAGAGGCATGATGTTATGAGGGGCGAAGAGGCATGCTAGCATGAGGGGCGAAGAGGCATGATGGCATAAGGGGCAAAGAGGCATGATGGCATGAGGGGCGAAGAGGCATGATGGCATGAGGGGCGAAGAGGCATGATGGCATGTGGAGCGAAGAGGCATGATGGCATGAGGAGCGAAGAGGCATGATGGCAAGAGGGGCAAAGAGGCATGATGGCATGAGGAGCGAAGAGGCATGATGGCATGAGGGGCGAAGAGGCATGATGGCATGAGGAGCGAAGAGGCATGATGACATGAGGGACGAAGAGGCATGATGGCATGAGGGCCGAAGAGGCATGATGGCATGAGGGGCGAAGAGGCATGATGGCATGAGGGGCGAAGAGGCATGATGGCATGAGGGGCAAAGAGGCATGATGGCATGAGGGGCGAAGAGGCATGATGGCATGAGGGACGAAGAGGCATGATGGCATGAGGGGCGAAGAGGCATGATGATATGAGGGACGAAGAGGCATGATGGCATGAGGGCCGAAGAGGCATGATGGCATGAGGGGCGAAGAGGCATGATGGCATGAGGGGCGAAGAGGCATGATGACATGAGGGGCACGTTCCGCGCAGATGGCCTCCACCAGTGGTGCTATAGCTGATGCTGAGCTACAAGGGTGCCGACGGGAATGAATAAGCACCAGGTGTGCGTGTGGATGTATGATGTGGGTCACATGGGATGTGGTGTAGTCGTGATGTAACGCACATGGCATGCGGTGCACTTGTGATGTGTCCCACATGGCATGTTGTGCAATCGTAATGTGTCTCACATGGCATGTTGTGCAGTCGTGATGTGTCTCACATGGCATGTTGTGCTCGTGATGTGTCCCACATGGCATGTTGTGCAGTCATAATGTGTCCCACATGGCATGTTGTTCAGTCGTAATGTGTTCCACATGGCATGTTGTGCAGTTGTAATGTGTCCCACATGGCATGTTGTGCAGTCGTAATGTGTTCCACATGGCATGTTGTGCAGTCGTAATGTGTCCCACGTGGCATGTTGTGCAGTCGTGATGTGTCTCACATGGCATGTTGTGCAGTCCTAATGTGTCCCACATGGCATGTCGTGGAGTCATGATGTGGCTTACATGGCATGTGGTGCAGTCAAGATGTGTCTCACATGTCAGCACAAACAGCAGCACTCACATGTTAGCAGCCACACTCACAGCTGAGCAAGCGCTGGGAGGTTGCCAAGAAAGCCAGGAATGGTGCCTGTCAAGTCGTTGTAGCCAAGGTTCCTGGTGGCAAGAGACATAGTTCAAGAGACGAGTGCGATGGAGGGGGTGTGTAATTTATGCATAAGGCATGGTATGCATTAAGTGAGAAAAAGAGCAGAACAGTGCCTCTGTGATGTGTTCCAAGGCTGCCTGCACATGCTAGCTCATGGTCGCCCATGGTCGCCCATGGTCGCTCTAAATATCATGAGCTTCACTGCCTCTTCATTCAACCAGACTGCGATCCTGGCAGTGCATGCCATGGCAGGTAGGGAGAAGCAAACATGATTATGGTGGAATACAAAGGTCAACTAGCCAGATTGTTTTTTTTTTAGAACATTGTGGAGGGAAGACAAGGGCTTGCATTGCTGGTGGTTTGAAAAGAGTAGGGCGAAATAAAGGGACTGTCATATCACACCTCGTCACATCACATCACGCTCACAAAGCATCTCATCACATCTCATCTCATCACATCTCATCTCACCATATCACATCTCATCACACCATATCACATATCATCACATCACATCGCACCCCATCAGATCACATTTCACCACATTACAATTCAACACATCATACCTGGTCCCATCACACCTCATCCCATCACAACTCATCCCATCACACCTCATCTCCACCTTATCTCATCTCATCGAATTGAGAGACCAGACACTGCACGCAACTTGTATTGCATGTGCACAGCAGGGATGCATGGTCTTGTTTTCGCTCCATCCCAAATCAACCCATCCCGTCACATCCCGTCATACATCAGATTGCATGACAAACAAAAGTAAAAGGAATACATTTATTTTCTTTTTTTATAAGGCAGTTGAGGTTGAGGGAGATAATATAAAATGGACTGAGAAGCTAACACGTTAGTAGCTTAAGAAACTTTATTATGTAAGAACGGATAGCTTATATGATTGAATAACTCACAAGCTGGTCAAAGATAAAAGGCTGGAAAACATTGCTGGTATGGAGCCCTTAAGCTTGTTATCAAGCAGCCATATGCATCTCGGAAATAAGGTGCAAAAAGAGAGTCGATGGGAAATTGGAGGTTTGTGAGTATATCCCTATTCCTTCAAACGCCAAAAAACTTGCAATATAAGCGGCCTAAATTTCGACAAAGAAAAAACATGAACGCGTGTGTCAAAACTTTGCGCGGTTTCCCAGCTTCAAAACGCCCTCTAAGGGCCTGATTTGAGCTTGTCAACCACATCTTTCAGTGTAGATTGGGCTAAGAGCTCAGTTCGATTGAGCTTCGAAGAGAAAGAAGGTTCGATGCAATTTGGACTGAATGCCTAGATCATTATGCATGAACCACGACGTGAAGAAGCATGCAGGGCGGACATAACTATACCCACATGTGAAGCACGAGAAATGGCGCTAACATATCAATCAATTACCGAGGAGGAACGGCACTAACAAGTATTCGAGGTTCTTAAGATTGCCGATGGATGCAGGGATGCTGCCACTTAAGCTGTTGTAGCAAAGTTCCCTGATGGGCAAATGAACAAGGAGACCATGCATCCAGAGCAAGTAAACACTTGAGGGGGCACGCATTCATACATTGTGAAAAGTTATTCCAGACTCAAACTGCCACTTCTCGGCTCAGCTCTGCTCATCTCTGGTTGTTATTAAAAAGGGACGAGCTTGCACCAACTGAGGGTGGATGCCAGGTCCAATCCTGGTGCAAAGGAAACAAGAGTGTGAAGCCAAATTGCTCATGCCCATCACAAAAATGTGTGCGTCTGGAAATCATCTGACCATTTTTTTTTTAAGCAAGCTTCTGAAAATCGTTTGACAATCATCCAGGAATCATTTACGAATCGTTTGTATAGCATTCTTGTCAGACCAAACGTTTTGGTGATGTTTTAGTAATGGTTTCGCGGTGTTACAATGGAATGTTTGTTAGATGTTAATTGTTGAGACAATAATAAGGTGGCTTAAAAGCTTGTTTCACAATCACAGAAGGTTATGGTAAATTGACATAGTTGCTACTTTATTTGCATCACCAGATGAACCTATTGAGCAGCTTCACAGCAGGGTCTTTGCAGCACGGGACAACATGCACGATGCTAAGAATGCAATCTGCATCTACAACTGCATAGTTGAAGGTGCCCTTTGTGGGCAACAGTCGTTTGCAGCCAGTGTACCGGCAGACTCGCCGATCCTCCGTGTAGTACTCGATGTAGGCGGCTTTTTTTGCCACGCCATCTTTCACGTAATGGAACAGCATCAAGCAGCGGCCGTACCAGTTGGCCCCTTTGCCACCTGGATTTATGGCTACATCTGAAAAGTGCCTGTCGGAAGGGCTTGCTTTGACAAACTGGCCCTTCTCGGTCCACTCCATCCTGTCGTGCGGTGGGATTGCCATGGCAGTGTGCACCTGCGAATAGGCAAGCAGGGGTTGCAGCACAACAATGGAAGTTTGTGTTAGGGTTGAGACAATGGGGTGCTGACGGGTGCATGGATACAACAGGGTGCCATGCCTGGGTTCGGCCCATTAAGGAGGTTGATGGTCCGCGTTTAACAGGTCTACGTGGCAGTGGCAGTTGATTCTCACATTGATTCTCCCGCATTGAGCACCATATTGATTCTCACATTGAGCTCTTGGTCGTGAATTCCCTCCCTGGCCAGCCGCTTCTTCAAGTAGCCCATCGCTTCATCTCCGTGAACAAGGACATAGCTCCTGAACATATCATCCGTGATCTGCCCCACGGTCATCTTCTTGTGTGTCTTAGTCAGCACCCGACGCCCAAGCGTGCAAGCCTGCGTAGGAGGGTGATGGGTGCATGGTGTACATGGGGGGCAGCAGGAGAGGGGCAGCACTTGAGTACAACAGGGGCAGCAGTGAGAGGGAGCAAAGATTAGGGAACAGTCGGATAGTATAGCGGGGCAGTTCCAGAGGTCAAAGGGTGCAGCAAGAGGAGGGAGCATAGGTGGACAAGTGTAGATCAAGGGAGAGCAAAGGAAAGACAAACGGCAGGAGGGAATGGGAAGTGCCGGGGATGGACATGGAGGAGGATGGGGGGGGGGGGGGGGGGGGGGGGGAACCGAGGGGGCGAAGTGTTTAGCAGCACGAAAGTATATGGTGGATTAGTAGGGGAGCATTGGGGGCTGAACGACGGATAGTCCCACGGGGGCCGGGGGAGGGGCATGGGTGGTTAAGTGGGAAAGCATGTGGGGCAAGACGGAATGTGAAGGGTGGCAGCTAGTGGAAGGAGCGATGGGTGGACAAGAATGCGAGCATGTAGATGCAAAACGGGATGTCAAGGGGGGCAGCGGTAGAGGCATTTCATGGGTGGACATGATGGTGAGCACGTGGATGCTAGAAGGGATGTCTAGGGGGGCAGCGGGAGGAAGGGAAGAGGCAGGGTCTAAACAAAAACACGAGGTGATGAGGGTTTCATGCGGCAGGAGCAGGCGGGGAACATTGGTGGGCAAGATTGGCATTAGGTCGTACACATGCTCACCTCCTTCATGGCTGTCTTGTATGTTTTGTCCCCGCCGGAGGCTCGAGACAGCTGTCGAACAACGGCTTGCTCGATATGCTTCTTCACAATGCGATCCTCCACACCCTTCCAGTTGGTGCCGCGAGAAGGGCGCTTCACTGTTGTCTTGTGGGACTGCTCGTACCGGTTCGACGAGTACTCCTGTGGCAATCCCCGTGCACGGATCGTCGGCGGGAGGTGCGATACAAGATGCACCTTGATAATAAGCCACTTCGACTTCTGGTTGTCGAATGCTAGAACAAGCGCATCGACCATCCTGGATAGGACGTGTTTGGGTGGATTGAAAGGTTCGGAATTGGGGCATTGGGTGTTGGGGATCGGTTTAGCGTGCCTAAGCATATAAACAACAATTCAGCCACAAACAACATACAATGCCCCATACCCGGGTTCATGTACTACTACCCTCTCTCAAACCCTCCCCCCTCCTCTCATCTCCCCCCCCCCCCCCCCCCCACCCACTCACAACTCAGCTTCCATGTTTCTGCCACTCCATTCCCCCACTCTAAGCCCCTCCTGTCGTCATTATGCCCCTCCTTCCCTTTTTCAGCGCATGCGGAACAGTCCACAGCCCATCGTTCCCTCCCCCCCTCCCCTCTTTCCCTCCTTCGTCCCCTCTTTCCCTTCCTCGTCCCCTCTTTCCCCCCCTCGTCCCCTTTTTCCCTCCCTCGTCCCCTCTTTCCCTCGCTTTGCCCCCCTTTCCTTATCTTTTCCCTTCTTCCCCCGTTCTATGCACCCTATTTCCCACACACTGCCTCTTAATCCCTCCCTCGACCCCTTCAGCCATCTCACTGTCCCTCGTTCCCTATGCGCATGGCACCCACACCCATTCACGCTAGACTTACTCGCAAGAGACCTCCTCCATGCGCTCAAGCGTGGCATCGGTGTGATACTCAGCCCGGATAAACTCCTTGTACCAGTCCGACATGATCGTGATGGCATGTCGAATATCGGCGCGCTTGGGGAGGTCGATGATGAGGGGCAGCACTTGCATCATGGCACGATGCTCCGACGCTGAGAAGCAGGCCGTCGTGGTGAAGTACGCCCATGCGGATGGGAGTCTCAGCAAAGACGCAGGAGTCACTGCCTTGAGAATCTTGTAGCGTCTGCACGTACGGGATGCAGTAAGGGTATCGATTTAGGGTTTGTGTGGGGCCGGTGGGGTGGGTTAGGGAGGGGGGCGGGAGAGGGGTGGGGCTGGCGGGTTGGTCTAGTAGTTAGGTGCATCAAATCGCACCTCATCTCCCCGCTGCCTCCCTCTCAGTGAATCCCTTTCCGTCCTCTGCCCCACTCCCCCAGCCTCTATGCCTCATCATTCCTCTCTCTGCCCCTTGTTCCCTCGCTCTGCCCCATGGTCACCTCTCTCCGCCCCTCATTCTCTCCCCCTGCTCCAATTTCCCCTTGCTCGATCCCAATTTCTTTCTCCAGGCCCCCATTTTCCTCACTCTGCCCCACTTGCCCTCTCCCAGCCGCAATCTCCCTTACTCTCTGCCCAATTTTACTCCTACATTACCCCCATGCGGTCCCTATGCCCCGAGACACTATTCTGAATCCCGCGTTCACCTCACACGACCAACCCCCCCCCCCCCCCTCCCCCTTCTATGCCCCTCCTTCCCGCTAGCAGCCCCACCTTCCTGCTCGCAGCGCCTCCTTCCCCCATGGTGCCCCTCCTTCAACGTCTCTGTCCCAAATTCCCTCTTTCTGCACCACTTCCCCCTCTCTCCACCCCGCATTCCTCCAACGCTGCTACAAATTCCCTCACTCTTCCCCCTTCTCTGTGCCCTGCATTCACTCATCCCTGCCCCTCCTTCCACACCACCGCCCTACCCTCCCTCCGGCTGCCCCTCCTTCCATCTCTCTGCCCCAATTCCCCCTCTCTGCCCAACTTCTTGCAACACTCTGCCCCACTCTCCGTCTCTCTTAGTGCAACCTTCCCCCTCGCTGCCCCTCTTCCCCTCTCAATCCCTCTGGTTCCCCCTCGATGCCTCTTTCTCTTGCACGTATGACTCTCGCCCCACCGGGGGAAAAGGGAAACTTACTCGAGAAGTATTTTTCGCTCTGACGGTTTCAACTTCTTCATGAGGCACCTCATTGCATGAAGCCAAAGCCCTGCCTCGATGATGTGCATGATGTCAGGTGTCTGGGCGAGGTACGTGTTGCCCCACTTGGTTTTGGAGAACTCCCAATCCCACAGCAATGACTGGCCGCAAGGGGAGGCACGCGGAATGGGATAATTGGCCCCTTTGGGGATTTGAATGAAGAATAGGGAAAAAAACGACCAGGGTGGGATTGTGTGCCAAGAACTAGGATGGGCGGGGTAGGGGGAGGGTATGTGTGTGGACTGTACGGACAGCAAGGATAGGGTGGGGGTTTAGGGATTTGCTGAACGAGGGCGGGATCATGTGAGGTGTGGGTGCGTGCCTGTCCAAGGGTGGAACATGGCGAGGTGTCCACCTCCAACACGACGAGGAGGTGGCGACGTGAGTTGATGTGGAGGCATGGGCGTTTTGAGCGTGGGGTTGACAAATGGGCAGTGGGGGCGGGATAGTTCATTTTAGACCCAAGTGCGGTGGGAGGATATAGGGGTGGGACTACGGGACCACGGCGTCAAACCAACGAAAACGGACAAGAAGTGATACCTTCACGAAGTGGGTAGAATACTTCTTCTTCAGACGGGTCAATTCCTTCTTGGTGTCCGCTTCCTCCATTAGCTTGTACACGGCTTTCTGATATTTCACGGTTCGAGGAACGATCTTGTCATCCACGTCTCGAAGATTTTCTCGCGTAACCATGCAGATGGAGCAAGGTCGGTAGGAGCTACATGAAATGGTGCATGAGACCTTGCTAGACTCGGGATGGTCGTTCACGACTGAGTACAGCAGTGGGATGGCCAAGTACTCAACCCCGTTGCTGTCCTCGACCTTCAAACCCCCGCTGCACAACCAAACATGGAACCATGCCAATATGGTGGTTTTAGGGTGAGGAAACCAGACTGACAGCATGGCAGCAATGTGCAAAGGGGTTGTTCGTTACCGAACCGATAGGGGCAGCAATTCAAATATGCACTCAAATTAACCCCACACGCAATACATGGCATGGTGGTTTCACACACGTATGATGCACAAAACTATGACATGGGCGCAGGATTGTAGCATATTAGATTAAGGGCAGCGTACCCGCGGAGCTTGGAGAGGTGTTTCAGCGGCTGTAGCATGTATTCAGCCGCTAGCTGGAACACCCTAATCTTCTCCTCTGGCTTCAGGTCGGAGGGAATGTTAGGGAAGAGGCCCACCAGCTCTGTGCCGCCCTCCAACCAACGCGCCCATTCCGGTGTGTTACCAAATGACAGGACGAACGGGTGTGCTGATTGTCTGCCATTGTGAGACAAGTTAGTTTGATCCGAATAGAGAATGATCGCCAAGACGATCGCACCGACGGCATGAACGCAGTCTCGTCATGTGTGAGAGCATAGAGTATGGTTAGCTGAACAAATGAGTAAGGGGATAGAGCACGGGGACAAGAAAGGGAGCACGGGGCAGGAATCAAAGTGAGTGTCTGGAGTTACAAAATGATCAAAAGGTTGGTGAGCGAAAGCAATGGCCAGAACTCACGAGATTAGTGACATATTGCAACAGTCATGGGCACAAGATTGCAAGACGTGAAGATTAGGGAGCTTCATGCTAAGAAGAGAGATGAAAGAGCGGGAGATCAGAGAGTAAAGAGCGGGTGATCAGAGAGCACCAGAGAGGGGAGAGCAGATAGCAAAGGGCGGGAGAGCAAATGAGCAAAGTGTGGGTGATCGGGGAGTTAAAGGAGGGAAGTGAGAGAGCAAAGGGCGGAAGATCGGACAGAAACGGGCGGAGATTTGATAGCAAATAATGGAGCTCGTGGAGCATATGGTCGTAGTCAGTGAGCAAAGGGCGGGAGATTGGCGAGCACAAGGGTCTTAATCAGCCACCAAACGGCAGGAGATCAGCGAGCAAAGGGCGGGGATTATAAAGAAAAGAGACAAGATCAGCCAGCAGAGGGCGGAGATTAGGGAGCAAAATGACAAAATCAGCGAGCAAACGGTGGGACATCAGCGAGCAAAAGGTCGGATTCAGAGAACAAATGCGGGTCATCTCCCCTCACAAGAGAGGAAAATACCGTGGTGGGTGACGAACAACGAGCTAGGGCGACAGAGATTCCATAACAAAGGACATCGCGCTTTGGATGCTAACTAACCCAAGCCTTCAGCATCCAGTCCGTGTTGCCGGGAGTGCTATAGCGCCTTTCCCCCTCCACCTTCCACTCCTTCGGCTCGATGATGAATCCGCGTACTGCGGACATCTTCTTGAACATTGCCTGCGCCAACTGCAGAGAGGGATGGGCATTGTTTATTGGTGCGTACTAGTGGAAGAAGTGAAGATAAGAGTTGTCGACTAAGACTTGAGACTGGTAAGGGGTGCAGCAGAAACAGCTTGGGCCGTGTTACATAGGTAGTAACACATACAAAGAGCACATTATGTTGCGACGGACGCACCACGTTAATACCGCGACATCTGAAGGTGAGGAATCCCACTTCATGATCCACTTTAATATCCAAAACTCGCCAAGACTGCTCCGGTCCCAACTCGAAGCTGCTCTCGTACTTTTCAAGGTCTCTGTAGGTCGTCCAGCCTTGTAGCTGTTCGATATGAAGGTCTGGAATTCGGAACAGGTCTATAAGGTCCGTTATAGCCCCGTTCGTAAGGCCGTGCTTCCGTGATAAAATGCAAATTTCGGCCTTCAAGTCTATCGGATCGTCTTCACCATCAGGTTCCACGACAACCGTGCCTTCGCAAGGCGCCTCCGCGATCTGCCTCACTTGTTCGCTCGGTTCTGATGGCGTGACAACTCGGTACTCGTTTCCTGTCAGTGGGAGCTGCGGATACGGACGAGGAAGTGGTGCAAGGTTTAAAATGGCGCCAGGATTTGAAGCCCCGCCCAGCCTCCAGTGTTTCGGAATCGGCTGCTTGAGAACCAGCTTTCGTTTCTGCTTGAGCTTGCAGACTTCCCCGCCATTTACTTGGTGGCTCCTAAGGGTCTGATAACAGAAGGCAACGTATCCACAGCCACACTTCTAGCCTTTCATTGTTACTACTCAGTAGCACATAACACTGGGCAGCATAGCCACCCCTGAAATATAACCCATAGCATCTTGGAGCTCTAAGATTGCCCATCGTTGAGTTCGGGATCTGATGGCTTGGCGGGAAAGGCGTTTGAATGTCGCGCACAACTCAGCTTGTCTAGGCGTGCATAAAGGCGTCTCATCACCAGTGACCTAAAAGAGGCGGATTAGAACGCCTGAACTAGTTTACCGATATATCTGCTCTTTTATTGCTACCAGACCATTCTTCACACCTAGAATCTCAAGAATATCTTTTGTTTGCAAGGGTTGACGCCCGATGATTGGTTTGCCAAACTTCCGCCAACTCCCCCACAAATCGGTTCTGACAGCCCTCTGTGTTTCGACCAATCACGCTGCGTCGCGCAACATTTGTGGCATTCGTGTGGCGCGGAACCCTAACCAAGCAGCGAAGATCGTTATGCCTTGGCTAACTGACCGTAGATTTCCAGCACTGTCCATCACATTATACGGGACCATCACAAAAATGTGTGTGTCTAGAAAACATTCGACCGTTTGGTTTGTTACCAAGGGTTTAAAAAACGTTTGACAATCTTTCAGAAATCATCTACATATCATTCGGATATCATTTTGTACTACCCAAATTTTTTGTTGATGTTTTAGTAATGGATTACCAATGTTTTGATGGTTGATGTGTCAAATGTTGTTTGTTGAGACAATACATAAGGCTTCATGAATAGGAGTATCACAATTATACGATGTTATAGTCTAGAAAAACGATCGCAATTTTGAAGGCATTACCAGATGAACCTATTGAGGAGCTTCACATCAGGGTCTTTGCAGCATGGGACGACATGCACGATGCTAAGAATGCAATCTGCATCTACAACTGCATAGTTGTAAGTGCCCTTCGTGGGCAGTAGTCGCTTGCAGCCTGTGTAGCGGCAGACGCGCCGATCCTCCGTGTAGTACTCTATGTAGGCGGCCTTTTTTGCCACGCCATCTTTCACGTAATGGAACAGCATCAAGCAACGGCCGTACCAGTTGGCCCCTTTGCCAGATGGGTTTATGGCCACATCTGAAAAGTGCCTCTCAGCAGGGCTTGCTTTGACAAACTGCCCCTTCTCGGTCCACTCCATTCTGTCGTGCGGTGGGATTGCCATGGCTGTGTGCACCTGCGAGTAAACAAACATGGAACGCAACAAAACAATGGAAGGGTCGTGTTAGATTTCTCAAGGATGAGTTGCTAAGTGGTGCATTGATACAACGGATTTCCATGGCTGGGTTTTCCCATTACAACTGGTCTAAGACTGCTTGCGTTTAACAGGATGGTAGTGGCAGGTCTGCATTGCAGGGGGCAATCTTATGATTCTCACACTGAGCACTTGTTCGCGGATTCCCTCCATGGTCAGCCGCTTCTTCAGGGCGCCCATCGCTTCATCTCCGTGAAGGAGGACGTAGCTCCTGAATACATCATCGAGGATGTTCCCCACGGTCATCTTCTTGTGTGTCTTTGTCATCACCCGGCGCCCAAGCGTGCAAGCCTGGGTAGGAAGGTGATGGATGCATGGTTTACATGGCGGCATAACAAGGCAGCAATTGAAGTGCAATGGGGACAACAGGAGGAGGGAGCAGTGATTAGGGACGAGTGGGCGGGAATAGGGGGCAGTACGAGAGGTCAGAGGGGGCAGCAACAGTAGGCATGTGAATAGGGGGACAAGTGCCAAGCGGGGGGGGGGGGGCTCAACGAATTACAAAGATGGGCTGGATGGTTTAGCCAGTGGTGGAGCAAGGGTGGGAAGTTCGAGTGGGCGAGGGGTATAGCAGGAGGGTTTAGGTTCATGGGTGGACAAGCGGGGGATCTCGAAGAGCAGAACGGGATGTCAAGGGGGGCAGCACGAGGACACTTGGTGGGTGGACAAGTGGGGGAGCATGTGGGGGCAGAATGGGATGTCAAGAGGGGCAGCAAGAAGATGGTTGGTCGGTGGACAAGTGGGGAAGCATGTAGGCGACAGAACGGGAAGCAAAGAGGGGCAGCAGGAGGAAGGTCGGTGGGTGGACAAGTGGGGAAGCATGTGGGGGCAGAACGGGATGTCAAGAGGGGCAGCAAGACGAAGGTTGGTGGGTGGACTAATGGGGAAGCATCTGGGGGCATTTAAGAGATGACAAGAGGGGGCAACGGGTTAAACATCCATGTGAGGCCCCGTGGGGGAGCATGGGAGTGCAGAACGGGATGTCATAAGTTTATGGTAGTCGGGTAAGGGTCAGCGGGGCTCAAGAGGATAGGCAAGGTTTAGCTTTAAAACAGGAGGTCATGGAGGGTAGTCGGCGGTTGGAGCAAGGGGGGACAAGTGGTGGATTGAAACGGCCCCACTTGCGTTGTATTCAGTCTCACCTCCTTCATGGCTGTCTCGTAGGTTTTGTCCCCGCCGGCAGCCCGAGACAGCTGTCGAACAACAGCTTGCTCGACATGCTTCTTCACAATCCTATCTTCCACACCCTTCCAGTTGGTGCCCCGAGATGGGCGCTTTACTGTTGTCTTGTGGGATTGCTCGTACCGGTTCGACGAGTACTCCTGTGGCAATCCGCGTGCGCGGATCGTCGGTGGCAGGTGCGATACAAGATGTACCTTCACAATAAACCACTTCGACTTCTGGTTGTCGAACGCTAGAACAAGCGCATCGACCATCCTGTATGGAATGTGTTATGGAGGATTGGAAGATACGGGGTTGGCGCAGTGGGGTGGTATGGAGGGGTTTACTGTGCCCCATACCCTCTCACATCCCCTCCTCCCCTCTCTCATGCCTTTCCGCCTTTTTTCATCCCCTCCCCCCTCCTCTCATATCCTCCCCCCCCCCCCTCTCTCATCCCCTCCTTCCTTCTAATTGCCCCTCCATTCCCTCACTCTGAGCCCCTCCTCTTCTCTCTATGCCCCTCGTTGCCTCTCTCAGCCCCTCGTTGCCTCTCTCAGCCCCTCGATGCCTCTCTCAGCCCCTCGTTCCCTATCTCAGCCCCTCATTCCCTCTCTCAGCCCCTCGTTCCCTATCTCAGCCCCTCGTTCCCTCTCTCAGCCCCTCGTTCCCTCTCTCAGCCCCTCGTTCCCTCTCTCAGCCCCTCGTTCCCTCTCTCAGCCCCTCATTCCCTCTCTCAGCCCCTCGTTCCCTCTCTCAGCCCCTCGTTCCCTCTCTCAGCCCCTCGTTCCCTCTCTCAGCCCCTCGTTCCCTCTCTCAGCCCTCGTTCCCTCTCTCAGCCCCTCTATCCCTCTCTCATCCATCCTTCCCTATCTCTGCCCCCCCTTTCCCCTCTTTCGGCCCCTCGTTCCCTCACTCTGCCCTCTTTCCCTCTCTTTTCCATTCTTTCTCTCTCTTTGCCCTTCTTTCACAAACTTTGCCCGCTGTCCCCGTTTCTCAGCCCCCATTTCCCACACACGGCCCCTTAGTCCCTCTTTCGGCCCCTCGATCCTCGCTCTGTCCCTCTGTCCCTCTTTCCCTCTGCGCAAGGAACGCACATCCATTCACACTAGACTTACTCGCAGGAGACCTCCTCCATGCGCTCGAGAGATTCATCAGTGTGATACTCAGCCCGGATGAACTCCTTGTACCAGTCCGACATGAGCGTGATGGCATGTCGAATATCGGCGCGCTTGGGGAGGTCAATAATGAGGGGCAGCACTTGCATCATGGCACGGTGCTCCGACGCCGAGAAGCAGGCCGTCGTGGTGAAGTACGCCCACGCGGATGGGAGCCTCAGCAAAGATGCAGGGGTCACTGCCTTGATGATCTTGTAGCGTCTGCACGTACGGGATGCAATCAGGGTATCGGTTATGGGGGTGTGGGGCAGGGGGGGGGGAGTAGTTAGGTGCATCCAATCGCACCCTCATCTCCCCACTTTCTCTCCCACTGCCTCACTTTCCCCCCCTCTGCCCCTCTCTCCCATACTCTATGCCCCACCCTTCCTCTCTCTGACCCTCGTTCCCACTCTCTGCCACATGATCACCTCGCTCCGCCCCTCGTTCCCTTTCTCTGCCCCAATTTGCCTCACTCTTACCCACTTGCCCTCTCTCTGCCCCAATCTCCCTTTCTCTATTCCCAAATTTCCCCCTTCATTCCTCTCCTGCCCTCCCTATGCCCCGAGTTCACTTCTCTATGCCCCGCATTCACCTCTCTCTGACCCTCCTTCCCTCGTTATGACCCTCCTTCACTCCGTCGCTATCCCTCTCTCTACCGCGCATTCCTTCTTGGCTTCGTCTCTTACCCTCCCTCTACCCTGCATTCCTCCTTCGCGGCGTCTGTTTCCCTCTCTATGCCCACTTCCCTATGCCCCGCTCTCACCTCTCTCCGCCCCTCCTTCCCTCTCTCCGCCCCTCCTTCGGTCTCTCAGCCCCAAATTCCTTCTCTCTTCCCCACTGTCCCTTTCTCTGCCCCACTTTCCCTCTCTTTGCCCCACATGCACCTTCCTCTGACACTCATTCCCTCATCACGCCCCACCCTCTCTCTCTGCCTCGAATCTCTCTCTCTCTCTCTCTCTCTCTCTGCCCCTCCTGCATGCTCTCCGCCCGGCATTCCACCACGCTACCCCTCCATCGCCCCGCCTTCTCTCACGCCCCGCCTTCTCTCACGCCCCGCCGTCTCTCACGCCCCGCCGTCTCTCACGCCCCGCCTTCTCTCACGCCCCGCCTTCTCTCACGCCCCGCCTTCTCTCACGCCCCGCCTTCTCTCACGCCCCGCCTTCTGTCACGCCCCGCCTTCTCTCACGCCCCGCCTTCGGTCACGCCCCGCCTTCGGTCACGCCCCGCCTTCTCTCACGCCCCGCCTTCTCTCACGCCCCGCCTTCTCTCACGCCCCGCCTTCTCTCACTCCGCCCCGAAGTCACTTCTATTTGCCCATCCTTCCATCCATCTGCCCCTCCTACCCTCTCTCTGCCCCAACATACCTCTCGCTGCCCCACTACCCCTCTCTCTGCCCCACTCTCCCCCTCTATTTGCCCCTCATTCCCTCTTCACGCCCTTCCTTCTCTCACTCTGCCCCGAAGTCACTACACTCTGCCCCTCCTGCCTTCTCTTTGCCCCGGAAGTACTTATATCTGCCCCTCCATCCATCCCTCTGCCCATCTTTCCCTCTGGCTGCCCATCTTTCCATATATATGCCCCGAATTCCCTCTCTCTGCCCCTCTCCCGCTCTCTCTTGGTGCCATATTCCCTCTCGTTGCCCCTCTTTCCCTCTCTCTGCCTCTGGTTCCCCCTCGATGCTCCTCTCTCTTGCCCTTATGACCCGCGCCCCACAGTGGTGTAAGGGAAACTTACTCGAGAAGTATCTTCCGTTCTGAGGGTTTCAATTTCTTCACGAGGCACCTCATTGCATGAAGCCAGAGCCCTGCCTCGATAATGTGCATGATGTCGGGTGTTTGGGCGAGATACGTGTTGCCCCACGAGGTTTTGGAGAACTCCCAATCCCACAGCAAGGACTGGCAGCAAAGGGGAGGGGAACGAGAAAAAGGGGGCCTGAAGGATCAGGGTGGGAAAGGGGGCCAGGAATGACTCACGTGGACAGACTCACCCTTGGACAGCAAGGGTGGTACACGGCGAGGTGTCCACCTCCAGCCCAAGAGGGAGGGGGACGGGAGTTTAGTTGGAGGGGGTGTTTGTGAGCTCGCGATGCACAAAGGAGAAGTGGGCAGGGGAGAAACTGATCTTACAACCAATTGCATGGGAAGGTGAACGGGGGTGGGACCATGGTACCACGGAACCATACAAACGTACGCACACAATCAATAGCGGTACCTTAACGAAGTGGGTCGAATACTTCTTCTTCAGACGGTTCAGTTCCTTCTTGGTTTCCGCTCCCTCCATTTTCTTGTACACAGCTTTTTGATCTCGGACGGTACGTGGAACGATCTCGTCATCCACGTCGCGAAGATTATCTCTCGTGACCATGCAGATGGAGCAAGGTCGGAAGGAGCTACATGACATGGTGCACGAAACCTTGTTGGACTCTGGATGGTCGTTCACGACTGAGTACAGCAGCGGGATGGCCACGTACTCAACCCCGTTGCTGTCCTCCACCTTCAAGCCCCCGCTGCGCGACCAAACATGAAATCATGCCATGTTGGTGGCTTTGGGGTGAGGAAATCAGGACTGAGAGCACGAAAGCAATGTTTAAAGGGGTCGGGCGTAACGGGACCAGAATGTGCACTCCAAATAACCACTGATGCAATACATGGCAAGGAGACTCTACGAAGCTATGACATCTTTTCACGTTTGTAGAAGAACTTTAAGGGCAGCGTACCCGCGGAGCTTGGAAAGAGACTTCAGAGGCTGTAGCATGTATTCCGCCGCCAGTTGGAACACCCTAATCTTCTCCTCTGGCTTCAGGTCGGAGGGGATGTTAGGGAAGAGCCCCAACAGCTCGGTGCCGCCTTCCAACCAACGCGCCCATTCCGGTGTGTTACCGAATGACAACACGAAGGGGTGTGCTGATTGCCTACCATTGTAGGACAGGTTGGTTTGATCCGAATAGAGGATGATCGCCAACACGATTGCACCGACCTTACGGACGCGGTCCTGTAAAGGGCGGGAGAGATCAGAGGGCTAAACACGGAGATCAGAGAGCAAAGGGCGAAGGTCAGAGAGCAAATGACGGAGCTAAGAGGGATAAGGGCGAGGGGTCGGAGTGAAACGGGAGGATTTCAGCGTGCAAACCGCGGAGATCACAGAGGAAAGGGCGGGAGATAGAGGGCAAATTGCGGGAGATCAGTCAGAAATGGGCGGAGACCTGAAAGCGCAGGGGGGAGATCAACGAGCAAAGTGCGGAGATCAGAGGGGAAAGGGCGGAGATCATGGGGCAAAGGGTGGGAGACTAGAGGGCAAAGGGCTGAGATGAGCGAGCAAAGTGCTGGAGATCGGAGAGAGAAAAAGGGCGGTGATCAGAGAGAGGAAAGAGGAGGAGGATCAGAGAGAGGAAGGGCTTGAGATCAGAGAGAGGAAAGGGCGGGAGATCATAGGGCAAAGGGCGGATCAGCCAGCAACGGCGTAGATCAGAGAGCAAACGGCGGAGATGAGCGAGCAAGGGGCGGAGAGTCCGTGAGCAAACGGCGGAGATCAGCGAGCAAAGTGCGGAGAAAGGAGAGAGGAAAGGGCGGAGATCAGCGAGCAAACCGTGTAGATCAGAGAGCAAATGGCGGGGATGAGCGATCACATGGCGGAGATGAGCGATCAAACGGCGGATCTAAGAGAGAAAAGGGCGATAGGTCTGAGTGAAACGGGCGGATTCCAGTGAGCAAACGGCGGAGATCAGAGTACAAACCCGGCGATCGGGCGGAGGTCTGAGAGCAAGGGGGGGAGGACCGAGATCAAGAGCGAGGGGCGACAGAGGTCAATGACTTCGAGCTTTAGATGCTCACTAACCCACGCTTTAAGCATCCAGTCAGTATTGCCAGGCGTGCTGTAGCGTCTTTCACCCTCCACCTTCCACTCCTTCGGCTCGATGATGAATCCGCGTACTGCGGACATCTTCTTGAACATCACCTGTGCCAACTGCAGATCGGAAAGAGCATTGTTTCATTGGTTCGTAAGGTAGATGCCATTCAATGAGTTGTTGACTAAGATACGCGACTGGTGAGGGGTGCGGCAGAATTAACTTGGGCGGGTAACACAAACAGAGAGAACAGCGTGAGACACACCACGTTAATATTGCGAAATCTGAAGGTGAGGAATCCCACTTCATGATCCACAGGGATCTCAGCCACTTGCCAAGAATGCTCCGGCCCCAACTCGAAGCTGCTTTCGTACTTCTCAAGGTCCCTGTAAGTCGTCCAGCCTTCTAACTGTTCAACACTAATGCCCGGGATCCTGAAGAGATCTATAAGGTCAGTTATGGCCCCATTCGTAAGCCCGTGTTTCCGTGCCAGAATGCATACTTCAGCCTTAAGATCAACGGGCTCTTCATCGTCATCCGATACCACCTCAAGGGTACTTTCGCAAGGCGCCTCAGCAGACTGTCCAGGTTTTTCTGAGATGGGAACTACTCTGTAAGCGGTTTCCGTCAATGGTAACTGCAGATTGGGTCGGGGAAGCGGTGCAGGCAGCAAAACGGGGACGGAATCCGAAGCGGCTCCAAGCTTTTTATGCTTCTGGCTCGACTGTTTTAAACGCAACTTTCTCTTCTGCGTCAGCTTGCACTTATCGCCATTGGATTGGTGGCTTCGAAGGGTCTGATAGCAGAAGAAGACATCGCCACAGTCGCACTTTTGACCCTTCATTTTTCAAACGTGATGTTGTGAGTTACGTAGGGAGCTTGTGCCTTTCATGAGATATAGCACCAACGTATTACTGTCGAGATGGTGTCAACATTGAAATCTACGTCCAGCAGCATGTCATGGATGGAGGGAATCTGTCCCAACAAACATACCCGGGCTGGCTCTGGAAATGAAAAGGGTTCACAAGAAATATGTTACTTAGCGTGAGAACCTACTCCACCCCGCATTGCAAAGGCGAATGAGCAGCTCCACGGTATGAAAATTTGATGTTTAGCGGATCACGAAGGTAACCGTGTGGTGTGCGAAGACAGTCACCGTGGGGTTAATAGTGTTCCGCAACTCCCTAGACACCTAAAAATATCTGGACACTACAGCATACTGGATGTCGAGTGTGCAGGGTTGACGTGGTGGGTGGCGAAACACCAAACCCGGAAGTGATTCTGACAACCCTAAAATTCCAACCAATCACGTATGATTACGTCATGTGTTGCTCAAGCCCAGGCAGGGTGATGAACCCTAATCGACCAAACTGCATTTCGTCTCAAAAATCCGACCGTTGAAAAGAGTCTCATCGTGCTGGATCTACGTGTTTCTCGAGCTAATTCCGGAAACATTGGAGCGCACAATTCTTGGACCACAGCTGACTGGGCATTCCAGACCAGCGAGAATCAGAATCAGTCACTAGTGAAGGGAGGCAATCAAGCGTTAGCAACCATCCGCGTTCATGTCAGTCCACGTCATTTGGAATCTGACGGACCCAAAGGCAGCACCGAAACGTGGGTGTCGAAACTGTGTTGCGGAACCACATCATTGGGCGATGCCTCTTCAACCCCCCATACACCAGAGAGCTCACACAGTTCCAGGGATAGCACCAGCAGCCAGAACACACTCCGTTGCATGACGATCTGAATCTCCAGTACCGCCAGCTCGTAGGTGATTCCATTCCATGGCTTCACGAGATGCAGCTTGTGATTTTCCCTTTCACCCGATTTCAATGCCTTTCCCATTTGGCGGAGCGTGGCTAGACGTCAGTGAGGAACACGCTAATAAGCTTAAACCCGGAGAATGGGTGACCGGAATCGTCATCGACTGGCTGGGAGTGTGAGTTATGAGTTTAATTTCGTGAGAAGCCAAAGTAGGACTACTTTGTAGGTCTAAGACGCTTATAATGCGTTATGTTTCAACAACCACAGGATGCTTCAATATGAGCACGGTCGCGACAACAAGATGTGGCTGTACAGTGGATCCTACTTCTGGAACTACGCTGGAAGGGACATTGCGAAGCGGGGTAACGCCCATCTTTTTGGGCTGGGGATATTCGACTACAACTATATTCTCGTCCCGATCAACAGCGAGTGGGTGTCAATCGCTTGAATTCCAGTCATAATTTCGATCAACGACTATTTCTGACAGATACTCGCTCATCGCTTGTTGTAGGTATCATTGGAGCTTGGTCGTCATTGAGATAATCCCCAAACCAGATGAGAACATACCCATGACCTGCGTTCTCTGGCATGCGGATTCGTACGGATCCCACGAATCCGTGGACGCGCCTTTGCGAAGGTACTGTCAGAGGACGTCATGGGTGTGCATTCTATCGTAGAAGCCCGATCTCTAATCTTCCATTTGTGCTCCGTCATTCAGGTACTTAAGAAACGAGGTTATGAGGGTCTCAACTTGGATCCTTGATTCGGACGCAGATGCTTGGGCTGCGAGCATCCCTCTGCGCGTCGTCAAGGTGACCTCTGATCCCGTTGTCTTAAATGCCAGCTCTCAATCAACGACCCACCTTTTGACAGCCACGTGCATGTGCGAATGTGTGTTGACAGATTCCGTCGCAGACTAATGAGAATGACTGCGGTGTGTTCACGATGCGCGTGATGCACACACTTGTTGAAAACAAGTTCCATAACCTGGGTGCGTGTAAGCTTGTTGGTACACCGAGTAAGTGGCGCCGTCAGTACCTTCGCGACCTGAAGAAGTGGTCTGTCTTCTTCCTCGAAAATGCGTTGAACCAACCTCGAAACCAGGAGGAGGAGGTGGATGAGGAGGATGAGAAGGTGCAGGCGGATGTAGTGGAGTAGGTGGAGGAGGAGTAGGAGGAAGAGGTGGAGGAGGAGGAAGAGGAGGCATGTGAAGCACGTGGGGCATGAATGGCGTGTGAGGTGTTTGAGGCATGTGATGCATCGAGCCGGCATGTGAGGCATACGAGGTATACGAGGCATGAGAGGCAGAGCTCATGTGAGGAACATGATGCACGACGGGACATGTGAGGCACGTGAGGCATGCGAGGCACGTGAGGCATGAGTGGCATGTGGGGCATTGTGCTGACATGTGATGCATGTGAGGCATACGAGGCATGGGAGGCGGAGCTCAGGTGACTCCCGTGAGGCACGTGTGGCATGTGAGGCACGTGATAAATCTGAGGCACGTGAGGCATGTGAGGCACGTGAGGCATGAGTGGCATGTGTGGCATCGGGTGAGGTATTGTGGTGGCATGTATTCATGTGAGGCGTGTGAGGCACGTGAGGCATGTGAGGCATGTGTGGCACTTGCGGCACGTGATGTCGGTATGAGAGGCGCACCTTGTTATTGATGATGACCCAGCATTCAACTCTCTTGTTAAGCCTCGCTACCTCCTCCTTGTATACACCTTGGTTTCTTAGGCAGCCTGTCAGTGGGATGAACTTGTCGATAAAGTATGGATAAACGGGCAGGAGATATGGCAGATGAATAATGTCCGGCGAATGTGGTCTTGTGGACCAACTGGATAGAGAACAAGGAGGTGTAGAGGACGGAGAGGTGCTGAGAACGGAGAGGTGCAGAGAAACGAGAGGTGTAGAGGACGGAGAGGTGCAGAGAACGGAGAGGTGCAGAGAACGGAGAGGTGCAGAGAATGGAGAGGTGCAAAGAACGGAGAGGTGCAGCGGACGGAGAGGTGCAGAGGACGGAGGAGAGGGGCAGAGAACGGAGAGGTGCAGGGAACGGAGAGGTGCAGGGAAGGGAGAGGTTTAGCGAATGGAGAGGTGCAGTGGACTGGGTGAGGTAGTGAACAAAGAGTTGCAGAGGTTGTAGAGGTGCAGATTACGGAGAGGTGCACATAATGGAAAGTGGACTTGGTCATTGCACTCAGCCATAGTACATTGACCTTGTCCCAGTGACTAGCTTTGCAAAAGGCAACTGGCTTGCATGTGCTGTTTTGCCAGGGAGATCAACAACTGTCTCAGCTGCATGTTACCACGTGTCTTCATGCTATTCTTCAGTAATGAAAATCACACGTCTATACATGAAGATAATCACAACCCATAGTAAACTGTAACGGTGAATTTGACAGGATTGCTTGGCTGTTCAAAATTTAAGCTACGGTGCATAGAGCAGAGATTTTAATCGATTAACGACATCACTGTGTGCATCCTACTTATTTGTGTTGGTTATTTGTTAATGTTACGTGTGCAATTGAGTGAACGAACGAGAATTGCACTATCGAAGCAAGAGTACAATGAGCGAAGGCATGAGCGAAGGATTATATAGCGAAACAATAGTGGTAACGGTACTGGACTGTGGTTGTCGCGCGACGAGCCTGGGACTGAGGTTGGGAAAGTGTCGAAGCGTAGGCCCGGAGCGCGGGTTACCAGCCGAGCCGTGAGGTTGGGATGCGATGTGCGAAAAGGGCGGGATGATGAATGATGCGATGGTCGCGAGTGGTAACGGTGCTGACTGAGGTGCTACAGTGATGTACGCGTTGAGCAGGGACGCGAAGTAAGGAAAAGGGAATTTCCTTACAGTTAAAAACCAGTGTGTCCCCATGGAATATAAAGGCAGGACTGGACTCTATGAACCAATTGAGCGGATTTCCATGACGATTATACACCCAATTTCGAACAGGGTAGTACATGCCAATACTGTAGCATAGCGAGACTAGGCGTTTATACGCGCTGGAAATTCGGATGCGCCTCACACCCCACGCCTACGACACCTGCGCTCATCACACCACTGAGCCGTTGCGACCGTGTCGCAATCGCTGTGCGGCGACTCACGTCGCCGCGATTTCAGGTGTTCCCTTGCACAATCACGCTGTGTCGACCTGTTGTACGTGGCTGCACGACGTTGTGCGACCACGAGCCCACCTTCCCTCTCTCGTGTAGTTCGCTGAGTAGTCGCAGCTGCTCATCGGGCATGGTACGTGACTATTGTGATAATATACGTGCGGCACCTGTCGCGTTGCCTGTAATTCAGCAACACGAGGGAGTCGGGCAGTTCAAACTCTCACTCGTTGCCGCTGGTTTATTTATCATAGGCCGTCCCTTTCGCACTTAGCGGCAAAACAATCAGCAGCGCGCCGTAGGTATCCAACGGACCATACAGTCAGTGGCGCGAACACGAGTGCAGTTTCTGGAAACCTGGCCAAAGCGTCATTACCTGTGACCGTGACCGTCTAGCTTCTTCCCATCTACAGTAACAGCCCATGTACCTGTGCTCTGGTCTGGAGAGGCGGTGGATCTCGAAGGACCATCGTGCTTCTCTAAACCGCATGTTCAAACCCTCATCAGCCTGGTGCTGCTCATACGTGGTGGTTGGATCACGTACACCTGCTCCACCACCGTGTCTGGTACTCGGACCTCAGCAACCAACTGACATTTAATGCTAGTATCCGCTGGTGAGTCAAGTCACTATCTAATTCCTAACTTCCGTACCACGCCCGTCATGGGTGTGAACCTAGATCCAACAGTTCAAGCTCAAACCCTTAATGCGCAAGTAGGGGTTGTTGAGTTGCCTAGTTCTACCAAATCGCCAGATGAGAAGAGATATATGGAGGTAGTCACACCAGAGAAAACGGCCCAAGTCGTCAACGAGTATCGTAGGAGACATCCGTCCAAAGCTTGCAACGACAGCAAGTCAGGGGGCGATTCTTCATCTGAAAACGACTCCAGCCGTGACGGCGATGTGGAGTCATACGCAAACAAGGCTATTTCATCGCCCCCGAAACGGAGGGAACGGCGTATCAAGAAGTTGGAAGAATGCAACCCCAAAATAGGCCAGAAAGGTACGTGTTCACCGGATCCCACCAGCAATTATATGGCTCCTTGCGTAATTTCTGGGATGCCTATAGGTTGTTACCGCGTATCCCGCTTACGTCACATGTGACTACTCATTTTTCTCTTTTTATGCTTTTCACAGCCGGGTCAGAAGAGAAGGGTCACTGCCGTCCGAGAGCAAAGCGCAGGAAGGGGAGGAGTGCGGTGGAGAGGGGCAGTTCTTTCCATCGTCAGGATAAGGTGGCATTGGCCGGTGGCGACGACGTGCTACAGTCTGGGCCTGCCAAAGACGGGGAGGGTAAGGGACGAGGGGCTGTAGGCGCTAAGGGCGACAGTGATGGGGAGCGCAAGGGACGAGGGGCTGTAGGCGCTAAGGGCGACAGTGATGGGGAGCGCAAGGGACGAGGGGCTGTAGGCGCTAAGGGCGACAGTGATGGGGAGCGTAAGGGACGAGGGGCTGTAGGCGCTAAGGGCGACAGTGATGGGGAGCGTAAGGGACGAGGGGCTGTAGGCGATAAGGGCGACAGTGATGGGGAGCGCAAGGGACGAGGGGCTGTAGGCGCTAAGGGCGACAGTGATGGGGAGCGTAAGGGACGAGGGGCTGTAGGCGCTAAGGGCGACAGTGATGGGGAGCGCAAGGGACGAGGGGCTGTAGGCGCTAAGGGCGACAGTGATGGGGAGCGCAAGGGACGAGGGGCTGTAGGCGCTAAGGGCGACAGTGATGGGGAGCGTAAGGGACGAGGGGCTGTAGGCGCTAAGGGCGACAGTGATGGGGAGCGTAAGGGACGAGGGGCTGTAGGCGATAAGGGCGACAGTGATGGGGAGCGCAAGGGACGAGGGGCTGTAGGCGCTAAGGGCGACAGTGATGGGGAGCGTAAGGGACGAGGGGCTGTAGGCGCTAAGGGCGACAGTGATGGGGAGCGTAAGGGACGAGGGGCTGTAAGCACTAAGGGCGACAGTGATGGGGAGCGTAAGGGACGAGGGGCTGTAAGCACTAAGGGCGACAGTGATAGGGAGCGTAAGGGACGAGGGGCTGTAAGCACTAAGGGCGACAGTGATGGGGAGCGTAAGGGACGAGGGGCTGAAGTCACGTACAAGCGGCGCAAGGTGGTTGACACGGGCGGTCACGACAGAAAAATGAGGAAGGCTCGCCAGGGACGGAAACGGTACGCTTCACCCAGATCGTCGTCCGGTTCCGAGGAGGGATCCAGCGACGGGGAATCTGGTAGTTCATCTGGCAGCGAATATGGGGACGAGGAGGAGGAGGAGGAGGAGGAGGAGGAGAGTGAGGACCAAGATCTGGAGCCGGAAAGCGAGGAGGCGGATGAGGTGCGTCCCAAGAGAAAGGGGCGTGATCGGAAGGCCAAGAAGGGCATTCCTAAGAGGAACCGTGACAAGGGTCGGGACAAGGGCCGTAAGGGGCGCGACAGTCGTGGGAAATCGCATGGCAACAACGGTCGCCGGCGTGTGGTTTCCCAGGTTGTCCGTGTGAGCCCCAAAGTGAAGCCCGAGCCTGAATTCTATGCGGAGATGGGAGTGAAAGCAACTGCTGCTCCTACTGGATATCTTGATCGTAAAGACCAGACCCGAAGGAGGCGTGACGATCGCGAGGACCCTTATGCTGCTCTCAGAGGGCCATCACTAAATGCTGGGAAAGGAGCAGACCCGTTGCCTACAGGGTCATGGCGTCATAACAAGGAGGGAAAAGACCCACTTGCGAAGCGTCTCGAGACACGGGATTCACCGGATCTTGATAAAGACGACTTTAAGCCCAAACGGTACGCTGACCCAACGGCCGCAGCAGCAAACGACGGTGTGGCAGGTGGGATGTGGGCAAACACATTGGGTGATTGTGGCGGAGTTATGGCTGGCTCTCCGTACGATGAACGTGACGAAAGGGGCGACGACTACACCTGGAAAAGGGATCCACACACGAACGAGGGGAGGGGTGAGAGCATGTGCACGCCCGGTGCATCTGGTCGTCTCAATCCGGCTCGCCCCAAGACGGTGGAGCAGCTCACGCGAGAGCTTGAGCTAGCAAACAGCGAACTAGCAACCCTCAAGGCAAAACCAGCTTGCAATGGCGTCAAAAACCGCGGACCCCCTTCCCAAGTTCCTCCTCTGGCACCTTTGGAGAGCGACCCATCATCTGGGGGCCTCAGTCCCGAGGTAGCTGATGAGAGCACCCCGACAGAGGGCCAGCCCATTCGGCGCAGGCATGGAATGCCCACTCTCGAGAAACTGAGGGTGAGTGTGAGGGGCACTCTGCGTTGCTTTCATGCTCATTCGTAACCCCCTGCTAGCATCTTGCTATTCATGCTCATGTTAACCCCCCTTGCTAGCCCCACATTGTCCAGCATGTCGTTCCAAACCCCCTCTGCCTGCACTACGTCTGTTCTTGCTCATTCGTAACCCCCTTGCCAGCCCCACATTGTCATGGTTGTTAATTATAACCCCCTCTGCCTGCCCCACATTTGATATGCTTGCCCCTCGCCACTGATTTCTTCTTGCCCTACCATCCCGTCCATTGTAGCTTCATTTTGTTGAGGCGCGGGACCGGATGTGCATGGAAGCGCCGGACCATGCGGTTGACTGGTACCCATCATTTGACCAGCGACTACAGGTTCTGTATGGCGTCATCAGTGAGACCCACATCATTTCTTACATGCAGCTGAAAGAGACAATGAAGGATCAGAACGTCGTTGCCGTCTTTAAACGTGTGTGGACAGCATGGAAGAATGAACGGGGATTTCAAGTCAAGCGCGGTGTGCTCGAGAAGTTTGGAGTGAAGGTGGAGGGACTGCGTGCATCGCAGATCAAGCTGAGCACGAAGAGGAAGTGGAGGTTGTGGCGAAAATACAAACCGAGTGAGTCTTGACAATCAGCTATCCCGCTGCAACTACGTTGGTTTCGTCGCGTTGCTCATTCCCTTTGTCTTTTCAGATAGCACTTTTATTTCCTAAACCTGGCCCCATCATGTCATGGTCACAAACCCGTCTGCCCTGCATTCCCCACCGCAGGTTCCTTGCCCAAACCCCTCTGCCCTGCCTGCCCCACCTCAGGATCGTAAACCCAAACTCTTCTGCCCTGCCTGCCCCACCTCAGGATCCTCACCCAAACCCCTCTGCCCTGCCTGCCCCACCTCAGGATCCTCACTCAAACCCCTCTGCCCTGCCTGCCCCACCTCAGGATCCTAAACCCAAACCCCTCTGCCCTGCCTGCCCCACCTCAGGATCCTCACCCAAACCCCTCTGCCCTGCCTGCCCCACCTCAGGACCCTAAACCCAAACCCCTCTGCCCTGCCTGCCCCACCTCAGGATCCTAAACCCAAACCCCTCTGCCCTGCCTGCCCCACCTCAGGATCCTCACCCAAACCCCTCTGCCCTGCCTGCCCCACCTCAGGACCCTAAACCCAAACCCCTCTGCCCTGCCTGCCCCACCTCAGGATCCTCACCCAAACCCCTCTGCCCTGCCTGCCCCACCTCAGGACCCTAAACCCAAACCCCTCTGCCCTGCCTGCCCCACCTCAGGATCCTCACCCAAACCCCTCTGCCCTGCCTGCCCCACCTCAGGACCCTAAACCCAAACCCCTCTGCCCTGCCTGCCCCACCTCAGGATCCTCACCCAAACCCCTCTGCCCTGCCTGCCCCACCTCAGGTTCCTCGCCCAAACCCCTCTGCCCTGCCTGCCCCACCTCAGGATCCTCACCCAAACCCCTCTGCCCTGCCTGCCCCACCTCAGGATCCTAAACGCAAACCCCTCTGCCCTGCCTGCCCCACCTCAGGATCCTCACCCAAACCCCTCTGCCCTGCCTGCCCCACCTCAGGATCCTCACCCAAACCCCTCTGCCCTGCCTGCCCCACCTCAGGATCCTCACCCAAACCCCTCTGCCCTGCCTGCCCCACCTCAGGATCCTCACCCAAACCCCTCTTCCCTGCCTGCCCCACCTCAGGATCCTAAACCCAAACCCCTCTGCCCTGCCTGCCCCACCTCAGGATCCTCACCCAAACCCCTCTGCCCTGCCTGCCCCACCTCAGGATCCTAAACCCGAACCCCTCTGCCCTGCCTGCCCCACCCCAGGATCCTCACCCAAACCCCTCTGCCCGGCCTGCCCCTTCTTACGATGCCCAAACATACCTCCAAACACTGCCTGCCCCACTACTTGATGATAAAACATACCCCGTGCTTCCCCACATGGTTGTGCCTCCTTGTAGGAGGGAATGAGCGGGTCAGCTCGTGGGGGAACGACAGATCCGGGCTCCCTTTTGCCAACGCCCGGTTTGTGGATGCGGTGAAGGCATCATTTCGGGATTACACTGTTGGGCGCAGGCTGGCCCTAAAGACGTACCACATAGCCTGGTCACTCATGGTGGTGAGACTGGTTTTGTAAATCACATGTACTTGCCCTAATGCTCAATCTTTTCTATTGCACGTGAACGACTTGGGACCCTTGGGGGCTAACACCGGTAACATGCAACTCTGCCTTGCTGCTGGTCCCTGTAATCCAAACCCGTTTCAGATTGATCAAGGCTTGGCGCGCTTCAAGGAGACCGACATGAACCTGCCGAACTCCCACAGGAAAAACACTAGATGGATGAGGAGTTTGACTCGGGGGGTGCGGAGGATTGTAAGGGATCACTTTACACGCCACACCCCCGTGTACAACGCAGAGTTGCAGGGCTTCAAGTGGGGCACGCGTGGGCTCTATGTACATGAGTCCGGGTTTCAGGCGTTCCGGGGGACGGCTCAGGCTGATAACGAGGAGGAGGAGGAGGAGGAGGAGGAGGAGCAAGAGGATTTCAGTGAGAAGGAGGAGGAGCAAGAGGAGGAAGAGGAGGAAGAGGAGGAGGAGGATGAGGATGAGGAGGATGAGGAGGAGGATGAAGAGGAGGAAGAGGAAGAGGAGGATGATGAGCAGGGGGGGAAGGAGTTGAGAGGGAGCAGAAGGCACAAGAGAGGCAAAAACATGGGTGGCAGGAGGGGAAAGTGATGTGCAGGCAGACAAGGGGGCAAGCAGGACGGGTGGCAGTGGAGGAAGTTGGAGAGGCATCGGGTGAGGCAGGAGGGTATCGGTTAACGGGGAGAGCAGGGGCGTTTAACGGGTATGGATAAAGGAAAGGCATCAGGATAGGCAACAAGGGTAAGAAGCCGAGAGTCAACAAGGAAAGGCAGCAGGGGAGGCAACATAGAAAGGCACCACGGGAGGCAACAGGGAGAGGGAGCAGGGAAGGCAACATAGAATGACAGCAGGGGAGGCAACAGAGAAAGGCACCACGGGAGGCAACAGGGAGAGGGAGCAGGGAAGGCAACATAGAATGACAGCAGGGGAGGCAACAGAGAGGCAGAATGGGAGGCAACATAGAATGGCAGCAGGGGAGGCAACAAAGGGAGGCAGCAGGGGAGGCAACATTAAATAGCAGCAGGGTAGGCAACAGAGAGAGGGAGTAGGGGAGGCAACATAGAATGGCAGCAGGCGAGACAACAGAGAGAGGCAGCATGGGAGGCAACATAGAATGGCAGCAGGGGAGGCAACAAAGGGGCAGGGGAGGCAACAAAGGGAGGCGGTAGGGGAGGCAACATTGAACAGCAGCAGGGTAGGCAACAGAGAGAGGCAGCATGGGAGGCAACTAGAATGGCAGCAGGGGAGACAACAAAGGGAGGCAGCTTGGGAGGCAACATTGAATGGCAGCAGGGGGGAGGCAACATCCCGTGGCAGTAGGGGAGGAGTGCATATTTAATATGCGACCGTTTTGCAGGTTGCCTGGGTGGCGGAGGAGCAGTGGAGGCAGCATGTGAGGCAGTAGTGGAGGAGCAGTGGAGGCAGCATGAGTAGCATCAGGGGGGGGAGGCCGGGAGGTAAGAGGGGAGTTCCAGGAGAGGCCCAATGTGGAGCAGCAGGAGCAGGCATGAGAGGAGACCGCATAGGGGGCAGCAGCGTGGAGACAGCAAGGGGACAGGAGTATAAGCAAGAGAGGAGACAGGAAGTGTGTAGCCGTGCAGGTTAGCATTAGATGGAGCAGTATCTGTAGTCAAGAACTCTCTAGGCCAAGAGCTGGAGAGATGGGGCAGGGCTGCATCCGATGATGGCTTGCGAAGTAGGTAGGAGGATGGTGCAGATTAATCCACCCTAGCAGGACTACGCAACGCGTGTTTAGGCAGCTGTTTTGTGTGCCAAGCCAACTCTGTAATGAGATTAATAATCATTGAGCAATGCATTCATGATGTGCGTGTACACCTAAGAATGGCTAATAGACCTTCCATCAAACAACGAGAATCACTTGATAAAGGTTCATATACAATCTTCTTGAACTTTGGTCCTAAGCTCTGCTAAAGAGTATATGAGTGGAAAGTAATCTCCCTGAACTCTCCGAACGAAGTCTTATACATCTCCGAAGAACCTCAGACAGACCCTAATCTGAAGGTAATACAAACATGTCATCACCTGCAAAGCATTCGACAAAGCATTCGAAAAAATGTTTATACTTTCACCGAAAAGCGTTTTGGCCCCTACGTTTTAAAAGCATTTGAAAATACTTCACCACAACTTTTTACAATAGGTTTCTGGTCATATGATTTTTGTGATGACAACCACGGGAACGCCCAGAACATGGGAGCGTGAACGTGTGAACACTGAGGAGAGGACCTATGCCAGCCATAACCGAAGTAAACATGCCCCTTTCACAGTGCGTGTACAAGGGCACATACATGATAGCCTGACGCGTGGAATTGCTAGCCCCAAACAGCACAGTTCCACCTCGTCAGCGAGGTGTTTGATTGGCCGAAAGGCCGTTAAAGGGGCTGTATTGACAAAAGTTAGAAGAAGAAAAGAGGAATGAACTAGCAGAAATGGGGATACAAATAGCAAACCCTAGAAGGGTTGTACTCGCTATAGAGCACCCCACTACAGGCTAGAACATAAGAATAATATTCTGACATGTATCTGCCTAGTCAGCAGGTTAAAACACACTGACCAATGCTAAGGCCCCGACAAGTGGGGGCGCTTTGGCGACTCTCGATCGCTCATGCGATTGCGAAACTTGTTTGGACCAGGCTGGCTCGAAACCCTTTAGTGAAATTTGACGACTAGTGTAACAACCTTCGCGGCTGCTCTTGACTCATAGTGTCGTGACTGCTGAAGCCCAAATTCCAGTTCGGTGCTCGTCCTCCAAATTATCCCTAGTGCCACGCGCATCTTAAGGTCGTAAAAGTCCTAGCCATGGCTCTACCGTGTTTAGATGGTAAGCTGTCCTTTCAGCCGATTTCTATGCCCTTTCCCTACGGCGGAGGCTGGCTCGACATAAACGTGGAACACGCCGACAGGCTACGACCCGGTGAATGGGTCAGCGGGATCGTAATTGATTGGCTCGGTGTGTGAGTATCACGGTTGGGAAATCAAAAGGCCAGATTCGTCACGGTTATCTCATGCGTTTCCTTTGTCGCAAATACGCGCGTGCGCAGGATGCTGCAGTACGAACACGGTCGCGACAGCAACAAATGGCTTTACAGTGGATCATATTTCTGGGAATATGCTAAGAAGGACATTTCGCGGCGTGAAAACGCCTATACTTTCGGCCTGGGTATTTTCTATTTCACATATGTACTCGTTCCGATAAATACCGAGTGAGTAGTCGTCGCGTCTAGCCGTAGCACCACATGTATTTCGGTAGTCTAACATCGGCGTTACTGATGTTAGACCTCATGTGTGCCTTAGGAGTCACTGGAGCCTGATCGTGATCGAGCGCATCCCGAGGCCCGACGACCCGATTCCCATGAACTGCGTGCTCTGGCACGCTGACTCGTACGGCACGCATGCCGGTGTCGATGCCCCGTTGCGAAGGTACTCTCTTTTTAAGGGCAGTCTGCTATTGTCACGTACAGAAGTTCGGGGTTACGATAGCATTGAATCTATGTCTCCCGGTGTGTAGGTACTTGCGAAACGAGGTGTTAAGATACTGTGCATGGATCAGTGAGTCGGACGCAGATGCATGGGCGGCGAGCATCCCACTAAGGCAGGTCACGGTGAGTGCTGTTGCCTTGTGTGTACGAGCTTTGAAACAATCGCATCTCCCTTTCCCTGCACGCAATTTCCACACCGAAACCCCACTCCCATCCCGGCCCTCACCACGCGCTCACGCACCCTGTGATTGTCCAGATACCCGTGCAGGCAAATGAGAACGACTGTGGTGTGTTCACGATGCGTGTGATGCACACGTTGGTCGAGGATGGTTTCCATAAACTACCGGCGTGTGAGCTTGTAGGGACGCCACTCCATTGGCGCCGTCAGTACCGTCACGATTTGAGGAAGTGGTCTGTGTATTTTCGGGCAAAAACAATGTTGGAGGTTGGAGGTGGGGCAGGCGGCGGTGATAAAGCTGGTAATGGGGCGGGTATCAAGCGAGAATGAGGCGGGAAGCATGGGGGAATGAGGCCCGAAGCAAGGGGGAATGGGGCCTGAAGCAAGGGAGAATGAGGCGGGTAGCAGTGAAGAATGGGGTGGGAAGCAAGGGGAAATGGGGTGGGTAGCAGGGGGGAATGAGGCCGGAAGCGAGGGGACATGAGGCGGGAAGCAGAGGGAATGAGGGGGGTCGCAAGGGAGAATGAGGCGGGAAGCAAGGGGGACGCGGCTCTGAAGCAAGGGGGAATGAGGGAGGTAGCAAGGGAGTATGAGGCCCGAAGCAAGGGGGAATGAGGGAGGTAGCAAGTGAGTATGAGGCCCGAAGCAAGGGGGAATGAGGCCTGAAGCAAGGGGGAATGAGGGAGGTAGCAAGTGATTATGAGGCCCGAAGCAAGGGGGAATGAGGCCTGAAGCAAGGGGGAATGGGGAGGGTAGCAAGGGAGAATGACATCACAAAAATGTGTGTGTCTAGAAAACATTCGACCGTTTGGTTTGTTACCAAGGGTTTAAAAAACGTTTGACAATCTTTCAGAAATCATCTACATATCATTCGGATATCATTTTGTACTACCCAAATGTTTTGTTGATGTTTTAGTAATGGATTACCAATGTTTTGATGGTTGATGTGTCAAATGTTGTTTGTTGAGACAATACATAAGGCTTCATGAATAGGAGTATCACAATTATACGATGTTATAGTCTAGAAAAACAGTCGCAATTTTGAAGGCATTACCAGATGAACCTATTGAGGAGCTTCACATCAGGGTCTTTGCAGCATGGGACGACATGCACGATGCTAAGAATGCAATCTGCATCTACAACTGCATAGTTGTAAGTGCCCTTCGTGGGCAGCAGTCGCTTGCAGCCTGTGTAGCGGCAGACGCGCCGATCCTCCGTGTAGTACTCTATGTAGGCGGCCTTTTTTGCCACGCCATCTTTCACGTAATGGAACAGCATCAAGCAACGGCCGTACCAGTTGGCCCCTTTGCCAGATGGGTTTATGGCCACATCTGAAAAGTGCCTCTCAGCAGGGCTTGCTTTGACAAACTGCCCCTTCTCGGTCCACTCCATTCTGTCGTGCGGTGGGATTGCCATGGCTGTGTGCACCTGCGAGTAAACAAACATGGAACGCAACAAAACAATGGAAGGGTCGTGTTAGATTTCTCAAGGATGAGTTGCTAAGTGGTGCGTTGATACAACGGGTTTCCATGGCTGGGTTTTCCCATTACAACTGGTCTAAGACTGCTTGCGTTTAACAGGATGGTAGTGGCAGGTCTGCATTGCAGGGGGCAATCTTATGATTCTCACACTGAGCACTTGTTCGCGGATTCCCTCCATGGTCAGCCGCTTCTTCAGGGCGCCCATCGCTTCATCTCCGTGAAGGAGGACGTAGCTCCTGAATACATCATCGAGGATGTTCCCCACGGTCATCTTCTTGTGTGTCTTTGTCATCACCCGGCGCCCAAGCGTGCAAGCCTGGGTAGGAAGGTGATGGATGCATGGTTTACATGGCGGCATAACAAGGCAGCAATTGAAGTGCAATGGGGACAACAGGAGGAGGGAGCAGTGATTAGGGACGAGTGGGTGGGAATAGGGGGCAGTACGAGAGGTCAGAGGGGGCAGCAACAGTAGGCATGTGAATAGGGGGACAAGTGCCAAGCGGGGGGGGGGGCTCAACGAATTACAAAGATGGGCTGGATGGTTTAGCCAGTGGTGGAGCAAGGGTGGGAAGTTCGAGTGGGCGAGGGGTATAGCAGGAGGGTTTAGGTTCATGGGTGGACAAGCGGGGGATCTTTTGAGAGCAGAACGGGATGTCAAGGGGGGCAGCACGAGGACACTTGGTGGGTGGACAAGTGGGGGAGCATGTGGGGGCAGAATGGGATGTCAAGAGGGGCAGCAAGAAGATGGTTGGTCGGTGGACAAGTGGGGAAGCATGTAGGCGACAGAACGGGAAGCAAAGAGGGGCAGCAGGAGGAAGGTCGGTGGGTGGACAAGTGGGGAAGCATGTGGGGGCAGAACGGGATGTCAAGAGGGGCAGCAAGACGAAGGTTGGTGGGTGGACTAATGGGGAAGCATCTGGGGGCATTTAAGAGATGACAACAGGGGGCAACGGGTTAAACATCCATGTGAGGCCCCGTGGGGGAGCATGGGAGTGCAGAACGGGATGTCATAAGTTTATGGTAGTCGGGTAAGGGCCAGCGGGGCTCAAGAGGATAGGCAAGGTTTAGCTTTAAAACAGGAGGTCATGGAGGGTAGTCGGCGGTTGGAGCAAGGGGGGACAAGTGGTGGATTGAAACGGCTTTGGGTTGTATTCAGTCTCACCTCCTTCATGGCTGTCTCGTAGGTTTTGTCCCCGCCGGCAGCCCGAGACAGCTGTCGAACAACAGCTTGCTCGACATGCTTCTTCACAATCCTATCTTCCACACCCTTCCAGTTGGTGCCCCGAGATGGGGGCTTTACTGTTGTCTTGTGGGATTGCTCGTACCGGTTCGACGAGTACTCCTGTGGCAATCCGCGTGCGCGGATCGTCGGTGGCAGGTGCGATACAAGATGTACCTTCACAATAAACCACTTCGACTTCTGGTTGTCGAACGCTAGAACAAGCGCATCGACCATCCTGTATGGAATGTGTTATGGAGGATTGGAAGATACGGGGTTGGCGCAGTGGGGTGGTATGGAGGGGTTTACTGTGCCCCATACCCTCTCACATCCCCTCCTCCCCTCTCTCATGCCTTTCCGCCTTTTTTCATCCCCTCCCCCCTCCTCTCATATCCTCCCCCCCCCCCCCTCTCTCATCCCCTCCTTCCTTCTAATTGCCCCTCCATTCCCTCACTCTGTGCCCCTCCTCTTCTCTCTATGCCCCTCGTTGCCTCTCTCAGCCCCTCGTTGCCTCTCTCAGCCCCTCGATGCCTCTCTCAGCCCCTCGTTCCCTCTCTCAGCCCCTCATTCCCTCTCTCAGCCCCTCGTTCCCTCTCTCAGCCCCTCGTTCCCTCTCTCAGCCCCTCGTTCCCTCTCTCAGCCCCTCGTTCCCTCTCTCAGCCCCTCGTTCCCTATCTCAGCCCCTCGTTCCCTATCTCAGCCCCTCGTTCCCTCTCTCAGCCCCTCGTTCCCTATCTCAGCCCCTCGTTCCCTCTCTCAGCCCCTCGTTCCCTCTCTCAGCCCCTCATTCCCTCTCTCAGCCCCTCGTACCCTCTCTCAGCCCCTCGTTCCCTATCTCAGCCCCTCGTTCCCTCTCTCAGCCCCTCGTTCCCTCTCTCAGCCCCTCGTTCCCTCTCTCAGCCCCTTGTTCCCTCTCTCAGCCCCTCGTTCCCTCTCTCAGCCCCTCTATCCCTCTCTCATCCATCCTTCCCTATCTCTGCCCCCCCTTTCCCCTCTTTCGGCCCCTCGTTCCCTCACTCTGCCCTCTTTCCCTCTCTTTTCCATTCTTTCTCTCTCTTTGCCCTTCTTTCACAAACTTTGCCCGCTGTCCCCGTTTCTCAGCCCCCATTTCCCACACACGGCCCCTTAGTCCCTCTTTCGGCCCCTCGATCCTCGCTCTGTCCCTCTTTCCCTCTGCGCAAGGAACTCACATCCATTCACACTAGACTTACTCGCAGGAGACCTCCTCCATGCGCTCGAGAGATTCATCAGTGTGATACTCAGCCCGGATGAACTCCTTGTACCAGTCCGACATGAGCGTGATGGCATGTCGAATATCGGCGCGCTTGGTGAGGTCAATAATGAGGGGCAGCACTTGCATCATGGCACGGTGCTCCGACGCCGAGAAGCAGGCCGTCGTGGTGAAGTACGCCCACGCGGATGGGAGCCTCAGCAAAGATGCAGGGGTCACTGCCTTGATGATCTTGTAGCGTCTGCACGTACGGGATGCAATCAGGGTATCGGTTATGGGGGTGTGGGGCAGGGGGGGAAGGGGGAGGGAGGGGGGCAGGCGGGCGAGCAAGGGACGGGTGAAGGGGGGGGGGGAGTAGTTAGGTGCATCCAATCGCACCCTCATCTCCCCACTTTCTCTCTCACTGCCTCACTTTCCCCCCCTCTGCCCCTCTCTCCCATGCTCTATGCCCCACCCTTCCTCTCTCTGACCCTCGTTCCCACTCTCTGCCACATGATCACCTCGCTCCGCCCCTCGTTCCCTTTCTCTGCCCCAATTTGCCTCACTCTTACCCACTTGCCCTCTCTCTGCCCCAATCTCCCTTTCTCTATTCCCAAATTTCCCCCTTCATTCCTCTCCTGCCCTCCCTATGCCCCGAGTTCACTTCTCTATGCCCCGCATTCACCTCTCTCTGACCCTCCTTCCCTCGTTATGACCCTCCTTCACTCCTTCGCTATCCCTCTCTCTACCGCGCATTCCTTCTTGGCTTCGTCTCTTACCCTCCCTCTACCCTGCATTCCTCCTTCGCGGAGTCTGTTTCCCTCTCTATGCCCACTTCCCTATGCCCCGCTCTCACCTCTCTCCGCCCCTCCTTCCCTCTCTCCGCCCCTCCTTCGGTCTCTCAGCCCCAAATTCCTTCTCTCTTCCCCACTGTCCCTTTCTCTGCCCCACTTTCCCTCTCTTTGCCCCACATGCACCTTCCTCTGACACTCATTCCCTCATCACGCCCCACCCTCTCTCTCTGCCTCGAATCTCTCTCTCTCTCTCTCTCTCTCTCTCTCTGCCCCTCCTGCATGCTCTCCGCCCGGCATTCCACCACGCTACCCCTCCATCGCCCCGCCTTCTCTCACGCCCCGCCTTCTCTCACGCCCCGCCGTCTCTCACGCCCCGCCGTCTCTCACGCCCCGCCTTCTCTCACGCCCCGCCTTCTCTCACGCCCCGCCTTCTCTCACGCCCCGCCTTCTCTCACGCCCCGCCTTCTGTCACGCCCCGCCTTCTCTCACGCCCCGCCTTCGGTCACGCCCCGCCTTCGGTCACGCCCCGCCTTCTCTCACGCCCCGCCTTCTCTCACGCCCCGCCTTCTCTCACGCCCCGCCTTCTCTCACTCCGCCCCGAAGTCACTTCTATTTGCCCATCCTTCCATCCATCTGCCCCTCCTACCCTCTCTCTGCCCCAACATACCTCTCGCTGCCCCACTACCCCTCTCTCTGCCCCACTCTCCCCCTCTATTTGCCCCTCATTCCCTCTTCACGCCCTTCCTTCTCTCACTCTGCCCCGAAGTCACTACACTCTGCCCCTCCTGCCTTCTCTTTGCCCCGGAAGTACTTATATCTGCCCCTCCATCCATCCCTCTGCCCATCTTTCCCTCTGGCTGCCCATCTTTCCATATATATGCCCCGAATTCCCTCTCTCTGCCCCTCTCCCGCTCTCTCTTGGTGCCATATTCCCTCTCGTTGCCCCTCTTTCCCTCTCTCTGCCTCTGGTTCCCCCTCGATGCTCCTCTCTCTTGCCCTTATGACCCGCGCCCCACAGTGGTGTAAGGGAAACTTACTCGAGAAGTATCTTCCGTTCTGAGGGTTTCAATTTCTTCACGAGGCACCTCATTGCATGAAGCCAGAGCCCTGCCTCGATAATGTGCATGATGTCGGGTGTTTGGGCGAGATACGTGTTGCCCCACGAGGTTTTGGAGAACTCCCAATCCCACAGCAAGGACTGGCAGCAAAGGGGAGGGGAACGAGAAAAAGGGGGCCTGAAGGATCAGGGTGGGAAAGGGGGCCAGGAATGACTCACGTGGACAGACTCACCCTTGGACAGCAAGGGTGGTACACGGCGAGGTGTCCACCTCCAGCCCAAGAGGGAGGGGGACGGGAGTTTAGTTGGAGGGGGTGTTTGTGAGCTCGCGATGCACAAAGGAGAAGTGGGCAGGGGAGAAACTGATCTTACAACCAATTGCATGGGAAGGTGAACGGGGGTGGGACCATGGTACCACGGAACCATACAAACGTACGCACACAATCAATAGCGGTACCTTAACGAAGTGGGTCGAATACTTCTTCTTCAGACGGTTCAGTTCCTTCTTGGTTTCCGCTCCCTCCATTTTCTTGTACACAGCTTTTTGATCTCGGACGGTACGTGGAACGATCTCGTCATCCACGTCGCGAAGATTATCTCTCGTGACCATGCAGATGGAGCAAGGTCGGAAGGAGCTACATGACATGGTGCACGAAACCTTGTTGGACTCTGGATGGTCGTTCACGACTGAGTACAGCAGCGGGATGGCCACGTACTCAACCCCGTTGCTGTCCTCCACCTTCAAGCCCCCGCTGCGCGACCAAACATGAAATCATGCCATGTTGGTGGCTTTGGGGTGAGGAAATCAGGACTGAGAGCACGAAAGCAATGTTTAAAGGGGTCGGGCGTAACGGGACCAGAATGTGCACTCCAAATAACCACTGATGCAATACATGGCAAGGAGACTCTACGAAGCTATGACATCTTTTCACGTTTGTAGAAGAACTTTAAGGGCAGCGTACCCGCGGAGCTTGGAAAGAGACTTCAGAGGCTGTAGCATGTATTCCGCCGCCAGTTGGAACACCCTAATCTTCTCCTCTGGCTTCAGGTCGGAGGGGATGTTAGGGAAGAGCCCCAACAGCTCGGTGCCGCCTTCCAACCAACGCGCCCATTCCGGTGTGTTACCGAATGACAACACGAAGGGGTGTGCTGATTGCCTACCATTGTAGGACAGGTTGGTTTGATCCGAATAGAGGATGATCGCCAACACGATTGCACCGACCTTACGGACGCGGTCCTGTAAAGGGCGGGAGAGATCAGAGGGCTAAACACGGAGATCAGAGAGCAAAGGGCGAAGGTCAGAGAGCAAATGACGGAGCTAAGAGGGATAAGGGCGAGGGGTCGGAGTGAAACGGGAGGATTTCAGCGTGCAAACCGCGGAGATCACAGAGGAAAGGGCGGGAGATAGAGGGCAAATTGCGGGAGATCAGACAGAAATGGGCGGAGACCTGAAAGCGCAGGGGGGAGATCAACGAGCAAAGTGCGGAGATCAGAGGGGAAAGGGCGGAGATCATGGGGCAAAGGGCGGGAGACTAGAGGGCAAAGGGCTGAGATGAGCGAGCAAAGTGCTGGAGATCGGAGAGAGAAAAAGGGCGGTGATCAGAGAGAGGAAAGAGGAGGAGGATCAGAGAGAGGAAGGGCTTGAGATCAGAGAGAGGAAAGGGCGGGAGATCATAGGGCAAAGGGCGGATCAGCGAGCAACGGCGTAGATCAGAGAGCAAACGGCGGAGATGAGCGAGCAAGGGGCGGAGAGTCCGTGAGCAAACGGCGGAGATCAGCGAGCAAAGTGCGGAGAAAGGAGAGAGGAAAGGGCGGAGATCAGCGAGCAAACCGTGTAGATCAGAGAGCAAATGGCGGGGATGAGCGATCACATGGCGGAGATGAGCGATCAAACGGCGGATCTAAGAGAGAAAAGGGCGATAGGTCTGAGTGAAACGGGCGGATTCCAGTGAGCAAACGGCGGAGATCAGAGTACAAACCCGGCGATCGGGCGGAGGTCTGAGAGCAAGGGGGGGAGGACCGAGATCAAGAGCGAGGGGCGACAGAGGTCAATGACTTCGAGCTTTAGATGCTCACTAACCCACGCTTTAAGCATCCAGTCAGTATTGCCAGGCGTGCTGTAGCGTCTTTCACCCTCCACCTTCCACTCCTTCGGCTCGATGATGAATCCGCGTACTGCGGACATCTTCTTGAACATCACCTGTGCCAACTGCAGATCGGAAAGAGCATTGTTTCATTGGTTCGTAAGGTAGATGCCATTCAATGAGTTGTTGACTAAGATACGCGACTGGTGAGGGGTGCAGCAGAATTAACTTGGGCGAGTAACACAAACAGAGAGAACAGCGTGAGACACACCACGTTAATATTGCGAAATCTGAAGGTGAGGAATCCCACTTCATGATCCACAGGGATCTCAGCCACTTGCCAAGAATGCTCCGGCCCCAACTCGAAGCTGCTTTCGTACTTCTCAAGGTCCCTGTAAGTCGTCCAGCCTTCTAACTGTTCAACACTAATGCCCGGGATCCTGAAGATATCTATAAGGTCAGTTATGGCCCCATTCGTAAGCCCGTGTTTCCGTGCCAGAATGCATACTTCAGCCTTAAGATCAACGAGCTCTTCATCGTCATCCGATACCACCTCAAGGGTACTTTCGCAAGGCGCCTCAGCAGACTGTCCAGGTTTTTCTGAGATGGGAACTACTCTGTAAGCGGTTTCCGTCAATGGTAACTGCAGATTGGGTCGGGGAAGCGGTGCAGGCAGCAAAACGGGGACGGAATCCGAAGCGGCTCCAAGCTTTTTATGCTTCTGGCTCGACTGTTTTAAACGCAACTTTCTCTTCTGCGTCAGCTTGCACTTATCGCCATTGGATTGGTGGCTTCGAAGGGTCTGATAGCAGAAGAAGACATCGCCACAGTCGCACTTTTGACCCTTCATTTTTCAAACGTGATGTTGTGAGTTACGTAGGGAGCTTGTGCCTTTCATGAGATATAGCACCAACGTATTACTGTCGAGATGGTGTCAACATTGAAATCTACGTCCAGCAGCATGTCATGGATGGAGGGAATCTGTCCCAACAAACATACCCGGGCTGGCTCTGGAAATGAAAAGGGTTCACAAGAAATATGTTACTTAGCGTGAGAACCTACTCCACCCCGCATTGCAAAGGCGAATGAGCAGCTCCACGGTATGAAAATTTGATGTTTAGCGGATCACGAAGGTAACCGTGTGGTGTGCGAAGACAGTCACCGTGGGGTTAATAGTGTTCCGCAACTCCCTAGACACCTAAAAATATCTGGACACTACAGCATACTGGATGTCGAGTGTGCAGGGTTGACGTGGTGGGTGGCGAAACACCAAACCCGGAAGTGATTCTGACAACCCTAAAATTCCAACCAATCACGTATGATTACGTCATGTGTTGCTCAAGCCCAGGCAGGGTGATGAACCCTAATCGACCAAACTGCATTTCGTCTCAAAAATCCGACCGTTGAAAAGAGTCTCATCGTGCTGGATCTACGTGTTTCTCGAGCTAATTCCGGAAACATTGGAGCGCACAATTCTTGGACCACAGCTGACTGGGCATTCCAGACCAGCGAGAATCAGAATCAGTCACTAGTGAAGGGAGGCAATCAAGCGTTAGCAACCATCCGCGTTCATGTCAGTCCACGTCATTTGGAATCTGACGGACCCAAAGGCAGCACCGAAACGTGGGTGTCGAAACTGTGTTGCGGAACCACATCATTGGGCGATGCCTCTTCAACCCCCCATACACCAGAGAGCTCACACAGTTCCAGGGATAGCACCAGCAGCCAGAACACACTCCGTTGCATGACGATCTGAATCTCCAGTACCGCCAGCTCGTAGGTGATTCCATTCCATGGCTTCACGAGATGCAGCTTGTGATTTTCCCTTTCACCCGATTTCAATGCCTTTCCCATTTGGCGGAGCGTGGCTAGACGTCAGTGAGGAACACGCTAATAAGCTTAAACCCGGAGAATGGGTGACCGGAATCGTCATCGACTGGCTGGGAGTGTGAGTTATGAGTTTAATTTCGTGAGAAGCCAAAGTAGGACTACTTTGTAGGTCTAAGACGCTTATAATGCGTTATGTTTCAACAACCACAGGATGCTTCAATATGAGCACGGTCGCGACAACAAGATGTGGCTGTACAGTGGATCCTACTTCTGGAACTACGCTGGAAGGGACATTGCGAAGCGGGGTAACGCCCATCTTTTTGGGCTGGGGATATTCGACTACAACTATATTCTCGTCCCGATCAACAGCGAGTGGGTGTCAATCGCTTGAATTCCAGTCATAATTTCGATCAACGACTATTTCTGACAGATACTCGCTCATCGCTTGTTGTAGGTATCATTGGAGCTTGGTCGTCATTGAGATAATCCCCAAACCAGATGAGAACATACCCATGACCTGCGTTCTCTGGCATGCGGATTCGTACGGATCCCACGAATCCGTGGACGCGCCTTTGCGAAGGTACTGTCAGAGGACGTCATGGGTGTGCATTCTATCGTAGAAGCCCGATCTCTAATCTTCCATTTGTGCTCCGTCATTCAGGTACTTAAGAAACAAGGTTATGAGGGTCTCAACTTGGATCCTTGATTCGGACGCAGATGCTTGGGCTGCGAGCATCCCTCTGCGCGTCGTCAAGGTGACCTCTGATCCCGTTGCCTTAAATGCCAGCTCTCAATCAACGACCCACCTTTTGACAGCCACGTGCATGTGCGAATGTGTGTTGACAGATTCCGTCGCAGACTAATGAGAATGACTGCGGTGTGTTCACGATGCGCGTGATGCACACACTTGTTGAAAACAAGTTCCATAACCTGGGTGCGTGTAAGCTTGTTGGTACACCGAGTAAGTGGCGCCGTCAGTACCTTCGCGACCTGAAGAAGTGGTCTGTCTTCTTCCTCGAAAATGCGTTGAACCAACCTCGAAACCAGGAGGAGGAGGTGGATGAGGAGGATGAGAAGGTGCAGGCGGATGTAGTGGAGTAGGTGGAGGAGGAGTAGGAGGAAGAGGTGGAGGAGGAGGAAGAGGAGGCATGTGAAGCACGTGGGGCATGAATGGCGTGTGAGGTGTTTGAGGCATGTGATGCATCGAGCCGGCATGTGAGGCATACGAGGTATACGAGGCATGAGAGGCAGAGCTCATGTGAGGAACATGATGCACAACGGGACATGTGAGGCACGTGAGGCATGCGAGGCACGTGAGGCATGAGTGGCATGTGGGGCATTGTGCTGACATGTGATGCATGTGAGGCATACGAGGCATGGGAGGCGGAGCTCAGGTGACTCCCGTGAGGCACGTGTGGCATGTGAGGCACGTGATAAATCTGAGGCACGTGAGGCATGTGAGGCACGTGAGGCATGAGTGGCATGTGTGGCATCGGGTGAGGTATCGTGGTGGCATGTATTCATGTGAGGCGTGTGAGGCACGTGAGGCATGTGAGGCATGTGTGGCACTTGCGGCACGTGATGTCGGTATGAGAGGCACACCTTGTTATTGATGATGACCCAGCATTCAACTCTCTTGTTAAGCCTCGCTACCTCCTCCTTGTATACACCTTGGTTTCTTAGGCAGCCTGTCAGTGGGATGAACTTGTCGATAAAGTATGGATAAACGGGCAGGAGATATGGCAGATGAATAATGTCCGGCGAATGTGGTCTTGTGGACCAACTGGATAGAGAACAAGGAGGTGTAGAGGACGGAGAGGTGCTGAGAACGGAGAGGTGCAGAGAAACGAGAGGTGTAGAGGACGGAGAGGTGCAGAGAACGGAGAGGTGCAGAGAACGGAGAGGTGCAGAGAATGGAGAGGTGCAAAGAACGGAGAGGTGCAGCGGACGGAGAGGTGCAGAGGACGGAGGAGAGGGGCAGAGAACGGAGAGGTGCAGGGAACGGAGAGGTGCAGGGAAGGGAGAGGTTTAGCGAATGGAGAGGTGCAGTGGACTGGGTGAGGTAGTGAACAAAGAGTTGCAGAGGTTGTAGAGGTGCAGATTACGGAGAGGTGCACATAATGGAAAGTGGACTTGGTCATTGCACTCAGCCATAGTACATTGACCTTGTCCCAGTGACTAGCTTTGCAAAAGGCAACTGGCTTGCATGTGCTGTTTTGCCAGGGAGATCAACAACTGTCTCAGCTGCATGTTACCACGTGTCTTCATGCTATTCTTCAGTAATGAAAATCACACGTCTATACATGAAGATAATCACAACCCATAGTAAACTGTAACGGTGAATTTGACAGGATTGCTTGGCTGTTCAAAATTTAAGCTACGGTGCATAGAGCAGAGATTTTAATCGATTAACGACATCACTGTGTGCATCCTACTTATTTGTGTTGGTTATTTGTTAATGTTACGTGTGCAATTGAGTGAACGAACGAGAATTGCACTATCGAAGCAAGAGTACAATGAGCGAAGGCATGAGCAAAGGATTATATAGCGAAACAATAGTGGTAACGGTACTGGACTGTGGTTGTCGCGCGACGAGCCTGGGACTGAGGTTGGGAAAGTGTCGAAGCGTAGGCCCGGAGCGCGGGTTACCAGCCGAGCCGTGAGGTTGGGATGCGATGTGCGAAAAGGGCGGGATGATGAATGATGCGATGGTCGCGAGTGGTAACGGTGCTGACTGAGGTGCTACAGTGATGTACGCGTTGAGCAGGGACGCGAAGTAAGGAAAAGGGAATTTCCTTACAGTTAAAAACCAGTGTGTCCCCATGGAATATAAAGGCAGGACTGGACTCTATGAACCAATTGAGCGGATTTCCATGACGATTATACACCCAATTTCGAACAGGGTAGTACATGCCAATACTGTAGCATAGCGAGACTAGGCGTTTATACGCGCTGGAAATTCGGATGCGCCTCACACCCCACGCCTACGACACCTGCGCTCATCACACCACTGAGCCGTTGCGACCGTGTCGCAATCGCTGTGCGGCGACTCACGTCGCCGCGATTTCAGGTGTTCCCTTGCACAATCACGCTGTGTCGACCTGTTGTACGTGGCTGCACGACGTTGTGCGACCACGAGCCCACCTTCCCTCTCTCGTGTAGTTCGCTGAGTAGTCGCAGCTGCTCATCGGGCATGGTACGTGACTATTGTGATAATATACGTGCGGCACCTGTCGCGTTGCCTGTAATTCAGCAACACGAGGGAGTCGGGCAGTTCAAACTCTCACTCGTTGCCGCTGGTTTATTTATCATAGGCCGTCCCTTTCGCACTTAGCGGCAAAACAATCAGCAGCGCGCCGTAGGTATCCAACGGACCATACAGTCAGTGGCGCGAACACGAGTGCAGTTTCTGGAAACCTGGCCAAAGCGTCATTACCTGTGACCGTGACCGTCTAGCTTCTTCCCATCTACAGTAACAGCCCATGTACCTGTGCTCTGCTCTGGAGAGGCGGTGGATCTCGAAGGACCATCGTGCTTCTCTAAACCGCATGTTCAAACCCTCATCAGCCTGGTGCTGCTCATACGTGGTGGTTGGATCACGTACACCTGCTCCACCACCGTGTCTGGTACTCGGACCTCAGCAACCAACTGACATTTAATGCTAGTATCCGCTGGTGAGTCAAGTCACTATCTAATTCCTAACTTCCGTAACACGCCCGTCATGGGTGTGAACCTAGATCCAACAGTTCAAGCTCAAACCCTTAATGCGCAAGTAGGGGTTGTTGAGTTGCCTAGTTCTACCAAATCGCCAGATGAGAAGAGATATATGGAGGTAGTCACACCAGAGAAAACGGCCCAAGTCGTCAACGAGTATCGTAGGAGACATCCGTCCAAAGCTTGCAACGACAGCAAGTCAGGGGGCGATTCTTCATCTGAAAACGACTCCAGCCGTGACGGCGATGTGGAGTCATACGCAAACAAGGCTATTTCATCGCCCCCGAAACGGAGGGAACGGCGTATCAAGAAGTTGGAAGAATGCAACCCCAAAATAGGCCAGAAAGGTACGTGTTCACCGGATCCCACCAGCAATTATATGGCTCCTTGCGTAATTTCTGGGATGCCTATAGGTTGTTACCGCGTATCCCGCTTACGTCACATGTGACTACTCATTTTTCTCTTTTTATGCTTTTCACAGCCGGGTCAGAAGAGAAGGGTCAGTGCCGTCCGAGAGCAAAGCGCAGGAAGAGGAGGAGTGCGGTGGAGAGGGGCAGTTCTTTCCATCGTCAGGATAAGGTGGCATTGGCCGGTGGCGACGACGTGCTACAGTCTGGGCCTGCCAAAGACGGGGAGGGTAAGGGACGAGGGGCTGTAGGCGCTAAGGGCGACAGTGATGGGGAGCGCAAGGGACGAGGGGCTGTAGGCGCTAAGGGCGACAGTGATGGGGAGCGCAAGGGACGAGGGGCTGTAGGCGCTAAGGGCGACAGTGATGGGGAGCGTAAGGGACGAGGGGCTGTAGGCGCTAAGGGCGACAGTGATGGGGAGCGTAAGGGACGAGGGGCTGTAGGCGCTAAGGGCGACAGTGATGGGGAGCGTAAGGGACGAGGGGCTGTAGGCGCTAAGGGCGACAGTGATGGGGAGTGTAAGGGACGAGGGGCTGTAGGCGCTAAGGGCGACAGTGATGGGGAGCGTAAGGGACGAGGGGCTGTAAGCACTAAGGGCGACAGTGATGGGGAGCGTAAGGGACGAGTGGCTGTAAGCACTAAGGGCGACAGTGATAGGGAGCGTAAGGGACGAGGGGCTGTAAGCACTAAGGGCGACAGTGATGGGGAGCGTAAGGGACGAGGGGCTGAAGTCACGTACAAGCGGCGCAAGGTGGTTGACACGGGCGGTCACGACAGAAAAATGAGGAAGGCTCGCCAGGGACGGAAACGGTACGCTTCACCCAGATCGTCGTCCGGTTCCGAGGAGGGATCCAGCGACGGGGAATCTGGTAGTTCATCTGGCAGCGAATATGGGGACGAGGAGGAGGAGGAGGAGGAGGAGGAGGAGGAGGAGGAGGAGGAGGAGGAGGAGAGTGAGGACCAAGATCTGGAGCCGGAAAGCGAGGAGGCGGATGAGGTGCGTCCCAAGAGAAAGGGGCGTGATCGGAAGGCCAAGAAGGGCATTCCTAAGAGGAACCGTGACAAGGGTCGGGACAAGGGCCGTAAGGGGCGCGACAGTCGTGGGAAATCGCATGGCAACAACGGTCGCCGGCGTGTGGTTTCCCAGGTTGTCCGTGTGCGCCCCAAAGTGAAGCCCGAGCCTGAATTCTATGCGGAGATGGGAGTGAAAGCAACTGCTGCTCCTACTGGATATCTTGATCGTAAAGACCAGACCCGAAGGAGGCGTGACGATCGCGAGGACCCTTATGCTGCTCTCAGAGGGCCATCACTAAATGCTGGGAAAGGAGCAGACCCGTTGCCTACAGGGTCATGGCGTCATAACAAGGAGGGAAAAGACCCACTTGCGAAGCGTCTCGAGACACGGGATTCACCGGATCTTGATAAAGACGACTTTAAGCCCAAACGGTACGCTGACCCAACGGCCGCAGCAGCAAACGACGGTGTGGCAGGTGGGATGTGGGCAAACACATTGGGTGATTGTGGCGGAGTTATGGCTGGCTCTCCGTACGATGAACGTGACGAAAGGGGCGACGACTACACCTGGAAAAGTGATCCACACACGAACGAGGGGAGGGGTGAGAGCATGTGCACGCCCGGTGCATCTGGTCGTCTCAATCCGGCTCGCCCCAAGACGGTGGAGCAGCTCACGCGAGAGCTTGAGCTAGCAAACAGCGAACTAGCAACCCTCAAGGCAAAACCAGCTTGCAATGGCGTCAAAAACCGCGGACCCCCTTCCCAAGTTCCTCCTCTGGCACCTTTGGAGAGCGACCCATCATCTGGGGGCCTCAGTCCCGAGGTAGCTGATGAGAGCACCCCGACAGAGGGCCAGCCCATTCGGCGCAGGCATGGAATGCCCACTCTCGAGAAACTGAGGGTGAGTGTGAGGGGCACTCTGCGTTGCTTTCATGCTCATTCGTAACCCCCTGCTAGCATCTTGCTATTCATGCTCATGTTAACCCCCCTTGCTAGCCCCACATTGTCCAGCATGTCGTTCCAAACCCCCTCTGCCTGCACTACGTCTGTTCTTGCTCATTCGTAACCCCCTTGCCAGCCCCACATTGTCATGGTTGTTAATTATAACCCCCTCTGCCTGCCCCACATTTGATATGCTTGCCCCTCGCCACTGATTTCTTCTTGCCCTACCATCCCGTCCATTGTAGCTTCATTTTGTTGAGGCGCGGGACCGGATGTGCATGGAAGCGCCGGACCATGCGGTTGACTGGTACCCATCATTTGACCAGCGACTACAGGTTCTGTATGGCGTCATCAGTGAGACCCACATCATTTCTTACATGCAGCTGAAAGAGACAATGAAGGATCAGAACGTCGTTGCCGTCTTTAAACGTGTGTGGACAGCATGGAAGAATGAACGGGGATTTCAAGTCAAGCGCGGTGTGCTCGAGAAGTTTGGAGTGAAGGTGGAGGGACTGCGTGCATCGCAGATCAAGCTGAGCACGAAGAGGAAGTGGAGGTTGTGGCGAAAATACAAACCGAGTGAGTCTTGACAATCAGCTATCCCACTGCAACTACGTTGGTTTCGTCGCGTTGCTCATTCCCTTTCTCTTTTCAGATAGCACTTTTATTTCCTAAACCTGGCCCCATCATGTCATGGTCACAAACCCGTCTGCCCTGCATTCCCCACCGCAGGTTCCTCGCCCAAACCCCTCTGCCCTGCCTGGCCCACCTCAGGATCGTAAACCCAAACTCTTCTGCCCTGCCTGCCCCACCTCAGGATCCTCACCCAAACCCCTCTGCCCTGCCTGCCCCACCTCAGGATCCTCACTCAAACCCCTCTGCCCTGCCTGCCCCACCTCAGGATCCTAAACCCAAACCCCTCTGCCCTGCCTGCCCCACCTCAGGATCCTCACCCAAACCCCTCTGCCCTGCCTGCCCCACCTCAGGATCCTCACCCAAACCCCTCTGCCCTGCCTGCCCCACCTCAGGATCCTAAACCCCAACCCCTCTGCCCTGCCTGCCCCACCTCAGGATCCTCACTCAAACCCCTCTGCCCTGCCTGCCCCACCTCAGGATCCTCACTCAAACCCCTCTGCCCTGCCTGCCCCACCTCAGGATCCTCACCCAAACCCCTCTGCCCTGCCTGCCCCACCTCAGGATCCTAAACCCAAACCCCTCTGCCCTGCCTGCCCCACCTCAGGATCCTAAACCCAAACCCCTCTGCCCTGCCTGCCCCACCTCAGGATCCTCACCCACTCTGCCCTGCCTGCCCCACCTCAGGACCCTAAACCCAAACCCCTCTGCCCTGCCTGCCCCACCTCAGGATCCTCACCCAAACCCCTCTGTCCTGCCTGCCCCACTACTTGGACCCTAACCCCCAGCCCCTCTGCCCTGCCTGCCCCACCTCAGGATCCTAAACCCAAACCCCTCTGCCCTGCCTGCCCCACCTCAGGATCCTCACCCAAACCCCTCTGCCCTGCCTGCCCCACCTCAGGATCCTAAACCCAAACCCCTCTGCCCTGCCTGCCCCACCTCAGGATCCTCACCCAAACCCCTCTGCCCTGCCTGCCCCACCTCAGGACCCTAAACCCAAACCCCTCTGCCCTGCCTGCCCCACCTCAGGATCCTCACCCAAACCCCTCTGCCCTGCCTGCCCCACCTCAGGATCCTAAACACAAACCCCTCTGCCCTGCCTGCCCCACCTCAGGATCCTAAACCCAAACCCCTCTGCCCTGCCTGCCCCACCTCAGGATCCTCACCCAAACCCATCTGCCCTGCCTGCCCCACCTCAGGATCCTAAACCCAAACCCCTCTGCCCTGCCTGCCCCACCTCAGGATCCTCACCCAAACCCCTCTGCCCTGCCTGCCCCACCTCAGGACCCTAAACCCAAACCCCTCTGCCCTGCCTGCCCCACCTCAGGATCCTCACCCAAACCCCTCTGCCCTGCCTGCCCCACCTCAGGACCCTAAACACAAACCCCTCTGCCCTGCCTGCCCCACCTCAGGATCCTCACCCAAACCCCTCTGCCCTGCCTGCCCCACCTCAGGACCCTAAACCCAAACCCCTCTGCCCTGCCTGCCCCACCTCAGGATCCTCACCCAAACCCCTCTGCCCTGCCTGCCCCACCTCAGGTTCCTCGCCCAAACCCCTCTGCCCTGCCTGCCCCACCTCAGGATCCTCACCCAAACCCCTCTTCCCTGCCTGCCCCACCTCAGGATCCTAAACCCAAACCCCTCTGCCCTGCCTGCCCCACCTCAGGATCCTCACCCAAACCCCTCTGCCCTGCCTGCCCCACCTCAGGATCCTAAACCCGAACCCCTCTGCCCTGCCTGCCCCACCCCAGGATCCTCACCCAAACCCCTCTGCCCGGCCTGCCCCTTCTTACGATGCCCAAACATACCTCCAAACACTGCCTGCCCCACTACTTGATGATAAAACATACCCCGTGCTTCCCCACATGGTTGTGCCTCCTTGTAGGAGGGAATGAGCGGGTCAGCTCGTGGGGGAACGACAGATCCGGGCTCCCTTTTGCCAACGCCCGGTTTGTGGATGCGGTGAAGGCATCATTTCGGGATTACGCTGTTGGGCGCAGGCTGGCCCTAAAGACGTACCACATAGCCTGGTCACTCATGGTGGTGAGACTGGTTTTGTAAATCACATGTACTTGCCCTAATGCTCAATCTTTTCTATTGCACGTGAACGACTTGGGACCCTTGGGGGCTAACACCGGTAACATGCAACTCTGCCTTGCTGCTGGTCCCTGTAATCCAAACCCGTTTCAGATTGATCAAGGCTTGGCGCGCTTCAAGGAGACCGACATGAACCTGCCGAACTCCCACAGGAAAAACACTAGATGGATGAGGAGTTTGACTCGGGGGGTGCGGAGGATTGTAAGGGATCACTTTACACGCCACACCCCCGTGTACAACGCAGAGTTGCAGGGCTTCAAGTGGGGCACGCGTGGGCTCTATGTACATGAGTCCGGGTTTCAGGCGTTCCGGGGGACGGCTCAGGCTGATAACGAGGAGGAGGAGGAGGAGGAGGAGGAGGAGGAGCAAGAGGAGGAGGAGCAAGAGGAGGAAGAGGAGGAAGAGGAGGAGGAGGATGAGGATGAGGAGGATGAGGAGGAGGATGAAGAGGAGGAAGAGGAAGAGGAGGATGATGAGCAGGGGGGGAAGGAGTTGAGAGGGAGCAGAAGGCACAAGAGAGGCAAAAACATGGGTGGCAGGAGGGGAAAGTGATGTGCAGGCAGACAAGGGGGCAAGCAGGACGGGTGGCAGTGGAGGAAGTTGGAGAGGCATCGGGTGAGGCAGGAGGGTATTGGTTAACGGGGAGAGCAGGGGCGTTTAACGGGTATGGATAAAGGAAAGGCATCAGGATAGGCAACAAGGGTAAGAAGCCGAGAGTCAACAAGGAAAGGCAGCAGGGGAGGCAACATAGAAAGGCACCACGGGAGGCAACAGGGAGAGGGAGCAGGGAAGGCAACATAGAATGACAGCAGGGGAGGCAACAGAGAAAGGCACCACGGGAGGCAACAGGGAGAGGGAGCAGGGAAGGCAACATAGAATGACAGCAGGGGAGGCAACAGAGAGGCAGAATGGGAGGCAACATAGAATGGCAGCAAGGGAGGCAACAAAGGGAGGCAGCAGGGGAGGCAACATTAAATAGCAGCAGGGTAGGCAACAGAGAGAGGGAGTAGGGGAGGCAACATAGAATGGCAGCAGGCGAGACAACAGAGAGAGGCAGCATGGGAGGCAACATAGAATGGCAGCAGGGGAGGCAACAAAGGGGCAGGGGAGGCAACAAAGGGAGGCGGTAGGGGAGGCAACATTGAACAGCAGCAGGGTAGGCAACAGAGAGAGGCAGCATGGGAGGCAACTAGAATGGCAGCAGGGGAGACAACAAAGGGAGGCAGCTTGGGAGGCAACATTGAATGGCAGCAGGGGGGAGGCAACATCCCGTGGCAGTAGGGGAGGAGTGCATATTTAATATGCGACCGTTTTGCAGGTTGCCTGGGTGGCGGAGGAGCAGTGGAGGCAGCATGTGAGGCAGTAGTGGAGGAGCAGTGGAGGCAGCATGAGTAGCATCAGGGGGGGGGAGGCCGGGAGGTAAGAGGGGAGTTCCAGGAGAGGCCCAATGTGGAGCAGCAGGAGCAGGCATGAGAGGAGACCGCATAGGGGGCAGCAGCGTGGAGACAGCAAGGGGACAGGAGTATAAGCAAGAGAGGAGACAGGAAGTGTGTAGCCGTGCAGGTTAGCATTAGATGGAGCAGTATCTGTAGTCAAGAACTCTCTAGGCCAAGAGCTGGAGAGATGGGGCGGGGCTGCATCCGATGATGGCTTGCGAAGTAGGTAGGAGGATGGTGCAGATTAATCCACCCTAGCAGGACTACGCAACGCGTGTTTAGGCAGCTGTTTTGTGTGCCAAGCCAACTCTGTAATGAGATTAATAATCATTGAGCAATGCATTCATGATGTGCGTGTACACCTAAGAATGGCTAATAGACCTTCCATCAAACAACGAGAATCACTTGATAAAGGTTCATATACAATCTTCTTGAACTTTGGTCCTAAGCTCTGCTAAAGAGTATATGAGTGGAAAGTAATCTCCCTGAACTCTCCGAACGAAGTCTTATACATCTCCGAAGAAACTCAGACAGACCCTAATCTGAAGGTAATACAAACATGTCATCACCTGCAAAGCATTCGACAAAGCATTCGAAAAAATGTTTATACTTTCACCGAAAAGCGTTTTGGCCCCTACGTTTTAAAAGCATTTGAAAATACTTCACCACAACTTTTTACAATAGGTTTCTGGTCATATGATTTTTGTGATGGAGGAGGGTAGCAGTGAAGAATGAGGTGGGAAGCAAGGGGGAATGGGGTGGCTAGCAAGGGGGGATGAGGCCGGAAGCGAGGGGACATGAGGCGGGAAGCAAAGGGGAATGAGGGGGGTAGCAAGGGAGAATGAGGCGGGAAGCAAGGGGAATTGGGGCCTGAAGCAAGGAGGAATGAGGGGGGTAGCAAGGGAGTATGAGGCCCGAAGCAAGGGGGAATGAGGCCTGAAGCAAGGGAGAATGAGGCCTGAAGCAAGGGGGAATGGGGAGGGTATCAAGGGAGAATGAGGAGGGTAGCAGTGAAGAATGGGGTGGGAAGCAAGGGGGAATGGGGTGGGTAGCAGGGGGGAATGAGGCCGAAAGCGAGGGGACTAGAGGCGGGAAGCAGAGGGAATGAGGGGGGTAGCAAGGGAGAATGAGGCGGGAAGCAAGGGGGACGAGGAGCTGAAGGAAGGGGGAATGAGGGAGGTAGCAAGTGAGTATGAGGCCCGAAGCAAGGGGGAATGAGGCCTGAAGCAAGGGGGAATGGGGAGGGTATCAAGGGAGAATGAGGAGGGTAGAAGTGAAGAATGGGGTGGGAAGCAAGGGGGAATGGGGTGGCTATCAAGGGGGGATGAGGCCGGAAGCGAGGGGACATGAGGCGGGAAGCAGAGGGAATGAGGGGGGTAGCAAGGGAGAATGAGGCGGGAAGCAAGGGGGACGCGGCTCTGAAGCAAGGGGGAATGAGGCCTGAAGCAAGGGGAAATGGGGAGGGTATCAAGGGAGAATGAGGAGGGTCACAGTGAAGAATGGGGTGGGAAGCAAGGGAGAATGGGGTGGGTAGCAAGGGAGGATGAGGCCGGAAGCGAGGGGACATGAGGCGGGAAGCAGAGGTAATGAGGCGGGAAGCAGGAGGGAGTGAGGCGGGTACATGGGAGGAATAAGTGTGTGAGTGAAGAACAAGGAAGCGGGTAGCATGGGGGAATGAGGACAAGATCAATACGGAATTGTTTGTTCATCTGTCCTGCCAGCTTGATATGCCAACAAACATGACACAAAGCGCAATGGAGAGGCCTTGAATCAGTCCTGCATGACTTGACAACAAGTGTGGCCAAATGAGAGTGTTGGCCACAACCAGTCCTCCATGTCTAGAGAACACCACCCGTAGGGAAGTGTTTGTCACTGGCGTTCCTGCTTGACATGTATACAAACAATACACAATGGGTCGGTGTGATGCTGCAAAACATACCTGCATGTCGCCACAACTCTAGTGGGTAGAACAGCAGGGGTTTCTCAACTCCGTTCCAGCATGAACCTAGAACATACAACACAGCATGGTCTTGGGTCCCTGCATAAAGGTTGCCCTGTATGGCATGAGAGCAGCCATGCCCCATACGGGGAGTTTGTGTCTGGCTCTATTACCGTATTATTGCACCTCAATTGGCATGAGAGGAGACATGCCCATACGCATTGCATAACGACCAGGCAGCAATCAAATAATGCGTACTTACTAATCAATCGATGTATCAGAATGACTGCTCCACCGCAGACCGTTATGTACATGTTCTGTGAAGGTGGTGTTTGGTTTTACACTGTTATGTTGCATACTTGTCACTATGCTAATGGGTTAGGGGGACTCCTGTTACGAGTGCAATTGAGTGAGCGAACGAGGATTGCACTATCGGGAAAAAAGTACAACTGAGCGAAGGTATGAGCGAAAGGTTATATAGCGAAACCACAGTGGTAACGGTAATGGACTGTGGTTGTCGCGCGACGGGCATGGCACTGAGGTTGGGAAAATGTCGAGGCGAAGGTCTGGAGCGCGGGTTACCGCCGAGCCGTGAGGTCGGGGTGCGACGTGCGAAAGTGGGGGGCGGATTGTCGATGCGAGTGGTAACGGTGCTGACTGAGGTGCTACAGTGATGGACGCGTTGAGCAGGGATGCGAAGTAAGGAAAACGAGATTTTCCTTACAACTCCATAACCCCCTAATTCTATTTTTATCATTTACGTACACCACACTATTGAGGCTTTGCAAACTAATGTGCCATTACGTGCCCCGCCCTACGCCATTCCACTCGACTCCACGCTATGCCACGTACGCGAATCTCCCTGATTTGCGAACCAGTCGCAACCACACACAAGGAACTTTTGAGTTTGCGTTTTTATCGCAGGCGTGCCGCAACGGCTTCGTGTCGACCTGTCGCATCGCTGTACGACTTGCTGCGATCGAGCGTCGCCGTTTCTCCGCAGACCCTATGTGACTCTTGACGTGCAGCTTGTGTAGGTTTGTGTGGCACGCGAGGCACTTGATTGTAAACAGTACGACAACCCGGGCAGAATAATTATGACCCTCGCAAACCCAGATACAGTAGCGCATTTGACTGTCGGGTTTAACAAAAAGAAGCCCACCCTGCCGCTTGTGGACTGATACTCAATTAAGCACGTTAGGTCCCACGGAATCTTAACACGGCAGTGCTGCATTTTTTTCCTTTATACACCTCAACCACCAGGCGATTGGTTGAGGGCGGAAAAGGGGGACCTGGCAGTCGCAACGTGCACCATAGCTGGAAACACTCAAACCCTCATCACCTCCGTGCTCCCCTTGCATGCCTCCAGCTGTGACGATCGTCTGCTCTAGGCCCCAGACTTTGCCTCGTCCCTCTCCCTCCTCAACCATTTTTTTATGCTCGTAGACTGCTGTCAGGTTCTAGGCGGTAGCACAACCCGCAACCTCATAGTACTGCGTGAATGGAAAGCTAGACATGGTAACAAGGAAGTCAGACAATGAAGGGGCCCGAGGGGGCGATCGTACTGGCTGAATCGACAAAAACCCCCGACGAAACAAAGTTTGCGGAGTTAGTAACAGCAGATAAGACGGCCGAGCTCTTAATCGAGTATCGCAAAAATAATGCATCGACGGCGCGAGATGTTGTTGATTCCAGACGTGTCTCGTCATCCGGTGACGAATCGAATAGCGACTGCGATGTGGAGCCATACGCAAACAAGGGCATATCATCCGCTTCGAAACCAAGGGATAAGCGCGTGAAGCGCTTAGATGATCTCGTTCCCAAAGGCGGCCAGAAAGGTATGTGTTTATGGTCGCAGATGCGGAATATTCTACTTGTATGCATGAATTGATGCTTGTAGTCGTGTCTGACCTGTTGGAGGTTATCGTCTCTCCAATTGTGTTTCCACATCAGCGATAGCGGACAAGCGTGACAACCGGGGGGGGCGTAAGCACCGTCCAAGAAAAAGAGGCACTCGTTCACATCGTGAGGAAACGCCTGCGTCTGAAGGCGACGAGGAGGGCAAAGACGGGGGACCTGATAGCTTAGGTACGATGTGGGTGTGATATCGACGGTTTATATTTTGCACGTTACTCATAACAATGACGCCGCATGTCATGCTGCAACTTCCTGCCAATAAGATAATGTGTGCACAGTATTTCTTATGTACCTGTCATGTCCGCCTTTGCAGATGGGACGGCAGGCCAACGCGCTCGTGGTGGCGGAAAGCGCAACGGCGGCAGGGCTGCCGCGGCCAAGGGCGGTCCCTCGGGCAGGCAGTCGCAGGATGCGGATGGAGGCGACGAGGGGGATCATGCCGAGCCGGAAGCTCGTGGTGGCGGAAAGCGCACCGGCGGCAGGGCTGCCGCGACCAAGGGCGGTCCCTCGGGCTCGCATGATGCGGATGGTGGCGACGAGAAGGATCATGCCGAGCCGGAAGCTCGTGGTGGCGGCATACGCAACGGCGGCAGGGCTGCCGCGGCAAAGGGCGGTCCCACGGGCAGGCAGTCGGAGGATGCAGATGGTGGCAACGAGGGGGATCATGCCAAGCTGGAAGCTCGTGGTGGCGGCATGCGCAACGGCGGTAGGGCTGCCGCGGCCAAGGCCGGTCCCTCGGGCTCACAGGATGCGGATGGTGGCGACGAGAAGGATCATGCCGAGCCGGAAGCTCGTGGTGGCGGCATGCGCAACGGCGGCAGGGCTGCCGCGGCTAAGGGCGGTCCCACGGGCAGGCAGTCGGAGGATGCAGATGGTGGCGACGAGGGGGATCATGCCAAGCCGGAAGCTCGTGGTGGCGGCATGCGCAACGGCGGTAGGGCTACCGCGGCCAAGGCCGGTCCCTCGGGCTCACAGGATGCGGATGGTGGCGACGCGAAGGATCATGCCGAGCCGGAAGCTCGTGGTGGCGGCATGCGCAACGGCGGCAGTGCTGCCGCGGCTAAGGGCGGTCCCACGGGCAGGCAGTCGGAGGATGCAGATGGTGGCGACGAGGGGGATCATGCCAAGCCGGAAGCTCGTGGTGGCGGCATGCGCAACGGCGGTAGGGCTGCCTCGGCCAAGGCCGGTCCCTCGGGCTCACAGGATGCGGATGGTGGCGACGAGAAGGATCATGCCGAGCCGGAAGCTCGTGGTGGCGGCATGCGCAACGGCGGCAGGGCTGCCGCGGCTAAGGGCGGTCCCTCGGGCAGGTAGTCGCAGGATGCGGATGGTGGCGACGAGAAGGATCATGCCGTGCCTGCATGCCGTGGCGTTAACGATCATGATGAGGACGAGCCTGCAGCTGTGACTGATGGGAAAGGTGGACGTGAAGCTGTGATTCCCTACCAACGGCGCAAGGCTGTGGATCCGGGCAGTTGCGACCATAAGGCGAGACAAGCTCGGCACGGCCCCAATGTGCACGTTTCGAGCTCGTCTGGTTCCGAGGAAGATTCGAGCGACAGTGAGTCGGGCAGCTCATCCGGGAGTGAGGAGGTATACGAGGACGAGGTTGAGGAGGAGGACGAGGATGATGAGGAGTTGGAGCCGGAGAGCGAGGATGGGGAGGAGGCTCGGCCTTTGAAGAGGAGGAGTGTGCGGAAGCTCAAGAAGGGCAACGCTAAGCAAAAATCGGAGAGGGGACGGGTGAAGATCTGTAAACAGAGTGTGCGTCGTGCCAAACCACATGGCAAGCGCCAGAGACCTCGATTCGAAGCTAAAATAGTGGGTGTGCGTTGCAAGGCGAAGCGGGAGTTGATTTTTTACGAATCAATGGGGATACGATGTCCATCAAGCTCTCATGAACGGCAAGCCGCCCACCCGTACGCTGCGTTACGCGATCCGATGGGTTCGGCTGGGAAGGGAGATCAGATGGCTTGGGGGTCAGCGCGGTTTGGCAAAGAAGCGACGGACCCGCCCCCCAACCATATGGGGGGTCGCGCGGTTCATGTGAAGAACGAGGGGGCAACGAAGCGGCACGAACCCTTGGTAGCTGCAGCAGCGAATGACGGTGTGGGAGGAGGTGTGTAGGCGAATGCCTTGGGTGAATGTGGCGGCGGTGTGGAAGGCTCCATGTGGGATGTACGGGAGAGCAGGGGAGAAGGGGGGGACGAAAAAATGGATCCGGCGACTAAGGAGGGGAGGGGAGAGAGCATGGGCACACCTGGCGCATCCAGTCGGCCGGATGTGGCTGGCGGCAGGACTGTGGAGCAGCTCATGCGAGAGCTTGCCCAGCGGGATCGCGAAATCGCTGCACTCAAGGCAAGGCCAGGATCGAAAGGAGCTGTCAAGCCCTGCACCCTTCCATCTAGGCCTCCTCCTCTAGCATCTCTGTCGAGCGGCCCATCTATAGGGGGCCTCGATCCAGACGTGGCGCCAGAAAGCCCAGTGACGGTAGACGTACCGGTCCGTCGAACGCGTGGGATGCCCACACCCAAGCTGCTGAAGGTGAGATTGTTTTAGTGTTAAACAATGTGTGGCATGGGGCTCAGTGATAGCTGCAGCTCTCTCTCTCAACCCCTCTTGCTGCTGGTAAGCGTGTTTGTGGCATTATGCGCAGTGATAGCGGCAAGTCTACAGTGGGATAGGCATTCCCAGTACGCCTCGCTTCAGGGACGTGGCGCTGGGCGTACGATGCTCTCACATTCTGCCCGCGACCCAGAGCTCACCATAGCAGTTATCCATCCTCCATTGGCCCCTCTCTCCCATCCCTTCCCACCCTAAACCAGAGCCCCTGTTCATGGTGCTGGTGCTGGTGTGGGTGGCACGCGGCGCAAGGATAGCTCATTGTAGCAGTTATCCTTCCTATCCCTCCCCCCTCTCTCCCATCCCTCGCCTAGCTCTTCCAGAGCCCCTGTTCCTGGTGCTGGTGGTAGTGTGAGTGTCATGCGGCGGATGGATAGCTAAGAATAGCAGTTATCCTTCATCTCACTTCCCTCTCTCTCCCGTCCCTCTGCGAGAGCCCCTGTTCCTGGTGCTGGTGGTGGTGTGGGTGTCATGCGGCGGAGGGAATAGAGGAAGCCGTATCCGTCAACCCCATGCGGCCCCCTTTCTGTCCGCCGCTCCTCCCTCCCCTCTCTATCCCGTCCCTCTCCCTCCTCGTCCAGAGCCACTGTAAAAGGTGCTGCTGGTCACGCGTGTGGCATGCGGCGTAGCGTGCAGGGGGGTGGCTGCAGTGGAAGTTGAGACTCCTCGTACGAGGAGAACATGAACCCTCGCGCTGGGCGTACGGTGCCCTCTCACTCTGCCTACTCTCCCGTCTTTCGCTCTGACTATTTAATCCCCTCTCTCTCCACTCTCACTCATGCATCGCTCCCCTACCTCAACCAGAGCTCCTGTTCATGGTGCTGGTGGTGGGGTGGGTGTCATGCGGCGGAGTGATCGTAAATCGCAGCAGTTATCCTTCCCATCCCTCCCCTCCCTCTGCGAGAGCCCATGTTCATGGTGCTGGGGGTGGTGTGGGTGTCATGCGGCGGAGGGATAGCTAAGAATAGCAGTCATCCTTTATCTCACTCCCCACTCTCTCCCATCCCTCCCCTCCCTCTGCGAGAGTCCATGTTCATGGTGCTGGGTGTGGTGTGGAATACATGTCGTGCGGCGGAGGGATAGCTAAGCATAGTAGTCATCCTTCATCTCACTCCCCTCTCTCTCCCATCCCTCCCCTCCTTCTGCAAGAGCCCCTGTTCATGGTGCTGGGGGTGGTGTGGGTGTCATGCGGCGGAGGGAATAGAGGAAGCCGTATCCGTCAATCCCACGCGGCCCCCTTTCTGTCCGCCGCTCCTCCCTCCCCTCTCTATCCCGTCCCTCTCCCTCCTCGTCCAGAGCCACTGTAAAAGGTGCTGCTGGTCACGCGTGTGGCATGCGGCGTAGCGTGCAGGGGGGTGGCTGCAGTGGAAGTTGAGACTCCTCGTACGAGGAGAACATGAACCCTCGCGCTGGGCGTACGTTGCCCTCTCACTCTGCCTACTCTCCCGTCTTTCGCTCTGACTATTTAATCCCCTCTCTCTCCACTCTCACTCGTGCATCGCTCCCCTACCTCAACCAGAGCTCCTGTTCATGGTGCTGGTGGTGGGGTGGGTGTCATGCGGCGGAGTAATCGTAAATCGCAGCAGTTATCCTTCCCATCCCTCCCCCCTCTCTCCCATCCCTCCCCTCCTCTGCGAGAGCCCATGTTCATGGTGCTGGGGGTGGTGTGGGTGTCATGCGGCGGAGGGATAGCTAAGCATAGCAGTCATCCTTTATCTCACTCCCCACTCTCTCCCATCCCTCCCCTCCCTCTGCGAGAGCCCATGTTCATGGTGCTGGGGGTGGTGTGGGTGTCATGCGGCGGAGGGATAGCTAAGCATAGCAGTCATCCTTCATCTCACTCCCCTCTCTCTCCCATCCCTCCCCTCCCTCTGCGAGAGCCCATGTTCATGGTGCTGGGTGTGGTTGTGGAATACATGTCATGCGGCGGAGGGATAGCTAAGCATAGCAGTCATCCTTCATCTCACTCCCCTCTCTCTCCCATCCCTCCCCTCCCTCTGCGAGAGCCCCTGTTCATGGTGCTGGGGGTGGTGTGGGTGTCATGCGGCGGAGGGAATAGAGGAAGCCGTATCCGTCAATCCCACGCGGCCCCCTTTCTGTCCGCCGCTCCTCCCTCCCCTCTCTATCCCGTCCCTCTCCCTCCTCGTCCAGAGCCACTGTAAAAGGTGCTGCTGGTCACGCGTGTGGCATGCGGCGTAGCGTGCAGGGGGGTGGCTGCAGTGGAAGTTGAGACTCCTCGTACGAGGAGAATATGAACCCTCGCGCTGGGCGTACGGTGCCCTCTCACTCTGCCTACTCTCCCGTCTTTCGCTCTGACTATTATATCCCCCCTCTCTCCCCTCTCACTCTACCATCGCTCCCCTACCTCAACCAGAGCTCCTGTTCATGGTGATGGTGGTGGGGTGGGTGTCATGCGGTGGAGTGATCGCTCACCATAGCAGCTATCCTTCCTCTCCCTGCACCCTCTCTCCCATCCCTCCACCACCTCTTCCAGAGCCCATGTTCATGGTGCTGTTGTTGGTATGCGAGCCATGCGGCGCAGTGATGGCAACAGCCCTCTCTCTCAACCTCTGAATTCCGCCCTTCATTCGGAGGCATCACTCAATTTTACGTTTCCAATCCACCCGTCCGTCATAGGTTCATTTCGCCGTGGGGCGGGACCGGATGTGCCTAGAATGGCCAGACGATGCCATAGACTTCTACCCAACGCTCGAACACCGCCTTCAGGTTTTGTATCAGGTTATCAGCGAGACGCACATAATTAAGCTGATGCAGCTGCAAGAGGCTATGGAAGACAAAAACATCGTCGACGGCTTCAAACGCGCTTGGACGTCATGGAAGAACGATCGTGGCTTCCACCTCAAGCGCAGAGTGCTTGTAACTTTCGGCAAGAATGTGCAAGGCCTGCGTGCAGCCGATCTCTGGATGGGCACCAAGAAGAAGAAGAAGATGTGGAGAAAATACCAACCGAGTGAGAACGCGCGTTTTTGTTTTACTTCACCATTCATTTCATCTGCTCGTGCACCCCTCGTGACGATGATGAACAACTTACCCTAATGCATCCCCACTGTGGCACGCAACTACATACCTGCTCTCCTTGCCCAGCCTTGTAGCGCATGTGCAGTCACATCCGCATGACAGCTTAACGTTGGTTCTTCTCCCACTGTCCCCTTCTCCCGCCCCCCCTTTAATCTACACCTCTCCCCTTCCCTCCCGCCATCCCGTTCTCTCCCTCCCTCCATTTCTCTTCAGCCATCCCCTTCTATCCCGCCCTCCATGTCTCTCCTGCCCTCCCCCTCTCCCCTGCCCTCCCCTTCTCTCCTGCCCTCCCCTTCTCTCCCGCCCTTCCCTGCTCTACTGCCCTCCAGCCAACCCTCCATTCATTCTATACCGCCCTCCACTTCGTCCATACCCTTTGGACAACCCCTAAACCATGTCGTGCATGATCTTCGTCCCCCCCTTGTCTTGCGTGCGCGCAGGAGGGAATCAGCGGGTCAGCTCGTGGGGAAACAGCAGAGACGGGCTCCCGTTTGCCAACGGCCGGTTTGTAGATGCGGTCCGGGAAGCATTTCGGAATCTCTGTGTCGGGCGCCGGGTGTGCGTCAAAGCCTACCACATTGCCTGGTCAATCATGGTGGTAAGGCATTATTGCTCTCCCGTCAGTTCGCTCTAGCTTTACTTGCAATTCTTGCCCGCCAGACTGGAATGTGGGGCTATTTGCGCAGCCCGTGAACACTACACGCGAGTGTCCACATATGTCTCTATTTCCCCTCTTTCCCATACTTTGCTACGCTTTTTCAGATTGACCAGGGCTTGGCAAAGGTTAAGAAGACCGACTGGAACGTCTCGAACTCCCACCGCAAGAACACCGAGTGGATGACAGGTTTGCACCGAAATGTGCGGTGGATTATCAAGGACCACTTCACACGCCACACCCCTGTGTACAACACAGTCGTGCAGGGCTTCAAGTGGGGCAACCGTGGCCTGTATGTTCACGAGTCAGGATTTGAGGCGTTCAAGGGGAAGGCCGTGCCTGACGAGGAGAAGAAGGACTTGAAGGAGGAAGAGCAGGAGGTGTACGACGCGGAGGACTTGAAGACGGATGACGAGGAGGATGACGAGGATCAGGAGGAGGAGGAGGAGGAGGAGGAGGAGGAGGAGGAGGAGGAGGAGGAGGAGGAGGAGGAGGATGAGGAGAAGGAGGAACAGTGGGGGCAGGAGCGGAGGAAGAGCAAAAGGCACAAGAGATGCAAAAGCAGGGGAGGCAAGAGGGATGAGCAAGAGGATGAGGATGAGGAAGAGGAGGAGGAGGATGTGGAACGGGGGGGGTGGGAGCTTAGGAAGGGCAGAAGGCAGAAGAGAGGGAAAATCAGAGGAAGCAGGGGGGAAGAGGAAGAGGATGATGAGGAGGAGGAGGGGGAGCAGGCGGATGAAAATCATAGGGGGCAGGAGAGGAGGAAGGGCAGAAAGCACAAAAGAGGCGGAGGCAAGGGAAGCAGGAGGGAAGAGGAAGAGGAGGAAGAAGTGGAAGAGGAGGAAGAGGATGAGGATGAGGATGAGAAGGGGGGGGGCCAGGAGCGAAGGAGGGGCAAAAGACACAAGAGTGGCAAACGCCGGGGAGGCAAGAGGGTCAAGCGATGGGGCGACTAAACAAGGGGGGCAGCAGATGAGGCATGAGTGGAGTTTACAAGGGGGGGCAGCAGGATAGGCATCACTCACTTGCGAGGAGACGTCAAAACGGAGGTAGAGGCATTGGTGGAGACAGCAAGGGGGGCAGCACGCCAGGCAAGAAAGTAGAGTCAGCATGGGGGGTAGCACGGGCGGCAAAAGCGTGGAGTCAGCAAGGGGGGCAGCAGTAGAGACAATGTGAGGAGTGTCCAAGGGTGGGCAACCAGCAAGGCAACCAGATAGTGCAAGAGGGTGCAGCAGAAAAGGCATGAGTTGAGAGAGTTGGGGGGGCAGCAGAAAAGGCACGAGCAGATAGAGGGGAGTGCACAAGGGGGGCAGCAGGTTAGGCATGACTGGAGCAAGCAGCAGTAAAGGCAAGACTGGGGAGCGCCAGGGGCGGAGCAGCAGACGCATGAGAGGGCAGAGCATGCAATGAAGCAGTGGACGCAGGGGCACGCTCAACCTAGAGCACCAGAGATGGGGTTCGGTGGAAGACATAGTGTACTGGAGCATGCTAAGCAGGTCGTAGGATGCAGCTCAACCTAACTGACTAGGCACAGAGGGTTTAGGATGCTGTTTTATGTGCGTTTTTAGGGTGGAATTATCAGCTTTTACCAAAGCTTTTGTACTGTTCATTTTGAATGCAAGATTGAGGCAACTTAACATAGTTTTAAAATACATCTAAGGTCGTGCAAGTCTCCTACATAAGCTTATTTTAATGAACCCGAAATCCCATAAAGAATACATTGCAATGAGATCCGATCTTCGAAATTGCTCTGCGGAAACTTGAACCAAACTTCTTCCGAAGGTGTTCACCTGGCAGGTTTGAACAGAAACGCATTGGAGAAGCATTTGAAAAGCGTTCGAGAAAGCATTTGGAGAGCAACCTATACTTTCTCAAAAAAGCGTTCAAAAAACGTCGTTCATGAATCATTCGACAAAACTCCAAAGCAACTTTTTTCATCGGTTTTCCGGATGCAGGTTTTTCATCGGTTTTCATTGGCAGGAGGAAATAGAAGAGTTATGGTGAGCTCGCAGAGGTGGGGTAGAGTGTGAGAGTATCGTACGCCCAGCACCAGCGTCCCTGAAGCGGGGCGTACTGGGAGTGCCTATCACACCGCAGCCAGGCCGCTATCACTGCGCATAATGGTACAAACACTCTGACCAGCATAAAGAGGTGGAGGAAACGAGGTGTTGAGAGAGAGAGCTGCAGCTATCACTGAGCCCCATGCCACACATTGCTTAACACTTAAACATACCCACCTTCAGCAGCTTGGGCTTGGGCATCCCACGCGTTCGACGGACCGGTACGTCTACCGTCGATGGGCTTTCTGGCGCCACGCCTGGATCGAGGCCCACTGCAGATGGGCCGCTCGACAGAGACGCAATAGGAGGAGGCCTAGACGGAGGGGTGCAGGGTTTGACAGGTCCTTTGGCTCCTGGCCTTGCCTTGAGTGCCGCAATTTCGCGATCCCGCTGGGCAAGCTCCCGCATGAGCTGCTCCACCGTCTTGCCGCCAGCCACGTTGGGCCGACTGGATGCGCCAGGTGTGCCCATGCTCTCGCCCCTCCCCTCCTTAGTCGCCGGATCCATTTTCAAGTCTCCTCCTTCTCCCCTGCTATCCCGTACATCCCACATGGAGCCTTCCACACCGCGGCCACATTCACCCAAGGAATTCGCCCACACACCTCCTCCCACACCGTCATTGGCTGCTGCGGCGGCCGAGGGTTCGTGCCGCTTCGTTGCTCCCTCGATTTTCACCTGAACCGCGTGACCCCCCGAAAGCTTTGCATGCGGGTCCGGCGCTTCCCTGCCAAACCGCGCTGACCCCCAAGCGATCGGATCTCCCTTCCCAGACGAATCCATCTGCTCGCGTAACGCAGCATACGTGTCGGTGGCTTTCCGATCATGAGGGCTTGATGGACATCGTAGCCCCATGGACTCGTAAAAATCCAACTCCCGCTTCTCCTTGCTACGCACACCCACAATTTTAGCTTCGAGTCGAGGTCTCTGGCGCTTGCCATGTGGTTTGGCACGACGCACACTCTGCTTATAGCTCTTCACCCGTCCTGTCTCCGATTTTCGCTTTCCATTGCCCTTCTTGGTCTTCCGCACACCCCTCCTCTTCAAAGGCCGAGCCTCCTCCTCATCCTCGCTCTCCGGCTCCAACTCCTCATCCTCCTCTTCCTCTTCCTCCTCCTCCTCGTCCTCGTATACTTCCTCACTCCCGGATGAGCTGCCTGACTCACTATCGCTGGATCCCTCCTCCGAACCCGACGAGCTCGAAACATACTGTTTCGTCCCTTGTCGAGCTTGTCTCGCATTTCGGTCGCGACCGGCCGAGTCCACAGCATTGCGTCGTTTGTACGGAATCACAGCTTCACGTCCATGTTCTTTCCCAGCAGTCACTGCTGCAGGCTTGTCCTCATCGTGATCGATACCGCCACCACCTCGCTGCTCTGCTAGCCCTGCAGCGAGAGGGATATGAGAGAGACAATCTTGGTGTCACGTCACTCACGACATAGTTGCTGGTGCAACAGGTAACAATATACAAGGAGGGTGGCAGCGAAGGCTATGCAACCTCAAAATCAACGACAAAAGTAGCCAGGAACCGCCAACCTTCTATAATGGGCCTGGGCAGCGCCTGCTCGTCGCCACCAGCCACATCCAGCGAGAGCCTCCCTGAGGGACTGCCCTTGGCCGCCGCCGCCGCCTTCTCGTTGTTGCGCTTTCCACCACCACGCCCTTCAAGCTCGCCATGTTCCTGCTCGTCGCCACCAGCCACCTCCTGCGAGAGCCTCCCCGAGGGACTGCCCTTTGCCGCCGCCGCCTTCGCGTTGTTTCGCTTTCCACCACTACGCCCTTCAAGCTCGCCATGTTCCTGCTCGTCGCCACCAGCCACGTCCTTTGAGAGCCTCCCCGAGGGACTGCCCTTGGCCGCCGCCGCCGCCTTCGCGTTGTTGCGCTTTCCACCACCACGCCCTTCAAGCTCACCATGTTCCTGCTCGTCGCCACGCGCAGACATTCCTAGGCGGCCAGATGGACTGCCAGGATACTCCGCAGCCCTCCCGCTACGGTCATAACATCTACCGCGTTGTCTTGCACGCCTGTCTGCTGACGGAGCTGCGAGGGCGGACATCACAAGAACATTAGCAGTCCAGTGCGCGCTAACCTTAATTGCACGAAGTGGCATCAGTATGATCAGTCGATGCAGGGAGTAACGTGCTACTTAGAAACCGGCGATATTACACAAACACGCACCTTCTTTGACGGGTCCGCCGTCCTCGACCTCCTCGTCGCCTTCAGACGCAGCATGTGAAGTAGTGCCTCTCTTTTATTGACGGCGCTTACTCCTTTCGGTTGTCACGCTTGTCCTCTGACAATGTTACGGGGAAGCACAATCGGAGCTTCAGTAACGGGAACAAGTCAAACACGACGGCAAACCGCACTTACTGGATCGGTCGGAGGTAATTAATCATGCAAGTCTACCTTTCAGCAGATGGTACCAAAGACACGTACCTTTCTGGCCGGCTTTGGGACCGATGTCATCTAAGCGCCTCACGCGCCTCTCCCTTGGTTTTGGAGGGGAGGACACGCCCTTGTTAGCGTATGGCCCAACATCGCCGTCGCTATTTGATTCGTCACCAGATGAAGAGTCACGTCCTGACTCAACGTTATCACGCGCCGACGACGCATTGTACTTGCGGTACTCGTTAACGATCTCGGCCATTTTATCTACTGTAACTAACTCCATATAAAATTTTTCCTCCAGCAATTTCGACGAGTCTGCCAAAACGATCGCCCCATCGGGCCCCTTAATCGTCTGACTATCCATTGCAATGTCTAGGTTTCCATTCACGCAGTAGTCTGAGGTGTGGGTTAGTTATGACGTTGCAACCTGACAGCTACGCTTCGCGCACTAAAAAATTGTTGAGCATAGAAGGGACGAGGATCAGACAGGGGCCTGGAGCAGATGACCGACCCACAAGCAGGCACGCAAGAGGAGCACGGAGGTGACGAGGGTTTGAGTGTTTCCTGCTCTGTTCCACCTTGCGACATCCAGGTCCCTCGTTTCCCCCAACAACCAATCACACGGTGGTTAACGTGCATCCATAAAAAAATTGCGGCTCCAATGGGGCATGATTCAGTGGGAGTGGGCGTTTATCTGTCCATTAGCGGTAGGGAGCGATACAAAATGTTGCTAGTGCTTAAACGTGCGCTAGTGTATTAGGGCTCACGAAAGATATCTATTCTGCCCGCACAGACTTTATGTGGCTAATTTTCATAGTCTTTCACGCGTGCCGCACGAAGCTTGGCGCAGGCGTCACGTCAATAGTAAAATCGCCACTTCGGAGAAACGGGGACGAACCATTGGCGCAGTTTGTACAGCGATGCGACAGTCTGATACGAAGCCGTTATGGAACACCTGCGATAAGAACGCATGCTCGGGAGTTAGTTGTGAGTGGTGGCGATTGGGTCGCAAGTCGGAGAGAACAACGTTCGTGGCAATGAACTGAGGTAAGTGGTATGGTGCACGGGGGGCACAAAATGACACATTTATTTGCAAGGCTGCAATACAGTGTTGAAAGAACATATAAATCATTACTACCAAAGGAATGTTGAGCTGTCCAATACCGTACGTTTACTCACAAGTATGAGCACCGACAGTGCATAACCAGACACATCCTTCACGGACCAACTGTCAAATTGTTTAAGGAGAGTAGTGACCCTGTTACCTTGATTGTTGTTTAAATATGGTCTAGGTAAATAATATATTGGTGTCGCAACAAGGTAGCTACTGGTATGTCATTTGTGGTGCAACATTACCAGTGCCATACACAAACAGTTGGGCTGAAAAGCCCTTAGGATCTTTGCAGGGGTGAACTCTGGGTAGACTTGGTGTAGTAGCGGAAGCGTTAATTAAAGTGTTGTGAACCACCTTGCGCTTGTATGTGAGGGCAAAGTAAGTTGATTAAAGCAAAGAGATACAAGATTATATAAGAGTACAAGGAATACGAAGAGATACGGTTGCAACTACTTTACTGTTGCTGTTGCGGTTCGATACAGTGACGACTCGGGCAACTGCTCTGCAGCGAGTCAGTTGTGTGTCCTTGCTGTCGCGCTGTACTTGTCAGGTCAAAGGTCGCTGACCTTTGACCTTCGCGTAACCTCCGACAGTTACTTCAACCTCCGAGGGTTGACTCGCTGGTGCTTCGATACCGTAGTGTTTTGCTTCGTTTGTGTCTTGGTGTTTCGACACGACTCAGGCGCTTAGGACCGATTGTTTCCAACACAAAATCCCATCATGGGGCGTGTCTGCACTCTTGTCCTGTAGGGCAGCTATAGTGCATAAATCAATTGCTTGATGTGTTGTATGTTCTTATTTCATGCTTGACAGGAGGTGACAAACACTTGCTGTTTGGTCACGTGAGTGATGGGGACTGTTTCGAAGCCTCACCCACGCGTTCGGTGACTTGCTTGTTGGCTGGTCACGATGGACTGGACGGTGGGACAAATAGATCCTCCTTATAGGTCTTGTTTGACAACATAGGCCCAATAAGTTCACCCTATGCTGAGACCTGCTACCCGCCTCATCCCCTCCTGCTCCCTGCTACCTGCCTATGCCTCATTCCCCCTTGCTACCAGCCTCATTCCCCCTTGCTACCTGCCTCGTTCCCCCTTGCTACCTGCCTCATTCCCCCTTGCTATCCACCTCATGCCCCCTTGCTACCCTGCTCATTCCCCCTTGCTACTTGCCTCGTTCCCCCTTGCTACCTGCCTCATTCCCCCATGCTACCAAACTCATTCCCGATTGCTACCCGCCTCATTCCCCCATGCTACATGCCTCATTCTCCCATGATACCCGCCTCAATCTCCCTTCCTACCCGCCTCAATCCCCACTTCATACACGCCCCATTCTCCCTTGCTAACCACCTCATTCTCACATGCTACCCGCCTCATTCCCCCATGCTACCCGCCCCATTCCCCCTTGCTACCTGCCTCATTCCCCCTTGCTACCTGCCTCATTCCCCCATGCTTCCCGCCCCATTCCCCCTTGCTACCCGCCTCAATCTCCCTTGCTACCCGCCTCAATCCCCACTTCATACACGGCCCATTCTCCCTTGCTAACCACCTCATTCCCCCTTGCTACCCCCCTCATTCCCCCTTGCTACCCACCCCATTCCCCCTTGCTACCCGCCTCATTCCCCCTTGCTACTTGCCTCATTCCCCCATGCTTCCCGCCCCATTCCCCCTTGCTACCCGCCTCAATCTCCCTTGCTACCCGCCTCAATCCCCACTTCATACCCGCCCCATTCTCCCTTGCTAACCACCTCATTCCCCCTTGCTACCCGCCTCATTCCCCCTTGCTACCCGCCCCATCCCCCCTTGCTACCCGCCTCATTCCCCCTTGCTACTTGCCTCATTCCCCCATGCTTCCCGCCTCATTCCCCCTTGCTACCCGCCCCATTCCCCCTTGCTACCCGCCTCATTCCCCCTTGCTACCTGCCTCATTCCCCCATGCTTCCCGCCTCATTCCCCCTTGCTACCTGCCTCATTCCCCCTTGCTACCCGCCCCATTTCCCCTTGCTACCCGCCTCAATCTCCCTTGCTACCCGTCTCAATCCCCACTTCATACCCGCCTCACTCCCCCTTTGCTATCAGCCTCATCCCCCTTCGCTCACCCTGTCATTCTCATTCCAGTCGCGTTCCACCAAGCTCCCCGCCCCATTACCAGCTTAGACCCGCCTCATGCCCCACCTCTAACCTCCACCATCGTCTTTCCCCGAAAAAACACAGACCACTTCCTCAAATCGCGACGGTACTGACGGCGCCATTTGAGTGGCGTACCGACAAGCTCACACGCAGGGAGGTTACGGAAACCATCCTCGACCAATGTGTGCATCACACGCATCGCAAACACACCACAGTCGTTCTCATTGTCCTGCATTGGAATCTGAAGACACACAGGGTCAATTATGGCAGTGTAAGGCCCGTCCGAAATTGGGGGTTGGTGGAGGAAATCGCGTTGAGAGAAAAAGAGATGCATGGGCTCGGAGCTCGTACAAACAAAGCAATTTTGCTCACCTTGACGTGCCGTAGCGGGATGCTCGCAGCCCATGCATCAGCGTCCGAATCAATGATCCACGAACAGCATTTTACGACCTCGTTTCGTAAATACCTGCATATCGGATGATGGTTCTTCAATTATTTAGTTACCCCGTTTTGAGTTACGAGACAACAGCATACTGCCATTTGAGAGCGAATACCTGCGCAACGGAGCGTCAACACCGTCATGGGTACCGTTCGAGTCAGCGTGCCATAGCACGCAGTTCATGGGAATCGTGTCGTCGGGTCTCGGGATTCTCTCGATGACGATCAAGCTCCAATGACTCCTAATGCGCAAACGAGGACTAGCATCATTAAAAACGACATTATCATTGCGAATTATTTATGGTGCAACGGCACGACGCGGCGAGAACTTACTCGGTATTGATCGGAACTAGAACATGTGTGAATTCGAATATTCCCAATCCGAAAGTGTAGGCGTTCTCAGGCCTCGGTGTGTCCTTCCGAGCGTAGTCCCAGAAAAAGGATCCATCGTAAAGCCACTTTGTGCGGTTGCGACCGTGTTCGTACTGCAGCATCCTGCGAGTGCGCAGATTAACGCCAAAATAATAGCATGAGAGAACCGTGTCGTCACTGTGTAATGAGTCTATATTCGTGATACTCACACACCGAGCCAATCAATCACGATTCTGCTGACCCATTCACCGGGTCGTAGCCTATTGGCGTGGTCTACGGTTATGTCGAGCCAGCCTCCGCCGTAGGGAAAGGGCATGGAGATCGGCTGAAAGGCTAGTTTACTATCTAAGCTTGGAAGAGCCATGGCTGAATGTTCCTGACTTCGAGTTGCGAGTGGCACTGGGGAAATTATGAGGAAGCAGCACCACTTCTGAATCTGTGCTTTGGAGCCACGCTACTATGGGTCACGAGTTGCTTTGCAGGTTGTTGCCACATTCGTTAATTTTCGCTACTCGTACCCTAACCTACCTGAACCTGGAAGATGTCGCAATCGCATGGACGACATTCGCCAGAGGGCCCCACTTGTCGGGGCTCTTTGGCAATGGTGTCTGGTTCCCCATCTGCTGACATCACAGATACATCCCCCTTAACAGGGGGAGAGCCAATCAAAACATCGGAACGACGAGGTGGAACACCTTCTCGGGGCTAGCGATTCCACGCGTCAGACTCTCACCGGTAACTTGGTGGCTGTTGTGAATGTGTCCTTTTTCCCCGATTTGGGCACGCGCCATCCCTAATAATGTTACGGCGCGCAGAGGTCCGTCCACTCCACACATGCACTCTCCCATCTTCTGGGCGCAGTAGTGGATGCCTGTTAGATGAAATCTAACGGTGAAGACAGGATGAAATCCTCCAGCTGTTTAGGGTTCCCATCTGACAGCCTAACACGTTTGTTGCACGAAGCAGCGTGATTGGTGCATACGTGTAGGGCTGTCAGAATTAATCCCTGGAAGAATCAGAGCCAGGCCCCTGGAATTCATAGAGTTTTTCCCTTGCTCGACCTGTTGTTCAGTGTGGTTTTGTCACTTCCCGCTCCGTGAAATTGAGTTTGACGTTCATGTTACTCTCAGGACCTTGACATGAGTAAAATCGTACCCTATAATTCAGTATAAGAGAGTGTCGTCAGCCCTAATGTTTTCGCATGTAGGACATTCCAACACAGCTAGGGCTCTTCTTGCTCTCGAATTTTGACTAAGTCTCTGGCATCTGGCTTGGGCACTGGAACTCTCGGAATGCGGACAAGAATATGGAAATATACTCGAAATGTGTATTGAGACACTGTAATAATCTGGAAGTTTAACTAGTTCGCATCTAGTACGCACTGGACATTCTGCAAAGTCTAAGGGCACAATAGAAACTCGTCTAAATCACTGGAGACCGTGTGTATTTGCTGAAGTCGCCCAAACACACTGGAAATTAGGCTACGTCACACGAGCACTCGAAGTGCAGCGCGTCACAAAAACACACTGCAAGTTTCGCTAAGTCCCCGGGACACGCCAGAGAGACGCCCTTCCACCTTAATTTTCCACGCTAAGTACTGCTCGACAGTGATGCGCTCTTCCCGCCAAACACTCCGATCCAGAATTCAACAATGGGGAACCATGGAGCGATACGTGTGTTATGGGTTATATGGCCAGAGTTGCTATTGTGCCCGCTGTCTTGCATTATTGAGTAGGAAAGATGAAAGCCCAGAAGTGTGGATGTGGATACGTTGCTGTTTGTTATCAAACCCTTAGAAGCCACCAGGTCAATGGCGTCGAATTGTGCAAGCTCAAGCAGAAGCGTAAGCTGGTTCTCAAGCAGTCGGACCCCAAGCACAAAAGGCTAGGTGGAGGTTCGAATTGTGGCGCACTTTTGATCCCTGGACTACTTCCACGACCGTATATCCAGCTGCCTTTGACAAAACCCGCGCAGATAGTTGTACCCCCGTCAGAGCCATCAGAACAAGTGAGACAGGCCGTTGCGGCGCCTTGCGAAGGCCCCGATGTTGTGGGACCTGATGATGAAGAAGATCTGATTGACTTGAAGGCCGAGATTTGCATACTGTCACGGAAGCACGGCCTTACGAACGGGGCTATTACTGACCTCATAGACCTGTTCCGCATACCAGACCTTGATATCGAGCAGTTACAAGGCTGGACAATCTACAGAGATCTTGAGAAGTACGAAAGCAGCTTCGAGCTGGGACCGGAGCAGTCTTGGCATGTGGCGGAGATTAAGGTAGATCATGAAGTGGGATACCTCTCCTTCAGGTTCCGCGATATTAACGTGGTGCGTCTCACGCCTTAGAACGTGCGCTTTGTGTGTGTTACTACCTGCGTAACACGGTCGTGGGTATCCCTGCTGCGCCCCTCAAGAGTCACTAACCTTAGTCAACCACTCATCAAATGGCTGCGTCCACTACTCACCAATACAACAACCCCCACCCCACTCTGCAGTTGGCGCAAGCGATGTTCAAAAAGATGTCCGCTGTACGTGGATTCATCATCGAGCCGAAGGAGTGGAAGGTGGAGGGTGAAAGACGCTACAGCACTCCCGGCAACACGGACTGGATGCTGAAGGCCTGGGTTAGTGATCATCCAAAGCTCGATGTCCTTTGTCATTGGTCACTCACGCCCGTTGCTCAATGCCCTCCCGGTTGTTGCTGCTATCTCTACCGCCCAGGGCTCTCTGCTCTCCCGCCCGTTTCTCTATGCTCTCTCGCCCATTGCTCTTTGATATCCCGACCTTTACTGTCTGTTCACCCGCCCTTTCCTCTCTATTCTCAATTCGAAAGCTCCCGAATCTCCGCGTTTTGAACCACTGAGCTCCCCTAGTGTTGCTCACAACGGCCGTTCTTGTGCGTTCTGCCCAACGGCCTTTGCTCGCCTCCCTTTAATCGTTTTGTAACCCTTGATATACACTTTGATCCCCGCCCTGTACCCCCTTTCTTGTGACCGTGCTATTCCCCCTTCGCCCTCTTTCACCTAACCATATTACATCATCGCACACTTGACAGGACCGCGTCCGTAAAATCGGTGCAATCGTCTTGGCGATCATTCTCTATTCGGACCAAACAAACTTGTCCAACAACGGCAGACAATCGGCACACCCTTACGTACTGTCGTTCGGTAAAACACCGGAATGGGCGCGTTGGTTGGACGGCGGCACTGAGCTTGTGGGCCTGTTCCCTAACATCCCCTCCGACCTGAGGCCGGAGGAGAAGATTAGGGTGTTTCAGCTGGCGGCGGAATACATGCTACAGCCTCTGAAACGCCTGTCCAAGCTCCGGGGGTACGCAGCCCTTAAACTCATCACCATCAATCGTATGAACATCTCGTAGTTTTGTGCATCATACCTTTGTGACATGTCCTTGCCATGTATTTTGTGATGGTGTGCATATTTGATTTGCTGCCACTCTCGCTGTGTTTGGTTAGTATTCACTCATCCATTTCCCACTCATTTCGTTCCTGTAACGCACACCCCCCTGCAACATTGCTTCCATCCTGTTACCCGCTGTTTTCCTCGCCGATAACCACCATTCATGGCATGCTTCCATGTTTGGTTGCGCAGAGGGGGCTTGAAGGTCGAGGACAGCAATGGGGTTGAGTACGTGGCCATCCCGCTGCTGTACTCAGTCGTGAACGACCATCCCGAGTCTAACAAGGTCTCGTGCACCATGTCATGTAGCTCGTACCGACCGTGCTCCATCTGCATGGTTACGAGAGACAATCTTTGGGATGTGGATGACGAGAGCGTTCCTCAAACCGTGAAAGATCAGAAAGCCGTGTACAAGCTAATGGAGGAAGCAGAAACCATGAAGGAATTGACCCGTCTAAAGAAGAAGTATTCAACCCACTGTGTGAAGGTATCACTTCTTGTCCGCTTAAGTTGACTAGGCTCCGTGGTCCCAAAGTCCCACCCCTATATCCTCCCACCGCACTTGGGTCTAAAATAAATTATCCCGTCCGCACTGCCCATTTGTCAACCCCACGCTCAACACACCCATGCCTCCACATCAACTTTTGTCGCCACCTCCTTCTTGTGTTGGAGGTGGACACCTCGCCATGTTCCACCCTTGGACAGGCACGCTCCCACACCTCACATGATCCCGCCCTCGTTCATCAAATCCCTAAACCCCCACCCTATCCTTGCTGTCCGTCCAGCTCACACACATACCCTCCCCATACCCCGCCCATCCTAGTTCCTGGCACACAATCCCACCCTGGTCGTTCTTTTCCCTATTCTTCATCCAAATCCCCAAGGCGCCCTCTTTTCCGTTCCGCGTGTCTCCCCTTGCGGCCAGTCATTGCTGTGGGATTGGGAGTTCTCCAAAACCAAGTGGGGCAACACGTACCTCGCCCAAACACCTGACATCATGCACATCATCGAGGCAGGGCTTTGGCTTCATGCAATGAGGTGCCTCGTGAAGAAGTTGAAACCGTCAGAGCGAAAAATACTTCTCGAGTAAGTTTCCCTTTTCCCCCGGTGGGGCGAGAGTCATACGTGCAAGGGAAAGGGGCATCGAGGGGGAACCAGAGGGATAGAGAGGGGAAGAGGGGCAGCGAGAGGGAAGGTTGCACTAAGAGAGAGGGATATTCGGGCAGAGAGTGGGGAAGATGGTCAGAGAGACGTATGTTGTGGCTGACTGAGGGAAGGACGGGGAGGTGGATGGAAGGGGGGCAGCTATAAACGACTACGGGGCAGAGAGAAGGTAGGAGGTGCAGAGAGAAGTGATTGCAAGCCAGAGTGAGAGCACGCGGCGAGTGAAGTGGGAACTAGGGACGGAGAGAGGTAAGGAGGGGAATGGAGGGGGACAGTGGGGCAGAGAGAGTTAGGGAGGGCGGGGCAGAGATAGGGAATGCGGGGTCGAGAGAGGGTAGGAGGGGCAGAGAGAGGGACGTTGGGGTATCGAGCGGGAATGGCGGAATACGGCGCCTGAGAAAGTAAGCGGCAAAGGAGGAATGGCAGGTAGAGAGAGGGAAAGAGACAGAGCTAAGGAGGTACTGCGGGGTTGAGAGGGAACGATACGCACATAAGGAGGAATGGAGGGAAGAGTGAGGGAATTTGTAGCAGCGTTGGAGGAATGCGGGGTGGAGAGGGGGGAAGTGGTGCAGAAAGAGGGAATTTGGGACAGAGACGTTGAGGGAGGGGCTGAAAGGTGGAAGGAGGTGCTGCGAGCAGGAAGGTGGGGCTGCTAGCGGGAAGGAGGGGCATAGGAGGGGGGGGGGGGGGGGAGGGGGGGGGGGGAGGTCGCGTGAGGTGAACGCGGGATTCAGAATAGTGTATTCGGGGCATAGGGACCACATGGGGGTAATGTAGGGGTAAATTTGGGCAGAGAGTAAGGGAGATTGCGGCTGGGAGAGGGCAAGTGGGGCAGAGTGAGGAAATTGGGGGCATGGAGAAAGAAATTGGGACCGAGGAAGGGAAATTGGGGCAGAGAGAGAGAGAACGAGGGGCGGAGAGAGGTGATCATGGGGCAGAGCGAGGGAACAAGGGGCAGAGAGAGGAATGATGAGGCATAGAGGCTGGGGGAGTGGGGCAGAGGACGGAAAGGGATTCACTGAGAGAGAGGCAGCGGGGAGATGAGGTGCGATCTGATGCACCTAACTACAAGACCACCCCGCTAGCCCCACCCCTCCCCCGCCCCCCTCCCTAACCCACCCCACCGGCCCCACACCCCCTAAACCGATACCCTTATTGCATCCCGTAAGTGCAGCCGCTACAAGATTATCAAGGCAGCGACTCCTGCGTCTTTGCTGAGACTCCCATCCGCATGGGCGTACTTCACCACGACGGCCTGCTTCTCAGCGTCGGAGCACCGTGCCATGATGCAAGTGCTGCCCCTCATCATCGACCTCCCCAAGCGCGCCGATATTCGACATGCCATCACGATCATGTCGGACTGGTACAAGGAGTTTATCCGGGCTGAGTATCACACCGATGCCACGCTTGAGGGCATGGAGGAGGTCTCTTGCGAGTAAGTCTAGCGTGAATGGGTGTGGGTGCCATGCGCATAGGGAACGAGGGACAGTGAGATGGCTGAAGGGGTCGAGGGAGGGATTAAGAGGCAGTGTGTGGGAAATAGGGTGCATAGAACGGGGGAAGAAGGGAAAAGATAAGGAAAGGGGGGCAAAGCGAGGGAAAGAGGGGACGAGGGAGGGAAAAAGGGGACGAGGGGGGGAAAGAGGGGACGAGGGAGGGAAAGAGGGGACGAAGGAGGGAAAGAGGGGAGGGGGGGGAGGGAACGATGGGCTGTGGACTGTTCTGCATGCGCTGAAAAAGGGAAGGAGGGGCATAATGACGAGAGGAGGGGCTTAGAGTGGGGGAATGGAGTGGCAGAAACATGGAAGCTGAGTTGTGAGTGGGTGGGGGGGGGGGGGGAGAGATGAGAGGAGGGGGGAGGGTTTGAGAGAGGGTAGTAGTACATGAACCCGGGTATTGGGCATTGTCTGTTGTTTGTGGCTGAATTGTTGTTTATATGCTTACGCACGCTAATCCGATCCCCAACACCCAATGCCCCAATCCCGAACCTTTCAATCCACCCAAACACGTCCTATCCAGGATGGTCGATGCGCTTGTTCTAGCATTCGACAACCAGAAGTCGAAGTGGCTTATTATCAAGGTGCATCTTGTATCGCACCTCCCGCCGACGATCCGTGCACGGGGATTGCCACAGGAGTACTCGTCGAACCGGTACGAGCAGTCCCACAAGACAACAGTGAAGCGCCCTTCTCGCGGCACCAACTGGAAGGGTGTGGAGGATCGCATTGTGAAGAAGCATATCGAGGAAGCCGTTGTTCGACAGCTGTCTCGAGCCTCCGGCGGGGACAAAACATACGAGACAGCCATGAAGGAGGTGAGCCTGTGTACGACCTAAGGCCGATCTTGCCAACCAATGTTCCCCGCCTGCTCCTGCCGCATGAAACCCTCTATCACCTCGTGTTTTTGTTTAGACCCTGCCTCTTCCCTTCCTCCCGCTGCCCCCCTAGACATCCCTTCTAGCATCCACGTGCTCACCATCATGTCCACCCATGAAATGCCTCTCCCGCTGCCCCCCTTGACATCCCGTTTTGCATCTACATGCTCGCGTTCTTGTCCACCCATCGCTCCTTCCACTAGCTGCCACCCTTCACATTCCGTCTTGCCCCACATGCTTTCCCACTTATCCACCCATGCCCCTCCCCCGGCCCCCGTGGGACTATCTGTCGTTCAGCCCCCAATGCTCCCCTACTAATCCACCATATACCTTCGTGCTGCTAAACACGTCGCCCCCTCGGTTCCCCCCCCCCCCCATCCTCCTCCATGTCCATCCCCGGCACTTCCCATTCCCTCCTGCCGTTTGTCTTTCCTTTGCCCTCCCTTGATCTAAACTTGTCCACCTATGCTCCCTTCTCTTGCTGCACCCTTTGACCTCTGGAACTGCCCCGCTATACTAACCGACTGGTCCCTAATCTTTGCTCCCTCTCACTGCTGCCCCTGTTGTACTCAAGTGCTGCCCCTCTCCTGCTGCCCCCCATGTACACCATGCACCCATCACCCTCCTACCCAGGCTTGCACGCTTGGGCGTCGGGTGCTGACTAAGACACACAAGAAGATGACCGTGGGGCAGATCACGGACGATGTGTTCAGGAGCAATGTCCTTGTTCACGGAGATGAAGCGATGGGCTACTTGAAGAAGCGGCTGGCCAGGGAGGGAATTCACGACCAAGTGCTCAATGTGAGAATCAATATGGTGCTCAATGCGGGAGAATCAATGTGAGAATCAACTGCCACTGCCACGTAGACCTGTTAAACGCGGACCATCAACCTCCTTAATGGGCCGAACCCAGGCATGGCACCCTGTTGTATCCACGCACCCGTCAGCACCCCATTGTCTCAACCCTAACACAAACTTCCATTGTTGTGCTGCAACCCCTGCTTGCCTATTCGCAGGTGCACACTGCCATGGCAATCCCACCGCACGACAGGATGGAGTGGACCGAGAAGGGGCAGTTTGTCAAAGCAAGCCCTTCCGACAGGCACTTTTCAGATGTAGCCATAAATCCAGGTGGCAAAGGGGCCAACTGGTACGGCCGCTGCTTGATGCTGTTCCATTACGTGAAAGATGGCGTGGCAAAAAAAGCCGCCTACATCGAGTACTACACGGAGGATCGGCGAGTCTGCCGGTACACTGGCTGCAAACGACTGATGCCCACGAAGGGCACCTTCAACTATGCAGTTGTAGATGCAGATTGCATTCTTAGCATCGTGCATGTTGTCCCGTGCTGCAAAGACCCTGCTGTGAAGCTGCTCAATAGGTTCATCTGGTGATGCAAATTCAGTAGTAACTATGTCAATTTACCATAACCTTCTTTGATTGTGAAACACGTTTTTAAGCCACCTTATTATTGTCTCAAAAATTAACATCTAACAAACATTCCATTGTAACACCGCGAAACCATTACTAAAACATCACCAAAACGTTTGGTCTGACAAGAATGCTATACAAACGATTCGTAGATGATTCCTGGATGATTGTCAAACGATTTTCTGAAGCTTGCTTAAAAAAAATTGGTAAGATGATTTCCAGACGCACACATTTTTGTGATGACCGCCTTTTTGATATATAAGGCGCGCTCGTTCTTCCATTGCGTCCAAACACGCTTGAAAGTTTCAATGCGTTTCTGGTCCTGCATGACCTCTTTCAACTGAATCAAAGACACTATGTAGTTCTCTGATATGACCGCGTGCAAGACCAAGATCCTCTTCTCAAAAGATGGGTAGAAATTGATTTCGTTGTCGTCAGCTTCCATGCACATGCGATTCCTGGTATCCTCGATGTAGAGCTAATGAAGTATTCAACGGAAGGGAAAACATGGAACATGGCATGCAGGGAAGGAGCAAATTAGGATGCATGGGGAGGAGGGCAAGCTTTGAATGGTGCAAACAGAGATGAATGCAATGCAAGGCATGCAGGGAAGGTGCACATTGAGAAGCATGGGGACCAGGGCATGCTTTGAATGGGGCAAACAGAGATGACTGCACTGCAAGGCATGCAGGAAAGGTGCAAATTGGGATGCATGGCGAGCACGGCATGATTTGAATGGGGCAAACAGAGATGACTGCACTGCAAGGCATGCAGGAAAGGTGCAGGTTAGGATGCATGGGGAGCAGGACATGCTTTGAATGAGGCGAACAGAGATGAATGCAATCCAAGGCATGCAAGGAAGGTGCAAATTGGGAAGCATGGGGAGCAGGGCATGCTTTGAATGGGGCAAACAGAGATGGATGCAATGCAAGGCATGCAGGGAAGGTGCAAATTAAGATGCTTGGGGAGCACAGCATGCTTTGAACGGGGCAAACAGAGATGGATGCAAAGCAAGGCATGCAGGGAAACAGATTTACGGGTTGGGGAAGGGCAACTGACCCTCAAATTCGTGGCAGATGGCATTCCATGTCTCCTAGCGATGGGCGGTCCTTGTACAGCACTCTCCGCCACACACACGGGCTCAGGTTCCTGGGAGGGTAGCTTGCTGGATATCTTCTGCAGAGGTGGAACTGGCATTCCTACTCCAGCAGAATTTCCCAGGGGCCTTGGTGCTGCCTTCAGCTCCGCAATCTGCCTATTCGCTTCCTGCAATGCCTGAAACAATTGCTGCATGGACGCGTTGGGTGATACACCAGCACTACTGAAAGGGAATACAACTGCCGCACCCTCTTGCTTGCACCTTGCGAATTCTCCCGCGACTTCAGGCCCAATATCTGTTTTACCAAAAGCCTCACAACTAGGTCGACCGTCGCCTGGCTGACCTCCAGCACCAGGGTTGCCACCGTCAGCTGCGCCCTGGAGTCCGACCTGCACGCCACTACTCCGCTCAAAACCCTGCCCAATGCTCCACTCCTCATCGTCACTTCCTCCATGCTTACGGTTGTCAGCAACATGCTGGACTTCAACTTTGATGCCACTCAGCCCACGAACCGGCTGGGCATTCCTTCCCAACAAGGAACCTGAAGCGAGTGCCGCATAGGGGTTGTCTGAAGCCCCCCGTTTCTTGCGAATGCTTTCCCGTCGGTTCTCCGCTGTAGCATCTACTGTTTTCCCCAAAACCTTCATGTCGTTGTAGAACCCGAGATCGGCATTCAAAGTACGCCGCTCCTTACCCACTCGGGTTTCCCCAAGTTCTGAGCGCTTGGCTGGTGCATGTTCTTGGGGCCTCCCCCTCTTACGCCCTTTCTTTTCCTTCCTAGCGCGACAACGCTTTCCGCTAGATCCGTTTCTGCGTCCACCCCGAGCCTTGCCTTTCCTCCTTTCTTCCTCCTCACTCTCTGACTCTGATTCCGCATCCTCACTTTCGTCCTCCTCATCGTTGTACTTCTCCTCGCTCCCAGAGGATCTTCCCGACTCCTCCTCAGAGCTTTCATCGTCATCGGAAGATTCCTCCTTGACAGGGGCTTTCTTTCCAGCCCTTCGGCGCCGTGACTTCACCCTCCCTGACACCTCCCTCTGATCCTCCAACTCCCCGCCACGGCTCTCCCTCCCACCCCCCCCATGCCCAGGAACATTCTCTGCACCATCCTGTCGAGCACCTGCTGCAGTAGGAGGGGATGCGTCACGCTTCACTTCAAGCTCGCCCTCATGATCACCCTCACCCTCGCCAACCTTGCCGCAACGCTCGCTGTCACGCTTGCTGTAACGCTCGCCGTCACGATCGCCGTCACGCTTGCTGTAACGCTCTTCGTCACGATCGCCGTCACGCTTGCTGTAACGCTCGTCGTCACGATCGCCGTCACGCTTGCTGTAACGCTCGTCGTCACGATCGCCGTCACGCTTGCTGTAACGCTCTCCGTCACGATCGCCGTCACGCTCGCTGTCACGATCGCTGTCACGCTCGCCGCCCCACTCGCCGTCACGCTCATGCCCTTTCACTTGCAAGTGATCCTCGTCGTCCACAGCTTCATGCTGTCGTGTTGCCCCGGTCGCCTGTTGTTTCCCTCTTTTCCCTTTCTTGGCACCGCGTTTAGCTACAACACATAAAGAAAGGGCGACAAGATCAGTGGTGACGAGTGGAACACCTCTATTGGTGGCGAAATCAACCACGATATCAATGAGCAACTCTGAAACAGACGTAGAAAGACGCTATGCGGAGCTAAAAGGCTCTTGCTTACCTTTCCTCTCTTTAGCAGGTTTGAATTGGTCCAGCAGCTTCACCTTAGGACCGTTCCGCGGCTCGCTTGAACCGCCGCGACTAATTCGGCCAGCGTAAGGCTCGTCACCAGACTGGTTACTATCCGATGATGAGTCCCCTGACTCCTCGGCAGCGCGTGCAGAAGATTTGTTCTTCCTCCGATACTGAACAACTAACGGAGCAGCTTTGTGAGGTGTCATCTCGTCATGAAGCCTCTGTTCCGCACCTGTTCTGGCGCCTTCCAGGGGCTGTAAAGCTCCAGTGCCTACTACCACCGCAGTAGCATTGGCCTGTTGATCGAGATCGCAGATGTCCGCCATTATTGCCGCTAGACCAGTCCAGTGAATGATTGCAAGATGAGGAGTGCATTTCGATGGATCAGAGCTTGCTTAAATAGGTATTCGAGGTGCAAGGAATCCCACCGCGCATGCTAGACGTGCCTACGAGAAACGCAGCGTGAAATCCCAGTACGTGCGCGCGGAACATGCCCAAGAAGGTCTTGCAAGCGAGAACAGGAGCGCGCCATTGCTGGACGCGCCCTTAGAGAGCATTACGACTGCGCCATAGCTGGACGTGCCTACGACGAGTAATTGCAACGCGCTAAGGTTAGAAGTGCCTACTGCTAACAGCAATGCGTGATGGCAGCAACTCACAGTGACACAACATTTGGAAATGCCTATCGTAGGATGGTATCGTAAGGAGAACCTCAACTGGTACAAGCATGACGTTCTTGGTGCTCTTCGCCTTAGGGTTTCGTGGTCTCAAGTACCGCCACGAGAGATGGCACAGCATGTTCCTTTAACGAAAACCTCCCATGAAGTCACGTCGTGCTGGAGTTCCGCGCCTTCTTCAGCTCCTGCACCACTTCTGGGATCGCAGCAGCCCAGCTGCCCTAGAAGTTGCAAGGTACGTGCTGGCAGTATGTGAGTGTTCACAAGCCTGGTCTTAGTAGGAGACTTGTTGGGCTGGAACGCCGTTTCGCCAGCAATCCTATATCTGCATTGTACTAAAAGCGCGATACTACTAAGTATTTTCGATCGCGTGAATGTCAACATCAGAGCTAGACTAGCCGCAAAAAAATCAATGTCACAAAAAATCAATGCCACAACAGCAAACAGGCAGCGCGAAATTCAAATACACGCGTAGGACGATCCGTGCCTAGTCCAACTCATCGCGCTTCGAGAACGACTCTGTTCTGTTGCCCTTGAACCATCGTTGCAATATTGAAAACAAGGATGGGCGTTACAAGTGCGCTGTATAACAACCCAAATATCATTCTAACACATCATCTGGTTTGTTTTTCTACCAAACTCCAGGTACTTGTGATTGGATCTAGACTAACATACAAGTCACGCATTTAGGGATAACCCTCAACCACAGAAAGAACCCTACCAAGAATTCAAACTCCAAAAACCGTCGTAATGTGTCACAGAGGCTGCCTTTATGAAAGTGCCATGAACAGTGAGAAGGGTGATACCGTGGTATATTGTCATATGCAACATCACCAAGATACCAGGGGACTGGAGTTTCACATACACCAGATGGCTGCTAAGTGTAAGCACGCTTCAAATCAAGTCTTGCTCTGGCATGCAACATCCCATATTCAGCCTGGTTGGAAGAGATCAGCAGAGTGTTTCTTGATTGTAGGGGTACTATGCATTCAGCAAAGGAGGATAGAGAAGCAGCGTTGTGTTTGTTGTGCAACCTTACGAGTCACATGCGGCACGCTGTGTGTTGACATGTTCTAGTACCGTATAACCACACACCGTTTTTGTATGCCGTGCCCCTTGAAGGCATGCTGCTGTCCAACCCACCTTCAGCCATCCATTCATTGCATGCATGCATGGTTCGGTGGGACACCACTCCATACTGCCCACTCCACTCCAGGTCCTCAGCACCATGACGTGACACACACCTTTCAGGATAGCATAATAACTAGGCCATCTGTCATTATACTCAGCTAATCTCATGTCTAGTGCTAGATTATGCAGCCCCTATCCAACACCGAAGGTGGCTAAGAGCATCACACAGCCAGAATAGAGGCGCATGCACTATCATAGAAACACGACCACTTAGCCAAATCTTTACGATATTGCCGCCTCCACTGTCTTGGCGTCCCGACCAAGTTGCACGCATTCAGACTGCCGAATTTGGATTCGACGAGAGTATGAATGACTCGCATTACATAAACACCGCAGTCATTATCGTTGTCTTGCTGTCGCACCTGCAAATGGCCCGAGAATGGGATAGTGTTGGGATAAGGTGTAATATTCGAATTCAGGCAGAAAAATGTTGTTCATGCGCACCTCACTCCTCACACTCCCCTTCTCATCCGCGCATCCCCATTGCACTCATGCGCAGCCCACTCCTCTCACTCCCTTTCTCATCCGCGCATCCCCACCGCACTCATGCGCAGCCCACTCCTCTCACTCCCCTTCTCATCCGCGCATCCCAACCGCACTCATGCGCAGCCCACTACTCGCACTCCCCTTCTCATCCCGCATCCCCACCGCACTCATGCGCAGCCCACTCCTTTCACTCCCTTTCTCATCCGTGCATCCCCACCGCACTCATGCGCAGCCCACTCCTCTCACTCCCTTTCTCATCCGCACATCCCCACCGCACTCATGCGCAGCCCACTCCTCTCACTCCCCTTCTCATCCGCGCATCCCCACCGCACTCATGCGCAGCCCACTCCTCACACTCCCCTTCTCATCCGCGCATCCCCACCGCACTCATGCGCAGCCCACTCCTCTCACTCCCCTTCTCATCCGCGCATCCCCACCGCACTCATGCGCAGCCCACTCCTCACACTCCCCTTCTCATCCGCGCATCCCCACCACACTCATGCGCATCCCACTCCTCTCACTCCCCTTCTCATCCCGCATCCCCACCGCACTCATGCGCAGCCCACTCCTCTCACTCCCTTTCTCATCCGCGCATCCCCCCCGCACTCATGCGCAGCCCACTCCTCTCACCCCCCTTCTCATCCGCGCATCCCCACCGCACTCATGCGCAGCCCACTCCTCTCACCCCCCTTCTCATCCGCGCATCCCCATCGCACTCATGCTCAGCCCACTCATCTCACTCCCCTTCTCATCGGCGCATCCCCATTGCACTCATGCGCATCCTACCCTTCCCACCCCCGTACGCATCCGCGCATCCAACGCGCATACCTTGATGGCGTTTAACGGAATCTTTGCTGCCCACGATTTTGCTTCACTCTCCGTGATCCATGCGTAGCGCTTCATGACCTGTCGCATCAAACATCTGCGCATTGAGCGTACGGGTCATTAGCACTCGTCCGCAAGAATCATGTTTCATACGAAGCACATATCTCACTTTCTCAAAGGTCCATCAATGTCGACGTGAGTTGCATATGAGTCTGTATGCCACAGGACACACTTGATCGGGATAAGGGATCGCGGAGCGTGGTTAATTTTGATGACAGCAAGGCTCCAGTGCGCACTGCAATGTTATCGAGACTCCAATGTCGTCACTTTGCAGCACATGGGTACGTTCCACACATGAATAAGAAGACCCGACTACTTACTCCTTGTTAATCGGAACAAGAACGTGCTTAAACGACAAAATGTCATGTCCATAGGCCTGCCTAGTGATCCTCTTCGACCCCGGGCGTGCTACGAGTGTCCAGAAATAAGGCGATGTGCAAAGCCACGACGCATTGTCATATCCGTACTCGTAGTGTAACATACTGCAGGATCGACATGAAAATATACAAAGTCGGTGAAGCTCGTGAGAAACTAAAATCAAGGGTCAACAAATCAGTTTGCTCTGTGTTCAACATAGAGGCACTCACGATGAGAGCCACTCGATAACCGTGCCACTGATCGACTGCTCGTTTTCCAGCGTGCGGTAATCTGAGGGTTTGATTTCAAGAGATCCCCCAAACGGGGATGGCATGCGCATGTGCCGAAAACTACATCGCGCTAACTTGGGTATGCCATTCTCCTCCATATCTTGAGTACGCAAACTCAGCTTGAGAAGGATCTTGCCTTAGGTAAGGGTCGAAATTCCTTGCCCAGCCAGCTCAACGGAAAGTCGAAGCAGATACTGTAGTTCCTCCTAGGGAAGGACCCACACACTGTTGCCCTTCGTTGGTCAACTTTGTGCTAAAATTCCTGCTCCGATTCGTCGTCAACGAATAGCCTGCTCTTGATATATTGTCTACTTGGTGTCCAGTGTTGGGCGGTCTGACAGGATTCCCTGCTCCAATGGCATTGGTGCGGCTTGTATTTTTCTGACACACAATTGGCGTGTACCCCAAAAAGGATGTCAGGTCCATGTCGCAAGTGGAAATGACCTTCGCCAACTTGTTTCCAGTTGGGTACAAAACCTCGTCAGGTTGCTGCGACAAGAAAGCAGTTTTTGTACGCGAAAACAGTTACATTGGGAGATGCTGAGTATGAGTCGCATGGCGTTCTCGCCCATCTGCGCGGTTGTCGCGCACCAATAAACAGTGTGACCTAGCACTTCGAGCAGTACATCACAAACCCTAACCAATTGCAAACCAACTACTGACACTCGATGACCAATGGCCAATCAGGGTCACCGGAAACATATGTTCAGGCTCAGATCGCCAATTCGTGTTCGCGCCAAATCCTTCCCTCGCCTTTCGGTAAACTATCGTCCATACGATAGTTTACTATCTCACCACGGTGCAGTGTTACCACTCACATCTCAAGCTGGTCTGCCAAACACCATTTCAGTCCTACGGACAGATCTGCTCGATGGAGGGTCAGGGTTGCAAGTTTTGCAATAAGCGCGTGTACTTCTATCAAACAGTACGTAGCCATCAAGCTAACCATGACGGCTGTAAGCGAGCCCAAAGACGCAAGGCTCAAGAGGCTGCTAAACGAAAGAAGCTGGGTCGTGACGTTGAGAAGCAGTATACCTTTGTCCCGTTAGGAAGAGCCACCCTTCCCGCGCCAAAGCATTCGATTCCCTTAGCAGCACTTCCGAACGCCGTAGAGCACCACCAGCAGCCGGCAGAGCGAGTTCTTGATGCGGTCCATACGTGTAGCACCACACTCGTGGGGGAAGAAGCTCCTACAGAGGAAATTCTCGATGTTAAGGCGGAAATATGCATTTTGGCACGGTCTCACGGCCTTACCAACGGGGCGATAAACGACACGATACAGTTAGTTAGATATCCGAAATTAGATCCAAAGCAGCTGGACGATTGGAACAGCTACCAGGATCTGGAGAAGTACGAGAACACCTTTGACGTTGGAGAGGCGAACGAATGGATCGTCGAGGAGATCCCAGTGGATCACGAGATTGGGTTTCTCACTTTCAAACGCCAAAACGCTATAAAAGTGAGTGTCTCCTAGGTGCGGTGTCACGTTCTTTAGAGTGGAGGTGGGGGTTTAGTGATGACGATCAAACCATTGGACCAAAGGGAACCATCGTTTCTTCACGTCTATTTTACATCTTTGTTTCCGTCATTATCACCATCAGCTCCTTCAGGCCATGCTCAAGAAAATGTCAGCTGTCAAGGGATTCACCATCATGCCTCAAGAGTGGAAGGTTGATGGGGTTCGCCGCTACAGTACCCCTGCAAACACGGACTGGATGCTGGAGGCTTGGGTAAGTTTGGTTCCAGCTCATGTCGCGTTTGACAAGACCGTCGAAACATAGGATCCAATTCAGATTTCCATCACTTTCTCATTCACTGTGGCAGGAGAGGGTGCGGAAGTATGGCATAGTTATAGCGCTCATTCTGTTCTCGGACCAGACCAATCTATCACATAACGGGCGCCAATCCACCCACCCATTTCTTTTGTCCTTTGGGAACATTCCGGAATGGGCTAGGTGGCTCGAAGGAGGTACTGAGCTTCTCGGGCTTCTGCCTAATATCCCAGCTGACCTCTCGCCGGAAGAAAAGGTTCGAGTGTTCCAGCACGCTGCAGAGATCATGATTAAAGATTTAAAGGCGGCTTCACATCTGAAAGGGTGAGTCAACACTACTGTCACCCAAAGGCGCGCATCCCTAGTAATCTCCGTCATCGTACTACGTATTCTGCCTCATCCCTATTCATAATCCTCCCACCCCGCTGTTTCCATCATTAGCCTTCTGGTTTGGTCAAACCAACCACTCCGTCACGTTTCCACCCCACTACCCTTCTGATATTCTTTCCATGAGGCATACCCTCTCCGCTCCCTTTGTTGACCCTCGTTCACATCTGGTCCTCCTTCGCATGCGTGCCACAACGCTGTATTCAGTCATAACTTTCCTTTACCACCATCTCATGCCGTTAATGCCTTCCCTGCTTGCTGTCCCCATCTTCCTAACCGTTCTTCATCTGCTTGCTTAGGGCCACCCATGCTTACTCCGTTACTCCCATCTCCGACGTGTTATCCCATCATCCCCCCTCTACCTCCCTGTTTCCCCCTTCATCCTTGGCGGCTGTGCAGGGGCGGGGTGATGGTGGAAGACAGTGCCGGTGTGCAATATAGAGCATTCACGCTTCTATATTCATGGGTGACAGATCACCCGGAGTCTTCTAAGGTCACTTGTACGATGGCATGCAACTCGCTCCATCCGTGCTCGTTGTGCTTGGCTGGTAAGGAGCACCTCGATGCGATGACGTTTGAGTTGACTCAAACGCCCCCCGATAAGGAGTGCCTGGATGAGCAGGAAGACACTATTGTCCTCAGAACTGTCAAGAGTCAGAAGGATGCGTACAAGGAGATGGAATCAGCAAAGACCAAGAAGAAGCTGAAGGCGGTGAAGAAGAAGACCTCTACTCACTTTGTGAAGGTAACTCTTGCCTAGCTTGTTCCGCATGCATTGCCGCGCATCTCATCTGGTTTCCCTCCATCCACACCATATACTACACTGGCTAGTGTGCATGAGAACCTACTCCAATCCACAGCCAGCTGTTTGTGTTTATTACCCCGACCCGCCATAGTGACTCTGTGTCCTTGACCCACAACGTAGAGCCTTTTGTGGGACTGGGAATTCGCAAAGACTCTCTGGGGCAACACGTACCTCGCTGTCCCCCTGGACATCATGCACATCTGGGAGCAGGGCATATGGCTGCATGCCATGAAGTGCCTTGTGAAGAAGCTGACTCCGAAAGAACGGAAGATTCTTCTGGAGTTAGTTGTTCCGCGCCATGCTGAACCGTTCTTCCCCTCCTTGCTTGCTTTCCGCGCCATGCTGAACCGTTCCTCCCCTCCTTGCTTGCTTTCCGTGCCATGCTGAACCGTTCCTCCCCTCCTTGCTTGCACTTTCCACCATGCTGAACCGTTCCTTCTCTCTAAGCGATACAAGATTTTGAAGGAGGTCACACCAGCTTCCGTGCTCCGTCTGCCTTCGGCGTGGGCCTACTATACATCCACTGCCTGCTTTTCAGCTTCAGAGCATCGTGCGATGATGCAGGTCTTGCCTCTCATCATCGATCTCCCAGGACGGAAAGATGTCCGGACGGCAATCGTGCTCATGGTCGAGTGGTACAAGGAGTTTATTCGCGCTGAGTACCACACCGACGATTCCCTGAAACGGATGAAAGATGCCACCATCAGGTAGTTACTCTTGTTGTTGTGTGGGCTCCCAAGCCGTTCATTGCCACATACACCCATTTTCCTCGCATCAACCGTACCTACATGCTCTCTCCCCCCCCCCCCCCCCCCCCCCTTCCCTTTCATCTTGTTTTGACCCTTTGCATCCCTGTTCTTCCATACCCCACCTGCTTAACTACCTTAAACCCTTTTTTTTCCCTTGACTGCATGATTCCTCACCCCCCCTCCCTCGTGTCGTTTCTCCCTTCCTGGCCTGCATTCCACCCCTTAACTGCATGCATGCTCTCGACTGTCTCTCCCCAGCATGGTGAAGGCTCTGCGTGTTGCATTTCCTAAGCAGAAGTCAAAGTGGAAAATAGTGAAAATTCATCTCCTCGTCCACCTCCCGTCAACCATTCGTCTTCGGGGAGTCCCCGCGGAGTACTCGTCGAACTGTTACGAGCACTCCCACAAGACCACTGTGAAGCGTCCTTCATGTGGCAAGAATTGGAAGAATGTTGAAGATTGCATCGTTCGGAAACACTTGGAGCACGCGGTAGTTAGACAACTAGCGCGGGAGGCCGGCGGGGACAGCACGTACGAGACTTCGATGAAAGAGGTGATTCTTTTAAACTTGCAATGTCCCCCCTGCTCTGTACCCCTGCACACTCTCGTCTTCTTTATTTCCCTGTTTTATTCCCATGCTCTGCTCTCCTGCTCTAACTCACTGCATGACTGCCCTGCTCTGTTCTCTTGCTCTGTTCCGCTTTTCTGTTCCCCTGCTCTGTCTCCCTGCTCTGTTTCCCTTCTCAGTTCTCTTGCTCTCTTCTCTTGCTCTGTTCCCCTAGTCCGTTCCCCTTCTCTATACCCTGTTTTGTTTCCCTGCTCTGTTCTCAGCACAGTTTCCATGCTATGTTCACTGATGTATCTGCCCTGCTCTGTGCCCTGTTCTGTTTGCCCTGATCTGGTCCTTGCTCTGTTTTCCCCTCATCCCTACTCCGCAACATCCTCCTGTGTTCCCTACTGTTTCCCTGCTATGTTCCACTGCTCTGTTCCCCAATATCTGTTTCCATGCTCTCTGCATGAGTTGGCAATCAGATGCTGGACCAACCTAACCAAAGTAACCGACTCCTACCCTCCATCCCCATCTTCGTCCCCACAAACTCGCCCCCGTTCCCCCACCCTCATTTCCCCCTGGTCCCTAGCCCTCTCCTTCGCCTCCCCCGCATCAATCCCCTCCCCCACCCTCTCTTCCACCCTCCAAATGCCCACACCATTCACCCCACCCCCTCCCTATACCAACCCTCTCATCTTCACGGTGACAGGCATGCCTGGCTGGCCGGAGGGTGCTTACTAAGACCCACAAGAAGATGGTCATTGGAGACATCACCGACTCGGTGTTCCGGAGCTACGTCTTGACGCTGGGTGAACCCGCCATGAGTGCGATGGTTCTGCGCCTCAAACAGGCGGGCATCAACACGCAAGTCTTGCAGGTGCATTCCCCTCTCCTGCTTGCTTTCCACCCCATCCACCCCTGGTTCCCCTTCTCCTGCTTGCTTTCCACCCCATCCACCCCTGGTTCCCCCTCTCCTGCTTGCTTTCCACCCCATCTGCCCCTGGTTCCCCCTCTCCAGACTGCTGTCCATGCAAACCTTGGCCAATACCCCATTTCCCTTATGCTCTCCACCCCCTCTTTCGCTGCTTTCCCTTTTTCTTTGTTGAATGCTCGTGGTGTCAGGTGCACACGGCACTTGCGATCCCGCCACACGATAAGATGGAATGGACGTCAAGGGGGCAGTTCGTCAAGGCTAGCCCAACCCAGCAAAACTTCTCGTCGATTGCGATCAACCCTGCAGGGAAGGGATCCCCGTGGTATGGCCGTTGCCTTGTGCTGTTTCATTACAACAAGGGTGGTGAGCTGAGGCGAGGCGCATATGTGGAGTACTACACCGAAGACAAGCGACAATGCCTGTCGACGGGATGCAAGCGTCTTTTACCCACAGAGGGCGTTGATAATTATGCGGTGATCGATGTAGACTGCATTCTTAGTCTCGTGCACATTGTACCCTCGTGCGAGGACGATGAAGTGAGCCTCCTCAACAGATTTGTATGGTGAGGCCTTTGACCCAATGTGACTGTGGTAAACGTTGATTTTAAACCTAGAATCATCACAAAAATGCGTGTGTCTGAAAATCATCTGACATTCGCGGCAGCCTATCGTACGTTTGACAATCGTTTGAAAAACGTACAGGGAAACTCTAAAAAACGTTTGCCTTCGGCGGAATGTTTTCCAGTCACATTCTGAATGTTTGCTCCTAACTATTTCTTGCTTGTGCGCAGGATTAGGGTTCCGGGCCTAACAGATAGTCGAGCATGTCTCTTCGCGAGGGAGCAGATAGCGAGAAATTTGATTCTCTCCAAGAATTCCTCGTTTAGGCTTTTGTGTACCATTTGTTACATTCATGACATTTGCACTTATGTTTCTTTGAATATGATGATGTAATTTTCTCTATGTAAATAGTGCTTCCAAGAGTCATGTTTAACTATTTGAAGGAAATTTTACACCTATTATATTCTTACAAAAGAACATAGTCAGGGAACAATTTCATGTTTACAAAAGTCACAATGCGTCAAAGTTCTCTACGTGTGCTAGACCTCACCAAACGAATCTATTAAGAAGGCTCACTTCATCGTCCTCACATGAGGGAACAATGTGTACGAGACTGAGAATGCAGTCGACATCAATCACTGCAAAATCATCCTCACCCTCTGTGGGTAGAAGGCGCTTGCATCCCGTTGACGGGCATAGTCGCTTGTCCTCGGTGTAATACTCCACGTATGCTCCGCGCCTCAGCTCCCCATCTTTGTTGTAGTGAAACAGGACAAGACAACGGCCGTACCAGGGGGACCCCTTCCCTGCAGGGTTGATTGCAACAGATGAGAAGTTCTTCTCGCCCGGGCTAGCCTTGACAAACTGCCCCCTTGACGTCCATTCCATCTTGTCGTGAGGCGGAATCGCAAGTGCCGTGTGCACCTGAAACCACGAGCATGAACCACGACAATGTGAAAGCAGCGAAAGAGGCCGTGGAGAGCATAGCGAAAGGGGGAAATTGGCAAAGGGCTGGAGTGGGTGGAAAAGCAGGTTGGAGAGGAGGAAGGGGGGCTGGAGTGGGTGGAAAGCATTTTGGAGAGGGGGAAGGGGGGCTGGAGTGGGTGGAAAGCATGCAGGAGAGGGGGAAAGGGGGCTGGAGTGGGTGGAAAGCATTTTGGAGAGGGGGAAGGGGGGCTGGAGTGGGTGGAAAGCATTTTGGAGAGGGGGAAGGGGGGCTGGAGTGGGTGGAAAGCATGCAGGAGAGGGGGAAGGGGGGCTGGAGTGGGTGGAAAAGCATGCAGGAGAGGGGGAAGGGGGGCTGGAGTGGGTGGAAAGCATGCAGGAGAGGGGGAAGGGGGGCTGGAGTGGGTGGAAAGCATGCAGGAGAGGGGGAAGGGGGGCTGGAGTGGGTGGAAAGCATGCAGGAGAGGGGGAAGGGGGGCTGGAGTGGGTGGAAAGCATGCAGGAGAGGGGGAAGGGGGGCTGGAGTGAGTGGAAAGCATGCAGGAGAGAGGGAAGGAGGGCTGGAGTGAGTGGAAAGCATGCAGGAGAGGGGGAAGGGGGGCTGGAGTGGGTGGAAAGCATGCAGGAGAGGGGGAAGGGGGGCTGGAGTGAGTGGAAAGCATGCAGGAGAGGGGGAAGGGGGGCTGGAGTGGGTGGAAAGCATGCAGGAGAGGGGGAAGTGCGGCTGGAGTGAGTGGAAAGCATGCAGGAGAGGGGGAAGGGGGGCTGGAGTGGGTGGAAAGCATGCAGGAGAGGGGGAAGGGGGGCTGGAGTGGGTGGAAAGCATGCAGGAGAGGGGGAAGGGGGGCTGGAGTGGGTGGAAAGCATGCAGGAGAGGGGGAAGGGGGGCTGGAGTGGGTGGAAAGCATGCAGGAGAGGGGGAAGGGGGGCTGGAGTGGGTGGAAAGCATGCAGGAGAGAGGGAAGGAGGGCTGGAGTGAGTGGAAAGCATGCAGGAGAGGGGGAAGGGGGGCTGGAGTGGGTGGAAAGCATGCAGGAGAGGGGGAAGGGGGGCTGGAGTGAGTGGAAAGCGTGCAGGAGAGGGGGAAGGGGGGCTGGAGTGGGTGGAAAGCATGCAGGAGAGGGGGAAGTGCGGCTGGAGTGAGCGGAAAGCATGCAGGAGAGGGGGAAGGGGGGCTGGAGTGGGTGGAAAGCATGCAGGAGAGGGGGAAGGGGGGCTGGAGTGGGTGGAAAGCATGCAGGACAGGGGGAAGTGGGGCTGGAGTGGGTGGAGAGCATGCAGGAGAGGGGGAATGGGGGCTGGAGTGGGTGGAAAGCATGCAGGAGAGGGGGAATGGGGGCTAAGGTGGGTGGAAAGCATGCAGGAGAGGGGGAAGGGGGGCTGGAGTGGGTGGAAAGCATGCAGGAGAGGGGGAAGTGGGGCTGGAGTGGGTGGAAAGCATGCAGGAGAGGGGGAGGGGGGGCTGGAGTGGGTGGAAAGCATGCAGGAGAGGGGGAAGTGGGGCTGGAGTGGTTGGAAAGCATGCAGGAGAGGGGGAATGGGGGCTGGAGTGGGTGGAAAGCATGCAGGAGAGGGGGAAGGGGGGCTAAAGTGGGTGGAAAGCATGCAGGAGAGGGGGAAGGGGGGCTGGAGTGGGTGGAAAGCATGCAGGAGAGGGGGAAGTGCGGCTGGAGTGAGTGGAAAGCATGCAGGAGAGTGGGAAGGGGGGCTAAAGTGGGTGGAAAGCATGCAGGAGAGGGGGAAGGGGGGCTGGAGTGGGTGGAAAGCATGCAGGAGAGGAGGAAGTGGGGCTGGAGTGGGTGGAGAGCATGCAGGAGAGGGGGAAGGGGGGCTGGAGTGGGTGGAAAGCATGCAGGAGAGGGGGAATGGGGGCTGGAGTGGGTGGAAAGCATGCAGGAGAGGGGGAATGGGGGCTAAGGTGGGTGGAAAGCATGCAGGAGAGGGGGAAGGGGGGCTGGAGTGAGTGGAAAGCATGCAGGAGAGGGGGAAGTGGGGCTGGAGTGGGTGGAAAGCATGCAGGAGAGGGGGAGGGGGGGCTGGAGTGGGTGGAAAGCATGCAGGAGAGGGGGAAGTGGGGCTGGAGTGGGTGGAAAGCATGCAGGAGAGGGGGAATGGGGGCTGGAGTGGGTGGAAAGCATGCAGGAGAGGGGGAAGGGGGGCTGGAGTGGGTGGAAAGCATGCAGGAGAGGAGGAAGTGGGGCTGGAGTGGGTGGAGAGCATGCAGGAGAGGGGGAAGGGGGGCTGGAGTGGGTGGAAAGCATGCAGGAGAGGGGGAATGGGGGCTGGAGTGGGTGGAAAGCATGCAGGAGACGGGGAAGGGGGGCTGGAGTGGGTGGAAAGCATGCAGGAGAGGGGGAAGGGGGGCTGGAGTGGGTGGAAAGCATGCAGGAGAGGGGGAAGGGGGGCTGGAGTGGGTGGAAAGCATGCAGGAGAGGGGGAAGGGGGGCTGGAGTGGGTGGAAAGCATGCAGGAGAGGGGGAAGGGGGGCTGGAGTGGGTGGAAAGCATGCAGGAGAGAGGGAAGGAGGGCTGGAGTGAGTGGAAAGCATGCAGGAGAGGGGGAAGGGGGGCTGGAGTGGGTGGAAAGCATGCAGGAGAGGGGGAAGGGGGGCTGGAGTGAGTGGAAAGCATGCAGGAGAGGGGGAAGGGGGGCTGGAGTGGGTGGAAAGCATGCAGGAGAGGGGGAAGGGGGGCTGGAGTGGGTGGAAAGCATGCAGGAGAGGGGGAAGGGGGGCTGGAGTGGGTGGAAAGCATGCAGGAGAGGGGGAAGGGGGGCTGGAGTGGGTGGAAAGCATGCAGGAGAGGGGGAAGGGGGGCTGGAGTGGGTGGAAAGCATGCAGGAGAGGGGGAAGTGGGGCTGGAGTGGGTGGAAAGCATGCAGGAGAGGGGGAGGGGGGGCTGGAGTGGGTGGAAAGCATGCAGGAGAGGGGGAAGTGGGGCTGGAGTGGGTGGAAAGCATGCAGGAGAGGGGGAATGGGGGCTGGAGTGGGTGGAAAGCATGCAGGAGAGGGGGAATGAGGGCTAAGGTGGGTGGAAAGCATGCAGGAGAGGGGGAAGGGGGGCTGGAGTGGGTGGAAAGCATGCAGGAGAGGGGGAAGTGGGGGCAGTGAGAAAAAATGGCATATCCATACGACCGGGAATGCACCTGCAAAACTTGCGTGTTGATGCCTGCCCGTCTGAGTCGCAGAACCATTGCACTCATGGCGGGTTCACCAACAGTCAAGACGTAGCTCCGAAACACTGAGTCGGTGATGTCCCCCAGGACCATCTTCTTGTGGGTCTTAGTAAGCACCCTCTGGCCAGCCAGGCATGCCTGTCACCGTGGAGAGGAGAGGGTTGGTATAGGGAGGGGGAGGGTTGTATGGTGAGTCCTTTTGGATGGAGGAGGAGGGGGGGGGGATAGGGGATGGATGCGAGGTGTAGGCGAAGAAGGGAAAGGCCACGAAGTGGGAATGGGTGTGGGGGAAAGGGGGAAAGGTTGTGGGGACGAAGAAGGTTATGGGGGGGTAGGAATCGATGACTTTGGTTAGGTTGGTCCTACATGTCATTGCCAACTCATGCAGAGAGCATGGAAACAGAAGTGCGGGCAAAGAGACGAGCGAACAGAACGTGGCACAGAGCAGGGCAGACACAGAAGTGAACAAATCTGGGAAACAGTGAAGGGAACAGAGCGGGGCACATAGCAGGGCAGACACAGAAGTGAACAAATCAGGGAAACAGTGAAGGGAACAGAGTGGGGCACATAGCAGGGCAGACACAGAAGTGAACGAATCAGGGAAACGATGAAGGGAACAGAGCGGGGCACAGAGGTGGGCAGACACAGATGTGAACAAATCAGGGAAACGGTGAAGGGAACAGAGCAGGGCACAGAGCAGGGCAGACACAGAACGGAACATGGCAGGGTAACAGCGCAGGGAACAGAGCAGGGAAACAGAACAGGGCACCGAGTAGGGGAGACACAGCATGGAACATAGCAGGGTAACAGAGCGGATAACAAAGAAGGGGAAATGACGAGGGGAACAGAGCAGTGTGAGAGAGCAAGAGAGCCGAGTAGGGAAAAAGAGCATGGGGGGAGAGCATGAGACCCGGGCAGCGAAACAGAGCAGGAAAGAGCATGAGAACCGAGCAGGGAAACAGGGCAGGGGAGGGAGCATGAGAACCGAGCAGGGAAACAGGGCAGGGGAGAGAGCATGAGAACCGAGCTCGGGCAAACTGAACATGGCACAGAGCAGGGCAGACACATAAGGGAGCATAGCAGGGAAACTGAAGGGAATACAACAGGCCACAAAGCAGGGCAGACACAGAACGGAATATGCCAGAGGATAACACTGCAGGGAACAGAGCGGGGAAGACACAGTAGGGAACACAGCTGGGAAACAGAGCAGATAACAAAGAAGGGGAAATGACTAGAGGAACAGGGCAGGGAGAGAGAGAAGGAGAACCGAGCAGGGAAACAGAGCAGGGGGAGAGAGCAAGAGAACCGAGCAGGGAAACAGAGCAGCGGAACAGAGGAGGGGAACCGAGCAAGAGAACAGAGCATGGCATCACTTCAGGAGATCACAGCATGGGATTAAAATAGGGAAACTTAGCAGACGACGGGGTGCAGGGGAACAGAGCAGGTTCGTGAAACTCACCTCTTTCATCGAGGTCTCGTACGTGCTGTCCCCTCCGGCCTCCCGCGCGAGTTGCCTAACCACCGCATGCTCCAAGTGTTTCCGGACGATTCGATCTTCAACATTCTTCCAGTTTGTGCCACGTGAAGGACGCTTCACAGTGGTCTTGTGGGAGTGCTCGTAGCAGTTTGACGAGTACTCGGCAGGGATCCCCCTCATACGGATTGTTGATGGGAGGTGAACGAGAAGATGAATCTTAACAATTTTCCACTTTGACTTCTGCTTAGGGAAAGCGACACGAAGAGCCTTCACCATCCTGGAGAAAATTTAGATACAAGGCATGCAGTTAAGACGGGGAATGCAGGCCGGGAAGGGAGAAACGAGATGCGGGAGGGGGAGTGAGGAAGCAGACATCGAAAACAGAAACACGGAAGGAGGGAGCACGGAGGTGGGTTATGGAGGGACAGCGATGCAGTGCAGAGGGAGAAGATGGGCCTGGGAAACCACATAACAGACGGACTTATTACTTGATGGTGGCGTCTTTCATCCGTTCCAGAGATTCGTCGGTGTGGTACTCAGCGCGGATGAACTCCTTGTACCACTCGACCATCTTGACAATGGCCGTGCGGATATCATCTCGTCCTGGGAGGTTGATGATGAGGGGCAGGACCTGCATCATCGCCCGATGCTCTGCAGCTGAAAAGCAGGCAGTGGATGTGAAGTAGGCCCACGCCGAAGGAAGACGTAGCACGGAAGCTGGTGTGGCCTCCTTCAAAATCTTGTATCGCCTAGGCATGAGTAACAGTTAGTCAAAGCACGGAAAGCAAGCATGGAGGGGTGTAGCATGAAGCAGGGCGCGGAAAGCAAGCACGGAGGGGAGTAGCATGAAGCAGGGCGCGGAAAGCAAGCACGGAGGGGAGTAGCATGAAGCAGGGCGCGGAAAGCAAGCACGGAGGGGAGTAGCATGAAGCAAGGCGCGGAACAACTCACTCCATAAGAATCTTCCGTTCCCTCGGGGTCAGCTTCTTCACCAGGCACTTCATGGCATGCAGCCATATGCCCTGCTCCCAGATGTGCATGATGTCCGGGGGCACAGCAAGGTACGTGTTGCCCCAGAGAGTTTTTGCGAATTCCCAGTCCCACAAAAGGCTCTGCGTCGGGGGTCAAGGGCACAAACTCACTATGGCGGGTCAGGATAATAAATATGAACAGCAAGATGCAGATCGGAGTAGGTTTTCGGGCACACTAGCCACAGCAGTATATGGTGGATACGGAGGGAAACCATATGAGAACCACAAGGATGCACGCGGAGCAAGCTGGGCAAGGCGCACCTTCACAAAGTGTGTAGAGGACTTCTTCTTCACCGCCTTCAGCTCCTTTTTGGTCTTTGCGGCTTTCATCTCCTTGTGAAAATCCTTCTGACCCTTGATAGTTCTAAGGACAATGGTGTCTTCCTGCTTCCTTTTGGTTTCCGCAGATTCCTTCAGACCCTCGACATTTCTGGGGATAATGGTCTCATCCTGCTCATCCGGGCGCTTCTTATCAGTTGGCTGTTGAGTCAACTCAAAGTTCAACTCATCCAGGCCCTCCTTTTCAGCCAAGCACAACGAGCACGGATGGTGTGAGTTGCATGCCATCGTACAGGTGATCTTAGAAGACTCCGGGTGATCGGCCACCCATGAATAAAGGAGCGTGAATGCACTATACTGCACCCCGGCACAGTCTTCCACCTTCACACCGCCCCTGCACAGCCGTCAGGATGAGGGGTAAAGCAGGGGGGGGTATGGCAAGGATGGGAGACCATGTTAGATATGTCAGTGATGGTGTGAGCATGGGTTGCTGTAAGCAAGCAGATGAAGGACGGTTAGGAGGAGGGGGACAGCAAGCAGGGATGGTTTCAACGGCAGGAGACGGTGGTACGGGAGGAACCCGAATGGTATTAGGTGAAGCATGGTGGCTGGGAGCAGAGTACTTTGGACTGAATCCTGCGTCGTGGCACGCATGCGAAAGAAGAACAGAGGAGAAGGGGGGTCAAAAAGGGAGGGGAGTGTGTATTAGACAGACAATGAAAATAAGTAGGGTAGTGTGCTGGATTCTGGAGAGTACAACGGATGCGTGCCTTTGGGCGAGAGTAGCAGTGTCTCACCCTGAAAGATGTGAAGCCGCCTTTAAATCTCGAATCATGATCTCTGCAGCGTCCTGGAACACTCGAACCTTCTCTTCTGGCGAGAGGTCAGCTGGGATGTTAGGCAGGAGCCCGAGAAGCTCAGTGCCTCATTCAAGCCACCTAGCCCATTCAGGAATGTTCCCAAAGGACAACAGAAATGGGTGGGCAGATTGGCGCCCGTTGTACGATAGATTGGTCTGGTCCGAGAACAAAATGAGAGCTATAACTATGCCAAACTTCCGCACCCTTTCCTGCCACAGTGATGATAAAGGGTAGGAAAGACGTATTGGATCCTAGGTTTCAATGCTCGTGTCCAACGCGACATGAGATGGCGTGGAACTTACCCAAGCCTCGAGCATCCAATCCGTGTTTGCAGGGGTACTGTAGCGGCGAACCCCATCCACCTTCCACTCTTGAGGCATGATGCTGAATCCCTTGACAGCCGACATCTTCTTGAACATGGACTGAAGGAGCTGATGGTGATGATTATGGCAAAAATGATGGAAAACAGAAGCGTAGGATTGATGGTTCCATTTGGACTGATGGTTTAGTCGGTCTCACAAAACACATTCTACTGTGACAAACGTGACCCCGCACGCATGGATACACTCACAGTTATCGCATTTCGGCGCTTGAAGGTGAGAAACCCAACCTCGTGATCAACTTCGATCTCCTCAACGATCCATTCATTCTCCGCTCCAAGATCAAAGCTGTTCTCATACTTCTCTAGGTCCTTGTAGCTGTTCCAATCGTCCAGCTGCTTTGGATCTAATTTCGGATGTCTAACTAACTGTATTGTGTCGTTTATCGCCCCGTTGGTAAGACCGTGAGATCGTGCCAAAATGCATATTTCTGCCTTAACATCGAGAATTTCCTCTGTGGGAGCTTCTTCCACCACGAGTGTGGTGCTGCACGTACGAACCGCATCAGTAACTCGCTCTGCCGGCTGCGGGTGCTGCTCTACTGCGTTCGGAAGTGCCGCTAAGGGAATTGAATGCGCTGGCGCGGGAAGGGTGGCTGTTGCTAACGGAACAGAGGTATACTGCTTTTCAACGCCACGGTCTAGCTTATTACGTTTAGCTTCCTCTTCAGCCTTGCGTTTTTGGGCCCGCTTACAGCCGTCATGGTTAGCTTGATGGCTACTTACGTATTGATAGCAGTACACGCGCTTATTGCAAAACTCACAAGCGTGAGGCTCCATCGAGCAGATCTGTCCGTAAGACTGAAAGGGTGTTTGGCACACCAGTTTGATATGTGAATGGTAAGCCTGCACAAGAATGAGATAGCGCCTGTCGAATGGTCGGTATTTTACTAGGGAAGGGTTTGGCGCGAATACGAATTGGCGATCTGAGTCTGAACATCTGTTTCCATTGACCCTGATTGGCGATTGGTTATTGGGTGTCGGTAGCTGGTGTGCAATTGGAGGTGGGTTTGTGATGTTTTGCACGAATTTAGGTCACCCAGTTGTTGGTGCGCGACCACGTGCAGTTGGGCGAGTGGGCCATGCGACTCTCATGCTCCGCATCTTGTAACTGTTGTCGCGTACAAAAACAGCTATCTTGTCGCAGCAACCTGCCGAGGTTTTGTACCGAGCTGGGAACAGTTCCACTTGCGACATGGACCTGACATCGTCTTCGCATACACGCCAATTGTGTCAGAAATACACAAGCCGCTCGAATGTCATTGGAGCATACAATCCTGTCAGACTTCTCCATACTGTTCACCATGTTGACAGGATATCACGAGCATGCTATTTGCTGACGACGTATGGGAGCAGGGATGTGGCACAAAGTTGACCAACGAAAAGCAAGGGCGTGTGGGTCCTGCTTCAGCAACTACAGTACCTGCTTCGACTTTGCTTTGAGCTGCCTTGGCAACGGAATTTCGACCTAAGGCAAGATCCGGCCCAACCTGTGAGTTTACTATCTCAAGGTATGGAGGAGAAGGGCATACCCAAGTTATCGCGATGTCGTTTCCAGCACATGAGCATGCCATCCCCGTTTGGGGGATCCCTTGAAATTAAGCCCTCAGATTACCGCACGCTAGGAAACGAGCAGTGGATCAGTGGCACGGTTATCGAGTGGCTCTCATCGTGAGTGGCTCTGCGTTGAACACAGAACAAACTGATGTGTTATCCCTTGTTTCTAGTTTCTCACGACGTGCACCGACTTTGTATATTTTCTTCACGATCCTGCAGTATGTTACACTATGAGTACGGACTCGACAGTGCGTCGTGGCTTTGCACATCGCCTTATTTCTGGACCCTCGTAGCACGCCCGGGGTCGAAGAGGATCACTAGGCAGGCATATGGACTTGATATTTTGTCGTTTAAGCGCGTTCTTGTTCCGATTAACAAGGAGTAAGTGGTCGGGCCTTTTTATTAATGTGTTGAACGTAAACATGTGCTACAAACTAACGACTTTGGAGGTCTCGATTACATTGCAGTGCGCACTGGAGCCTGGCTGTCATCGAAATTACCCACGCTCCGGGATCCCTTATCCCGATCAAGTGTGTCCTGTGGCATGCGGACTCATATGCAACTCACGTCGACATTGATGGACCATTGAGAAAGTACGGTATCATGTGTTGCGTATGAAACGCCCTTGTTCGGAACCGATGTTAACAAGCCAGTAGTCTCATTGCGCAGGTGTTTGATGAGCCAGGTCATGCAGCGCTACGCATGGGTCACGGAGACAGAAGCAAAAGCGTGGGCAGCAGCGATTCAGTTAAAGGCCATAGCGGTATGTGATTTCACAGATTAGTGGACGAGTGGTGTGGGAGGGTGCGTGTACGGGAGGGTGCGTTGTGTGATGCGCATGGACAGGCATGGGACGCGCGGAATGAGTAGGGAAGGGGGAGTTGTGTGATGCGCATGGACAGGCATGGGACGCGCGGAATGAGTAGGGAAGGGAGAGTTGTGTGATGCGCATGGACAGGCATGGGACGCGCGGAATGAGTAGGGAAGGGGGAGTTGTGTGATGCGCATGGACAGGCATGGGGCGTGCGGAATGAGTAGGGAAGGGAGTTGTGTGATGCGCATGGACAGGCATGGGGCGTGCGGAATGAGTAGGGAAGGGAGTTGTGTGATGCGCATGGACAGGCATGGGGCGTGCGGAATGAGTAGGGAAGGGAATTGTGTGATGCGCATGGACAGGCATGGGGCGTGCGGAATGAGTAGGGAAGGGAGTGTTGTGTGATGCGCATGGACAGGCATGGGGCGTGCGGAATGAGTAGGGAAGGGAGTTGTGTGATGCGCATGGACAGGCATGGGGCGTGTGGAATGAGTAGGGAAGGGAGTTGTGTGATGCGCATGGACAGGCAGGGGGCGTGCGGAATGAGTAGGGAAGGGAGTTGTGTGATGCGCATGGACAGGCATGGGGCGTGCGGAATGAGTAGGGAAGGGAATTGTGTGATGCGCATGGACAGGCATGGGCCGTGAGGAATGAGTAGGGAAGGGAGTTGTGTGATGCGCATGGACAAGCATGGGGCGTGCGGAATGAGTAGGGAAGGGAATTGTGTGATGCGCATGGACAGGCATGGGGCGTGCGGAATGAGTAGGGAAGGGAGTTGTGTGATGCGCATGGACAGGCATGGGGCGTGCGGAATGAGTAGGGAAGGGAGTGTTGTGTGATGCGCATGGACAGGCATGGGGCGTGCGGAATGAGTAGGGAAGGGAGTTGTGTGATGCGCATGGACAGGCATGGGGCATGTGGAATGAGTAGGGAAGGGAGTTGTGTGATGCGCATGGACAGGCAGGGGGCGTGCGGAATGAGTAGGGAAGGGAGTTGTGTGATGCGCATGGACAGGCATGGGGCGTGCGGAATGAGTAGGGAAGGGAGTTGTGTGATGCGCATGGACAGGCATGGGGCGTGCGGAATGAGTAGGGAAGGGAATTGTGTGATGCGCATGGACAGGCATGGGGCGTGCGGAATGAGTAGGGAAGGGAGTGTTGTGTGATGCGCATGGACAGGCATGGGGCGTGCGGAATGAGTAGGGAAGGGAGTTGTGTGATGCGCATGGACAGGCATGGGGCGTGTGGAATGAGTAGGGAAGGGAGTTGTGTGATGCGCATGGACAGGCAGGGGGCGTGCGGAATGAGTAGGGAAGGGAGTTGTGTGATGCGCATGGACAGGCATGGGGCGTGCGGAATGAGTAGGGAAGGGAATTGTGTGATGCGCATGGACAGGCATGGGCCGTGAGGAATGAGTAGGGAAGGGAGTTGTGTGATGCGCATGGACAAGCATGGGGCGTGCGGAATGAGTAGGGAAGGGAATTGTGTGATGCGCATGGACAGGCATGGGGCGTGCGGAATGAGTAGGGAAGGGAGTTGTGTGATGCGCATGGACAGGCATGGGGCGTGCGGAATGAGTAGGGAAGGGAGTGTTGTGTGATGCGCATGGACAGGCATGGGGCGTGCGGAATGAGTAGGGAAGGGAGTTGTGTGATGCGCATGGACAGGCATGGGGCATGTGGAATGAGTAGGGAAGGGAGTTGTGTGATGCGCATGGACAGGCAGGGGGCGTGCGGAATGAGTAGGGAAGGGAGTTGTGTGATGCGCATGGACAGGCATGGGGCGTGCGGAATGAGTAGGGAAGGGAGTTGTGTGATGCGCATGGACAGGCAGGGGGCGTGCGGAATGAGTAGGGAAGGGAGTTGTGTGATGCGCATGGACAGGCATGGGGCGTGCGGAATGAGTAGGGAAGGGAGTTGTGTGATGCGCATGGACAGGCATGGGCCGTGCGGAATGAGTAGGGAAGGGAGTTGTGTGATGCGCATGGACAGGCAGGGGGCGTGCGGAATGAGTAGGGAAGGGAGTTGTGTGATGCGCATGGACAGGCATGGGGCGTGCGGAATGAGTAGGGAAGGGAATTGTGTGATGCGCATGGACAGGCATGGGGCGTGCGGAATGAGTAGGGAAGGGAGTGTTGTGTGATGCGCATGGACAGGCATGGGGCGTGCGGAATGAGTAGGGAAGGGAGTGTTGTGTGATGCGCATGGACAGGCATGGGGCGTGCGGAATGAGTAGGGAAGGGAGTTGTGTGATGCGCATGGACAGGCATGGGGCGTGTGGAATGAGTAGGGAAGGGAGTTGTGTGATGCGCATGGACAGGCAGGGGGCGTGCGGAATGAGTAGGGAAGGGAGTTGTGTGATGCGCATGGACAGGCATGGGGCGTGCGGAATGAGTAGGGAAGGGAGTTGTGTGATGCGCATGGACAGGCATGGGCCGTGCGGAATGAGTAGGGAAGGGAGTTGTGTGATGCGCATGGACAGGCAGGGGGCGTGCGGAATGAGTAGGGAAGGGAGTTGTGTGATGCGCATGGACAGGCATGGGGCGTGCGGAATGAGTAGGGAAGGGAGTTGTGTGATGCGCATGGACAGGCATGGGCCGTGCGGAATGAGTAGGGAAGGGAGTTGTGTGATGCGCATGGACAGGCATGGGGCGTGCGGAATGAGTAGGGAAGGGAGTTGTGTGATGCGCATGGACAGGACCGGGGCGTGCGGAATGAGTAGGGAAGGGAGTTGTGTGATGCGTAGGGAAGGGCCTTCCAGCCCTCCTCTCCTCGCTTCCTCCTCCTCGTTGCCTTCCAGCCCTCCTCTCCTCGCTTCCTCCTCCTCGTTGCCTTCCAGCCCTCCTCTCCTCGCTTCCTCCTCCTCGTTGCCTTCCAGCCCTCCTCTCCTCGCTTCCTCCTCCTCGTTGCCTTCCAGCCCTCCTCTCCTCGCTTCCTCCTCCTCGTTGCCTTCCAGCCCTCCTCTCCTCGCTTCCTCCTCCACGTTGCCTTCAAGCCCTCCTCTCCTCGCTTCCTCCTCCTCGTCGCCTTCCAGCCCTCCTTTCTCATGGGATGGGATGCGCAGATGTGTAGGGAAGGGGGAGTTGAGTGCTGCACATGGACAGGCATGGGATGCGTGCTTCACAGCTAAAAGCTGCTCATGATAACGCCTTTTATGGGCCACCTGATTCTTGTTCGTTCTGCAGGTGCGTCAGCAGGACAACGAGAATGACTGTGGCGTTTTTGTGATGCGTGTCATTCATACACTTGTCGAGACCAAGTTTGGCAGTTTGAATGCGTGTGACTTGGTCGGGACGCCAAGACAGTGGAGGCGCCAATATCGTCACGATTTGGCTAGGTGGTCCTGTGTCTATGACAAAGCAAGCTCTTTGATTCAGGCTGATCGATACCCCTAAGTCTGCTTGCTAGTAGTTGGTGACATGCATTTGCACCTGACGTTCTGCTGCATCGTCACCCTCAACGTTTGATGCAAACTTGCCTGACAGTATGGTAACTGTTTTACACCAGACGGTGAGCTCTACGCAATCCATTACATAGTGTCAGGACCCGCTCCAACACAATCACATGCACCTAAGGTAAACACAATATCGTTCTACTGCCGCACCCTAGATAAGGTGGTATGCATCGGCCCATGAACGTAGTAATGAGGCCACTCTGCAGCTTTCATATTCACCAGGGCTGTTACATCTACTTGGCAAGCCAGTTGTTGGTGTGAAACTAACTGTGCTTGCTCTCAACAATTGCATAGTGTTTATCGACGTTCGCCAAGTCGATGTAAGTCACTCACGCCTAGTATTCACCCTATCTTGCCGATGATGTTTTTGTGGGAGATACCGTATATGTTGTTTTCGAGAGTGCTAGTTTATGCGTGAAGGATTGTTGTTTCTAAACACCCTTTGATTTGCCTAGATTTGAAATGAGGCTAGGTACAAGGATTCCAATATTACCCAAACTCGTCATATTCATATATCGCCAGACGTTATACATCCTCGCTACAAAGAGTGGTGCCACGTGATCGAAGTTTCAACGTAACCACGAGGGGCCTTCCCGAACCGCGATGTTCGAAATCCATCACGGCTCCAATGCGCCGACAATGCGCTGCCAATTTGCTGCTGTCACAATGCATTGTGTTTTTTTTTCCTTGTTATTTTGTTGCGCGGCAAGGCCTGGTTCAGTTCCCGTACTCACGCGTGTAGTAATTACTTCCTAGTTCGGGCTTAGGCGTTCTAGCCCTATTAGGCTGCTGTAATCTATGATTTGAAAAAATGGCTCATTGCCAGCGCGTCCCTTGCAACTTCAAGGGCAGTTAAACTGTTGCGATCCACCACCACCACCCGTCGTGCTGCCATATGAGAATTCGTTACAGGAACAAAGCATTGATGCCGATGCTCAGGAGGGGAGTTGAGACGACGATACCCTCCACGTCCGAAGCACCCAGTTTGTCTAGCTGGTAGCAGTGTTGTTCTCCTCACGAACGCCTTCTACGGTAGGCACGTCAAGCAAATGCTATCTGTTAGTCAATGCCGATGTTCCCTCTGGCACTCGATGCAAAGTGAGAGCTGTTAGTGCTAGCCACGTAATAGCCGTCACGGAGCTGTTCTCGTAGTAGGCACGTCCTGCTTTGGCGCGGCGGTGCTGTTCTCGTAGTAGACTCGTACTGTTTGGCGCGGCGATGATGTTCTCGTAGTATGCACGTCCTGCTAGACGCGGCGGTGCTGTTCTCGTAGTCGTACCACTTGGCGCGGCGCTGCGGGTCTCGTAGTGGGCTCGTCCTGCTTTGGCGCCGCGGTTCTGTTCTCTGACGGCGCGTCCAGCAATGGCGCGTTTCGCGGCTGTTCTATCTCGCAGGACTTTGGTCAGCGCGTTTCGCGGGCACGTAGTGCGCTTGCGAGCTGCTGTTCTGGCAGGCACGTCCAGATCGCGCGCTGCTGTTCCTTGCGTCTCTAAGGCATATTTAAAGAATATATAAACCTTAGGGATGCACAGCTCTGTTCTGTAGCCGTTAATTGGGCTTGTTTAGCGGAATTGATAGAAGCATGGCGGACATAATCGTTACTGAACAGGCCACTGCTAGTGCGCTCCTCGGTAGCGCTGGAGCTCTACATCCCTCGGGCGACGCGAAACCCGACGCAGGACAGAACTTGCACGACAAGATGACGCCTCAAGCTACCTCCCAGCTAGTTGTGCGGTATCGTCGGAAGAACACACTTCCTGCACGCGATGCCCAGGTTGAATCGGAAGGGGCATCTTCATCGGATAGTGAGGAATCTGAAGAAGAGGCATACGATGGCAAGGTTAGACGCGGCGGTTCACGCGGGCGGAGGAATGGTCGAAAGCTGAAGCCGTTGGACCAGTGCAAACCTGCTACAGGGAGGAAAGGTACGCAATGAGCTTTTATCCAGCTTCTTCAACTTTGTATGTCTTAAAGTTGCTCGTTAATAACCTGGATGTAGTCGCACCCAATCCAGAGAGGTGCTGCCCTCCTATTAACTGAGCGTATCGTCCTTCATGCGTGTTGTAGGTACCCTCGCTGGAGCCAAGAAAAAGAAAAAAGAAAGACAGGACCCCGCTGGTGCAACAGGACTTGTTGAAGATGTAGATGACAAGGAGCAACTGCCAGAGAAAGGGCATGAGCGTGGGGATGAGCGTGATGGGGAGCGTGAGGGCAGGCGTGAGGGAGGGCTTGAGGGCAGGCGTGAAGGCAGGCGTGAGGGCAGGCAGGAGGGAGAGCGTGAGGCTGAGCGTGTGGGAGAGCGTGAGGGAGAGCGTGAGGGAGAGCGAGAGGGAGAGCGTGAGGGAGAGCGAGAGGGACAGCGTGAGGGAGAGCGTGATGTGAAGCGTGTGGGGGAGCGTGGGGTGAAGCGTGAGGGAGAGCGTGATATGAAGCATGATGCGTCTTCTCCCTCTACTCCAGCAGGTGTTCGTGCGGCCGATGCACACAATGTTCGAGGGCATTCGGAGGGTGGGAGGGAGAGCCGTGGCGCGGAGCTAGAAGATCAGAGGGGGGTGTCAGGGAGGGTGAAGGCACGGTCCAGAAAGGCTGGAAAGAAGGCCGTTGCTGAGGTCGAATCTTCTGATGGAGAAGATAGTTCTGAGGAGGAATCAGGGAGCTCATCCGGGAGTGAGGAGAAGTATGATGAGGAAGAGGACGAGAGTGATGACGTTGAATCTGGGTCCGGGAGTGATGACGACGGTAGGAGAGGGGGGAGGGCACGAGGTGCGCGCAGCCACCGCTTTAGCGGAAAGCGTGGTCATGCAACCGGTGGTAAGGCTGGTAGTGGACGTAAACGGCAGAGACGTAGAGAGTGTGCTCAAGGAAAGCTAGCAGATACTGAGGGGTACACCCGGCGGCGTCGTAAGGAGCGTCCTGTTGTGAGACAGGATCTTGGCTTCTACAATGAGATGAGGACCATGGTGGACTCGGATGATGCTGGTCCGTCGAATCGTCGGGAGAACGTTCGGATGAAACGGGCAGCAACCAACGATCCGTATGCTGCCCTTGCTTCCACCTCAGGATTGGGAAAGAGAGCATCTAGATTTCAAGATCGGAGTGTGCGTGACAACGCTGGCCAGCAGCATGACAGCACGCACAATCCATTCGGTGGTAGTGACGATCCGGCCTGTGGTGGGGGGCTGGGGGGGAATGATGGTGAGGCGGGTGGTGTTGGAGATTGGTACAATGATGAAAGGAAAGTTGGACGCTCTGACCCAGCAACTCCTCCCCCGTTTGCATCGGCAAGAGGCAATTCCCCGCTCGACGCTGGCGGAGTGCCCATCATTCCCTCATGCAGCACCCCTAATGATTCCATGCAGCAACTCTTCCAGGCTTTGCAGGAAGCAAATCGGCAGATTGCAGAGCTTAAGGCCGGTCGGGGACCTTCGGTGGACCGTGGGGGAAACGGGACGCAAGTCCCGCCGCTTACCTCGATCTCCAGTGAACAAACTGAGCCGCCCGAAATGCCGGGCGCTGTGGCGGAGAGTGATGTTCAAGGCACTCCCATCAACAGGAGGCATGGGATGCCAAACGCGACCAACCTGAAGGTAAGTGCCACCCCTATCCCCTACCGATTGCTGCACCCTACTCGCTGGCCTGCAGATTACCTCATCCATTTATTCCCAACCGTGCATAATCATTCTTTGTTTGTCTAGTCATTCCCACTCTCTGTTTTCATTCGATGGTTTCATTCTCTACCGTGACTTTTTCTCATTCACAATCTATGGTTTAGCCCACATTCCCATTTCTTGGTTTACACATTGCCCTTATTTTCTGGTTCAACCCTCCTCATCCTCTGGTATACCCCTCTTTATCATGTTCTGGTTCACCCATCTTTATCACCCAAATGGCTCCCAGCATTCTCATTCTCTTATTCCAATCCGTGCATTTGCTCAGTCTCATTCATAGTCCCTGGTTTTACCTGCTGTTTCACGAGCCGGTTTCAGTCTTTGCTATGCTCTTATCATAATCAATCTCCTGGTTTCCAATCCCAGTGGCTGGCCCATCCGTGGCAATGGTTCATCCATGGCTCATACAATTCCAGTTTCCTCTGGCTTTTCTTTTAAGATGGTTATATTTGCAGTTCCGCTGTCTTAGTGGTTTACCTTTACATTGTGTCTCACTTTAACTCCATAATTAACAGCTCTACATGGAAGATGCTCGGACGCGCATGTGTATGGAAGCTGAGGACCATCTTATCACGTTCTACCCAAGCTTTGAGAAGCGGATTCTTGTTTTGCACGAAGTCATTTCCAAGCACTATGTGGTTCAATTGATATTGCTGAAAGAGGCCATGGCGGATAAAACACGGAGGGATGCATTCAAGCGCATGTATACGCAGTGGAAGAATGAACGTGGGTTCTACATCAAACGGACCGTGCTCGAGGGGTTGGGAGTTCCCATGAGTGGCTTGCGGGCAGCGGAAATCCACGTCGACACCGATCTCAAGGAGGAACTATGGGGGGAGTATGGCCCGAGTGAGTAAACACCTGCATGACCTTTTCCCCCACCCTCCCCCCCCTCCCCCCACACCCCATATTCCGTACTCCATATCTTGGCGTTCATTTTCCATAGACCGTTGTAGAAACCTGTGATTCGCCAGCCCATCCACCCTTTCCACACCCCGCCCCTTTAACCACCTTCGTTCGAGTGTGTTGCAGGTGCGGACGCCCAACTGAGCACATGGGGAAATGCTGAGGTTACTGATCTCCCGTTCGGCAACGAGATCTTCTTCAACGCAGCAATGGACGCCTTCGGTGAATTTGCCGTGGGAAACGACATATGCTTGAAGGCGTATCATATTGCCTGGATTATCTTGGTGGTGAGTGGCTTGTGAGGGTCCTTTTACTTGTTTCTCATCCCACACTTTTCTCCTTGGTAAACCCGTGCCATCCCGTGTAAACCTTAAACCCCCGTGTTTCCATCTCCCTCTCAGGTGCTTCTTGAGACCTTGGTATCCACCTGCCCAGGGGAGGTGCGCCCACTCTGGGTTCACGCTTCCACTCACGGGCTTACGTTGTTAATATTTTTCACCAATCCCCCCACGTCCATGCAGTACCCATCAGTATCCTTCCCCTCCTGTGTTTCCAAACACTATGTGGTTTCCTCTTCCTTTCAGAAGTTGCCCCACTCCTCTATCACCTTTCATTCTCACACTCTATCACCATGGCGTACTTCACTGGATGTTGTGATTGACCCACATGATTCCGACCTCTCACACTTATCGTGCTTGAATCTGTCCATGCTCCCCTATTTTGACAATGCAGATTGACTACGGCTTGTCGAAGGTCAAGAAGTCGACGATGAACCTCACAAACTCCCACCGAAAGAACACGCGGTGGGTGGCAAGCATCCGCAGGGCGGTGAAGCGGGCGGTGATGGATCATTTCAGCCAGGTTAACCCTATCTACGACCCACGGATGAAGGGGTTTAAGTGGGGGGATTTCGGCTTGTTCGTCCATGAGTCGGGGTTCGACCAGTATAGGCCAAGACCGCAGCCCCGCTATCCGACAAGGAGGGTGGCGGCAGGGCACGTCTAGAGGAGAGGAATGGTGGAATTGCAAGGAAGGGAGGAGAGGAGTCACAGCAGGGAAGGGAGGATATGAGTCACAGCAGGGAAGGGAGGAGAGGAGTCACAGCAGGGAGGGGAGAAGAGGAACCACAGCAGGGAGAGGAGCAGGGGAACCACAGCAGGGAAGGGAGGAGAGAAACCACAACAGGGAGGGTAGCAGGGTAACCACAGCAGGGAAGGGAGGATAGGAACCACAGCAGGGAGGGGAGCAGGGGAACCACAGCAGGGAGGGGAGGAGAGGAACCACAGCAGGGAGAGGAGCAGGGGAACCACAGCAGGGAAGGGAGGAGAGGAACCATAGCAGGGAGGGGAGCATGGGAACCACAGCAGGGAAGGGAGGAGAGGAACCACAGCACGGAAGGGAGGAGAGGAGTCACAGCAGGGAGGGGAGGAGAGGAACCACAGCAGGGAAGGGAGGATAGGAGTCACAGCAGGGAGGGGAGCGGGGGAACCACAACAGGGAGGGGAGGAGAGGAACCACAGCAGGGAGGGGAGCAAGGGAACCACAGCAGGGAGAGGAGCAGGGGAACCACAGCAGGGAGAGGAGCAGGGGAACCACAGCAGGGAAGGGAGGAGAGGAACCATTGCAGGGAGGGGAGCATGGCAACCGCAGCTGGGAAGGGAGGAGAGAAACCACAACAGGGAAGGGAGGAGAGAAGTCACAGCAGGGAGGGGAGGAGAGGAACCACAGCAGGGAGAGGAGCAGGGGAACCACAGCAGGGAAGGGAGGAGAGGAACCACAGCAGGGAGAGGAGTAGGGAAACCACAGCAGGGAAGGGGGGAGAGGAACCATAGCAGGGAGAGGAGCATGGGAACCACAGCAGCGAAGGGAGGAGTGAAACCACAGCAGGGAAGGGAGGAGAGGAACCACAACAGGGAGGGTAGCAGGGTAACCACAGCAGTGAAGGGAGGAGAGGAGTCACAGCAGGGAGGGGAGCAGGGGAACCACAGCAGGGAGGGGAGGAGAGGAACCACAGCAGGGAGAGGAGCAGGGGAACCACAGCAGGGACGGGAGGAGAGGAACCATAGCAGGGAGGGGAGCATAGGAACCACAGCAGGGAAGGGAGGAGAGGAACCACAACAAGGAGGCTAGCAGGGTAAATACAGCAGGGAAGGGAGGAGAGGAGTCACAGCAGGGAGGGGAGGAGAGGAACCACAGCAGGGAGAGGAGCAAGGGAACCACAGCAGGGACGGGGGGAGAGGAACCATAGCAGGGAGGGGAGCATGGGAACCACATCAGGGAAGGGAGGAGAGGAACCACAACAGGGAGGCTAGCAGGGTAACCACAGCAGGGAAGGGAGGAGAGGAGTCACAGCAGGGAGGGGAGGAGAGGAACCACAGCAGGGAGAGGAGCAGGGGAACCACAGCAGAGAAGGGAGGAGAGGAACCATAGCAGGGAGGGGAGCATGGGAACCACAGCAGGGAAGGGAGGAGAGAAACCACAACAGGGAGGGTAGCAGGGTACCCACAGCAGGGAAGGGAAGATAGGAGTCACAGCAGGGAGAGGAGCAGGGGAACCACAGCAGGGAGGGGAGGAGAGGAACCACAGCAGGGAGAGGAGTAGGGAAACCACAGCAGGGAAGGGAGGAGAAGAACCATAGCAGGGAGGGGAGCATGGGAACCACAGCAGCGAAGGGAGGAGTGAAACCACAGCAGGGAAGGGAGGAGAGGAACCACAACAGGGAGGGTAGCAGGGTAACCACAGCAGTGAAGGGAGGAGAGGAGTCACAGCAGGGGAACCACAGCAGGGAGGGGAGGAGAGGAACCACAGCAGGGAGAGGAGCAGGGGAACCACAGCAGGGACGGGAGGAGAGGAACCATAGCAGGGAGGGGAGCATAGGAACCACAGCAGGGAAGGGAGGAGAGGAACCACAGCAGGGAGGGGAGCAGAGGAACCACAGCAGGGAAGGGAGGAGAGAAACCAAAACAGGGAGGGGAGCAGGGGAACCACAGGCGGGTAGTAGTAGTGCAGGTGTCATTAACCTAGGATGATTAGTAGAGTAGAGCAGAACCACCAGAGATTAAGTAGGCCTCTAATGTGTTGTAACCCTTTTCAAGCTAATATTATGATTTACACGTACATGCCTTCCCTCTTACGGTGTATTTATGGAAAGTGCTAAAGAAACTACCAACAGGGTTTTTCAAACACCGATTATGTTTATGCATTATACCCCATAAACCCTTTCCAAGATTTTTATATGCATATAAAAGTAAATAGCAAACATTTTCCAAGTCCAAATTTGAAGCACATAATATAAGTTAAACAAGTTATCCCAAACACAATGAGAAGTTCCTCACAACCATTTCGAAACTGTTTAAAAACACTCCAATTATCTGCAAAGCATCTGACAGATCATCTGGAAAAAGTTCGATACTTTCTTCGAAAAAAGTACCGACCCCTACATCTTCAAATCATCTGCAAAAACACAACAAAAACACTTCATGAGAGGTTTTCCACCACATGATTTTTGTGATGATATTGATATTTTTAGGCATTTCTTTAATCTAAAAGGTGCAAAATCAATAACTATTGGTTAAATATGACACTTTGAAACCCATGTTCTTAATGAGATTTACAAATTCAAGAAATAATCTTCAAAGGTTTTGCTGTAACAAACAATGCACAGAAGTAAAAAGGAGACATTTATATCGAGAGCAGGTTCACACCACAAATCTTCCAAGCAAGGAGACCAGCTCCAACCCCTCTTAGTCGCGAAACCCTAATGCTGCAGCAACAGGCAAGAAACATTGAGCGGAAACATACGAATAGTGTCTCCAAAACGTCTCAAGAGGGACAAACGATTTTTGTAGGTTTTTTGTACGTTTTTCAAACGATTGTCACACATACGATCGACCTGCGGGAACGTCAGATGATTTTCAAACACACACATTGTTGTGATGGAGGTGCACGCACCTCGACAACAAGAATAATAACCCACTTACCTCGCAAGTGGGGCCGCGGGCATTAAGCAGCCGTCGTTCACTCTAAGCTAAACTATACATCTTTGGGCAATGTCAAGTCCGCCTCCCCACTTCCTCGCAGATTTTTTCACCTGCCCAGATTTTTATTAGGCTGCCCGGACTTGCGTCCGGGGAGCGTCCTGCCTACAGGGAGGTCGGTTCCAGACCAACATAGGAACTCGCCTTGCTGCTCATGCGTACCTGTTTCTGATCCAGAACAGCTCGTCGCTTTCCAGACCTCTCATCCCTTTCAAGCTTTTATCGACACATGCGCTGAGAGCAACTTGCGCCATGACCTCGACCCTGTTGATTTGTGATGTCTTCTTGAGGTGTCTCAAACTAATGCTGAAGCCCTGTAATTTTTGCTGTTACCCACCCCGCTGTACAAATTACAGATCATTATTGGGAAATAAAATGACGGGCTCGATACCGGCAACAATAGGCATCCTTATCCATCGGACTGGCTTGTAAGGCCTTTGACTAGACAAACTATGGGCCTTTCTCCTTTGTGAACTTCTTGATGGTACCTATATTCGAAATTATTGCTGCTTGTTACTGTTCACTACCATGGTTTGTTTCATGGCAATCGATATTCCCTTTATTCAGCATTGTATGAATTGCTTCCATCACATTCATTGTCTGTCTTGTTTCTAGTAGTAACAGGTCACAATGTTTACTACTTAATGATTTTGCTGCCATTCCTGCTTCAGATATCTTTTGCTCAACAACCTGATTGGCAGCATCCCAGAGTCCATTGGCAACCTCCTGCAGCTCACAACCTTGTAAGCAGCCCAGATCGTGCCTTGTACCATATGCCTATGAGTGCCTTCAGAGCAGCAGAACGACCTGCAAGAGCAGTGAACTGGGTGATTTTTGGTTCGACCCAAAAGTTGCTTACACCATTTTCCTGTGAGTGTCTTCTAAACAGCACGACGTGTACAGCAAGAAATGATTTTTTAGTCGACTCAAAAGTGCCATCTGGAACAGTACAGCAAGACATGCAAGAGCAGTGAATGAGGCTATGACGTGCGGCAGGAGGCTGTTGCTTAGGTCTGGTTCGACCCAGTCCAGTAATGCCTATCTACAACATTGTTTTGGCTCTTCGTATCAACAACAAGACTACGATTTGATTCTGCATATGTGCAACAATGCTCCCCGTGAGGCGGTGGCTAATCCTACCGGATACCTCCCTCCGACATTGACCAAACTTTTCAAACTCATTCAGACTCATCTCAAGAACAAATATATCTTACATGGCTCTGCGTATGCACAGCAACGCTTTGTCTCTTGTATGCGGAGAAACAAGGGCTTGGCTCTACGTATGCGCAACGATGCCCCCATGCAGGGAAGTTTCATGGACCAAACTGACCGGATACCTCCCCCCAACCCTGGGAAAACTCTCCAAGCTCAAGGAACTGTAAGATATGAATTGTGAGGTACCTTATTAACGAGTCATGAGTCTCCTAATACTTTCCTTCCGACATCGGTTAAACTTTCCAAACTCAAGGAACTGCAAGGTATGATCTGTGGCGCACCTATTAAACGAGTCATGGTCGCCTAATAATTTCCTTCTGACACAGCTCAAAATTCCCAAACTCAAGGGTATGTAAGATATGATTGTGAGGCACTGGCCAAACTTCCCAAACTCAAAGACTTGTAAGATATTAGGTTGTGCCTTCCCTTAAGTGCCGCAAACCAAGCTTGTGAAGCGCATCTGCTGGCGCCTCTAAGGAGAACTGCATCAGTGAAGTCTCTACGTAGCCTGTACATGGATTTTTGCTGCTGAGTATTGTAAAGACCCAACATGGAGTATACCTGCTGTTCCTTGAAATAACCCAAATCCACCAACTGTCTTGCTAGTGCTTCATTACTTTCCTCTTCCTAAGGTCCAACCCTTCCCTCCTCAATCCTTCCGTCCTCACTCTTTCCTTCCTCCCTCCTTCCTTCCTCACTCCTTCCTTCCTCACTCCCTCCTTCCCCATTCCTTCCTTCCTCACTCCTTCCTTCTTCACTGTCTTCCGTGTATGCAAGTCTCTGAATGAAACTGCAGTAACATGCCCTCCTGACAGCACCCCATGTGTGGTTCAGCAGTCTTCTCAAAGCGCGTTTTGCAGCGAATGCCCCTCCTTCTGCACTACTTGTGTCGAGTCAGCACCACGTGAATGGTTATTCTGACACAGCAGGTCTACACCAATCACGTTGGCTCATCTTTGGGGGAATAGTTACTTGTGCCACAGAAATTACAGCACATAACACATCTTTGGCGTATTTCCCACTCAATTCAAAATTTCAAGTGCAACATCACTCTCTCTGTGTGCCCATATGCATATGTATATGTGTATGCATTCGTAGATACATCTACATATGTGTGCGCGTCTATGTGAAATGCATGTCTCCATCTCTTTGAACATATAGACACAATTCTTTCTAGCTCCATCTTCCTCCTCATCTCCCCCCTCCCCCTCTTTCCCCGCTACAGCCCCCCCCTCCCCACCTCCAGCATCCCCCTCCCCACCTATAGCGTCCCTCTTACCACTTCCAGCGCCCCCCACAATGGCCCCATCCTCCTCCTCTTCAACCCCCCTCCGCACGCCTCAATTGCCTCCCTCCCAGTCGAGAGGCGGTCTCTCTGTGGGAGCCATTGCCGGCATTGCTGTGGCTGTTGTGATGCTGCTGATCATTGGCGTGCTGCTGGGGTGGCAAGTCTACAGGAGATTAGCACCACGTGCTGCTACTGCAGGTACAGTATGCATGGAGAAGTGACGTGTTCACCCTCAAGAAGAGAAGCCTGCAAGTCAAGAAACTCATCTCGCCTTCATGGCCACACGCGAGAATCCAGCAGTCCACCTAGTCATTGCTTTTTTTTGTAGACTTCTCAACCTCAAGGAAAATAGCAGCAAGCAAGACAATGTCAGGAGATTCTTGTTCTTCCTCCATCCATCAACCTCTATCTAAATGGAACCCATCCTCATTCCTCCAAGACTTTTGGGTAGAGAAATGGCGAACAAAGCAGCAGCTACGTACGTTCACATGCTTCTCCACTTCCTTTTCCCTTTTCTCTCCATCCCATCATTGGGAATTTGTGATGCACAGCATATGCGAGAAAGTGTGTCGTTTCACTACCTCTCTATCCCATCGCTGTTGCAAGCTGTATTGTTGCAAGTTGTACTGAGCTGCAACTTTCACAGTTAATGCGGTAATTGGGATCCGGCCCCAAAACCTAATGAGTGGCACAACTAAGGCCAGAAAATGGGGAGGCCTGACGCACATGCTCATAGCAGTTCAATGCCTCTACCTGAACTAATCGAGACTTGTTTTCTTGTTCTTCTTTTTTCTTTAGGCGCGTCACCCTTCCATCCCTCTCCCTTTCCACCCCTCAACCCTTTCATTCTGAACCTGTACAGGCCGGGCTCGCAGCATGCCGGGAGCTCAATGCGCAGAGTACTCCCTTGAGGAAGTCCTTAAAGCCACCAGCAACTGGTCCTCTCACAACCGGCTTGCCTCGGGTGCCTTTGGTGACGTGTACAAGGGCGTGTGTCCACACGATGGCACCACCCTGTGGGCCGTCAAGCGAGCCAGACTGATTGACATGCATTTCCGGCGAGAGGTGAGACGGCAACACTGTAAAGGCCACGTTTGACATCTGCACTGTAAAGACGTTAGATGGCTTGTCCTCCTCCAACCTCTCCCACTCCACCTCGCCCCTCTGCACATCCCACATCTACACATCCCACATCTGCCCATTCCACATCTGCACATCCCACATATGCACGTCCCAGATTTGCACATCCCACATTTGCACATCCCACATCTGCACATCCCACATCTGCACATTCCACACCTGCACATCCAACAACCCCCGATGACCTCCGTTGCCATGTCAATCCTCTCGGTCATGCCAGATGCGACCGTCAGCCTCCATTAATCAATACATTCCACCATGGCATATGCAGAGAGTCACTCTACAACAGTGGGAGCTGAACTATGGGTGAAGGCAAAAGTGGTATGAGTGATTGTAGCTTTGCTTGTGTTCTCACTACTTGCATGTTCACAGGGCAATTTGCAAGAGTTTCACTAGCAAAACGGGAATACAGAATGATAGAAATTGCAATGGCAAGTGACTACGTCTGTGACCTGGCAGCCTAAGAACCAGGCAGGTCAACCTCCAGCGCAGCACAGGGGCGACTTGTCAGCATAGCAAGTCGACAGCGTGCCAACGCAGTTGGGAGGCAGCTTGCCAACACTGCAAGTCGACGACCTGTCACTGCTCCACCAGGGCTGCCTGCCAACACTCCAGCAAGGCTACTTGCCAGTGTCGAGCCGTAGTTGACAATAGCGCACATGCGCACCCACTTCGCAGGTGCTAGTAGGCGGTTGAGCACGTTGTGCCTTGTCCCGCCCGTCGCGCAGGTGCCAAGTCGGCCATGTGCCGTCAATTGCGCCAGATGCTTCACTTCGACCTTGGGATACCAACCCGCAGGTCGACATCGCAAAGCCTCCAGGGGTGAAACTCGCGCACCTCCAAGTTTCGCAGTCTAGATAGCTTCGATCGACCAATTCGACGCTACTCCGTCGAACAGCGTTTGCTGAGGCGAGCTCGTTAAACATAGCTCGTCAACCAGTGCTCCTCGACGGATTTTGTCGACCAATGCCTTTCGACGGGCTCGTTGACCACTGTCGTCAACCAGAGACTCCCTTCGACGTCGTCGACCGCACCCCGTCGAGCAGGGCCTGCTCGACCAACACATTCTTCGGACAGCAGGAGCCCACTCGACGACCATTTCGTTGAGTCCTCCTCGTCGACGTCAAGATTGGTTGCGCCCAAGCGAGGGCGGGGCCCTTCTCTTCGACAGCATACCTCTCTCATTTTAATCTCTCATTTTAATGCCATGTGAAATCTTTTTTTTTAGTAATTGTTTTTGTCTCAACCCATCTCATGATTCCATTCTCTTGCAGGTCGACGAAATGGCCGACAAAAACCATCCAAACATCGTGCGGCTGCTTGGATTCGTTGTTGGAGGGAACATGAGAACACGTCCAGAGCAAATCTTGATCTACGAGTTTGTTCCCAACGGTGACCTTGATCATTTCGTCAAGAAGAGTACGTACCACATATTCATTTGTAATCTACCTTTACTTTTTTATGAGCTTTACATCTATGAAGGTACTTTGCTCCAGACGTTGACCTTGATTTTTCCACTTGACATTGATGTGATGAGTAACGAGTGATTGTTCTTTCATGACCAATTGAGTCTCGTGAGACGCTGGTCATGAAATAAATAGCAGTCGGAGAGAATCTGGCACCAGCATGGGTTGAGTAGGTGGTGAGACTGACTAGAAGGGGAGGACGGGTATTTGGGTCCGAAACAAATAGAGTTTTACTCTACTCTTTGTTTGCTTATATAATATATGTGCTTCACTCTACATAATGTATCACTCATTGTGTCTCCCAACGCTTGTCATTCATGGATAGTGTGCAATTCATGCCTTGTCACACTCATGTCCTTTTCTCTCTTGTTTTTTGAATTTATGCAGAAGTGTCCTTCTCTCTCACTTTCCAGCAGCGGCTGGACATCCTTATTGGTGCGGCACATGGCTTTGAGTACCTCCACAGCTTTGGCCTTGTGCATCGCGACATCAAACCCGCCAACATTCTCCTCAGAGCAAAAATGCAGGCAAGCAAGCGAGTGCTTTGGATGCATCATAAACATGCACCCTACACAGAATTACAGATCCGATCTCAAAGCCACAATGCAAAAAGAAAGAAATGTTTGTGAGAACATAATTTGTGTTGTGACTTCTTCAGTACTCCATTTTCGAAAAGCATAGGTACTGAAATCACTGTACCTTCAATAGTGACCAATTTATTTGACATGCCCGTGTCATTCTTTCTCCTATGCTTGTTCTTCATCACCCATCTGACAGGCTAAGATTGCAGACTTTGGGCTGTTGAGGGTGGGCGAGGGCACCATTGTTGGAACGACTCGGGTGATGGGAACACCGGGCTATGTGGATGCCATCTACTCACGCACCTCCAAGGCCACCACTGCCACCGATGTGTACAGGTGAAAGGCCACCACTGCCACCGATGTGTGCAGGTGAAAGGCCACCACTGCCACCGATGTGTAAGTGAGCTGTTTATGAGGCGCCTCACAACAACCACTGGCAGCAATTGACACCGATGGCTACAGGTGACTGAGTGACTATCGTTGTTGTCCGGTAGTTTCAGTTGTTGGGTTGTCTTTCTGCATGCTGGTGTGGCAGTGTTAAATCTAGGCTACGAAAGGCAGTGTTAAATCAGGGATGAGTGAATGTTGAGCTATGTGAAATCTTGTACATCTATCTCAAGCGGCACAAGTAAGATTCAGAATGTATTCATCTCCCTCTGTGTGTGCAGTTCCGGTGTGCTCATGCTTGTTGTGTTCACTGGCAGCAGCCCTCACTCTGATGATGGTGAAACGAGCTGCCACATTCTGCAATGGGTAAGTGCTGCTGCGTGTAGCTTTTTTATGAGACGCCACTGTAATACATGCTATTGGTTCAAGTACCAAATTCTCCTACACATAAATGCTCCTTTTGTGCTGCTTCTATGTGAGTGAGCAATTGCCTGCATCCTTCTTGTTTGGTATCAGAGCAGTGCATCTCCTCCAACTAACCTGGCAGACTCAATGACCTGAGCATGTGACATTGAACACCCCTTAGGGCGCTCCCCTCAATGCTGTGCAGTGTCACTCTCTGTCCATGTCCCCATCCCCACGCACCTTGTTCTCACCCCATCCCCATCCACCTTGTTCACCCCATCCCCATCCACCTTGTTCACCCCTTTCCCACCCACTTTGTTCAATGCCCAGGTGGAGGAGTGCATTTCCTCCAAAACAACGGGCCCCTTGAAGGACGCGAGCATGGACGCCCCGGACGATGCTGTGCTGCACCTGGCCCAGCTGGCCCTCTCCTGCACCGTCGAGTGCCCTACAAGCCGGCCCAGCATGTCAGGCATTGCCAACGAGCTGCAGGGTATCAGGCACGAGGTGGTGGGGAAGGAGGTGCTGAGTGCAACGGTGAAGGTGGATGAGGAAGCAGAAGAGATTGGAATTGGGATGTCGTTTTGGGGTAACTTGAATACCGACCTGGAAGCCATTGAGACGATGGATGAAGAAGAGTCCAATGGGGAGCAATCAGCCAAGTCTATTCAGTGAGGTCTAGTCTTGGCAGTATAGCTTCAAGCTGGTAAGAGCATAATGGGTGGCAGTCAGGTTGAATAGAGCTCGTGGGACCTGGTAGCTGCAGCTGAAGCAGCAGGCAATAGCTAGTTGGTTGCACTGCACATAATGATGACTTTGATGTGAGTTACCACTGTGCGTAAGAAAACCTTATTGAGTGTTGTATTTCTGAGTCATTGCATACTCTCATAGTTAGAATGCAACGGAATGTGTGAATTAGGGTTGGGAAGGATACAAATAGGAAACCTACCAAAGCTATACTCACTAGAGAGTACCTCACTGTAGCCTATCACAAGGTTAACATTTGACACACCCCCATAGGCTAAGTGAGGGACATCAGAGCAAGCAAAGTGAACAAACGGTCACAAGACCAGTCAAGGCAAGAAGCAGTGTTAGAGACTAAGGACGGAGTCTATGAAGATTAGGTGCCCAAATTTCTCAAAATCGTTGGTCTCAATTTCTGGACAGAAACGTCGAGTTCACAAGAAACGTTGTCGACAAAAGGTGCACTGTTAGAATCCCACGAAATTCGAATATGTTGTAGCCCTAGACCGTCGCTACATTTCTCAATTTGAATCGTATCAAAATATGAAGCATATCTCGAGTTATGCTTTTCGGCGCACTAGGGGGTATGCTGCCACAGAAATTTAACTCAATCACAATTAACTCACAAGTCCCACAAAAGAACATTAGAGTAGCACTAAACCTGGTAGGAGGGGAAGAGGAGGACGAGAGGAAAGGTCCCAAGAGAGAGTCCCCAACCAAGGAAACCCCATGCCACACAATTCCCTTCCCCATAGGCAACAAACTTTGACATTTGTCACTTTCCAACCCATGCCATCCACCTCACCTCAACTTGGCCACACTTACCAACCTGGTTTGGCTTCACCCAACCTCTTGGCAGCATCTACAGTGATGGGTTCGAATTTCCCAACCCCCACAAGTCTGTACCCCATATTGAGTCAATGCCACAACTTCCCAAAGTAGCTGCAACCAAAATATATAAGCATACGAACTCCAATGTTCGTAACTTTCTTGGTTGTGCTCCGATTGCGACGATTCTTGGTTCGTCGGAAAGCTCTTGAGTAGAGGAATCACTTCAGATATCTGCTCAAGCCAAATAACATACACACACACACACACACAGAAAATCCAAACCACATAAGACACACATTTCTTGCACACGCTCACACCACGCATGCAACGCACAAACACATGATGGGAGGCAGACAGACGTGAATGCATATGGTTGCATCACACAACAAGCAGAGCAAGCTCAGGGTGGATCTCAAGGACACCACACAAATTCCGAGCGCCGGCAAGCGGCCACAAGGCCAGTTCAAGAGTTCACTAGGATATATATAGGAAAGTACAACAAGCAGAGCAAGCAACAAGACTACAGCAACCCAGGGCCTACCTCAACAAGCCCCAACTGCACACAAAACCTGTGGTGGTCCCCAAGCGTCAAGGCCTTGGTGAAGACATCTGCAGTGTTGGCCTCTGAGGCCACAAAGTCCAGGCATGGCCGCGTTGCTGCAACTCTCGCAGGAGGAAGCACCTCACATCAATATTCTTCACTCTGCTCTCAAGTCAAGGCTCTCGACAGAGGAGGATCATGGCCTTGTTGTCAGCGTACAAGGTCGGTGCAGAGCGAGGCCGCTTACCAAGGTCGGCGAGCAAGAAGGTCAACAGCGAAGCTCCTGTGCCGCCATGGCACCAGCGTAGATCTGTGCCTCTGCACTGGAAGTAGCCAAGGACGACGACCGTGTAGACCTCCACGACACAGCACCAGCTCCCAGACTGAAGCTGTAACCCTGAGTCGAGCACTGAGTCTCCACGTCGTCAGCGTAGGAAGAGTCACAATGACAAGTTAACGCCACTGGCTGAGTCCCTCCAAGCACAAGCCCCATGCCTGATGTAATCGCCAGGTACTTCGGCACCCTCATAGCTGCTGTCCAGTGGACTGGACGGTGTCTCCCAGTCGCAACAAAGCGAGAAAGAATGCTGAGGGGAAGGGCGAGGTCCGGCCGAGTACAAGTCATCTGGTGCATGAGGCAGACCACCAGCTCTACGTAGGGACCACTGGACTCAAAGGGCTCGTCCGGAAAGGGGCCAGTGAGTCTATGGTCAACAGCAAGAGGTGTGGGCTGTGTGGTGGAGAACTGGAAGTCGAACCGCCGAAGGACCTGCTGCACCATGTGTGACTGAGTCAGTGTGATGGTGCGAGCGGCTCTGTCACTAGAGATCTGCAGGCCAAGGTAGCGTTGCCGTTCACCTAGGTCAGTGCACTTGTGTCTCTTCTGCAGTTCGAACTTCACCTGAGCCAGAGCTGCCTTGTCTGCTGTGGCAAAAACCAAGTCGTCAACGTACACTAGTATAAAGAAAGGAGTGGAGCCAGTGCGAACAAACAGTGACGGGTCGGCAAAGGAAGGGCTAAACCCAAGGTCACGAAGCGTGGAGCGAAGATTGTCGTGCCACTCATGGGGCGACTGGCAGAGACCGTAGACTGGACAGTCTGGCTAGTTTGGCCATAGCCTCAGGCTCTACTGGGTCCTAGGTGGGAAGGTGTCAGTGAAGCCAGGAGGGTGGCGCAGCCAGATCTCCTCGTATAGTCAGCTCTGGAGAAACGCAGTGGAGAATTTAAGGGAGTGCAGCTCGTAGTTTCGCTGTGCTGCTACGTGTAGTAACACTCGAAGATTAGTCATCTTCGGGGTCGGGGCGAAGGTCTGGAAGAAGTCAACTCCCTCACGCTGACTGAAACCCCTAGCCACGTAGCGCACCTTGAACACAGGCGGTGAACCAGGCGGCCGCTTCACCTTGAAGAGCCACATGCCATCGACTACGTTCGCCCTAGGAGGGGAAACTGCATCGACGTAGGTGCCAGTGGATCTCCAAGATGCTAACTCCGAGGCCATAGCCGCTTTCCACTGAGAGGCCCACGCCCCTGAGACTACCTCGCGGTAAGAACGAGGAGTCGATATGTCAAGGGCGTCGGGGTCTCCCTCAGGGGATAGCAGCATGGCGCAGACAGAGGGAGAAGCGGCTGCCCAGTTCTCCAGCTTAGACTCTCTATCCTCTAGGACGTCACAGCCAAGGGCAAACTCACCCCCGACGAACAGAGGACGGGAGGTAGGAGCTGGCACCACACAGGTGGTATAGTCAAGGCGGCTGGCGGCAGCAAACTCAGCGACAGCGGCAGTGAGAGCCGAGACAGACGACGGAGGGAAACAAGAGTCGGTGACAAGAGTGACGAGGACATGGGAGACAACTGGACGAACAGTATGGTAGTAGTCATTGATAGGAGGAGGGACTGGGAGAGAGGACGGAGGAGGAGACGGGAGAACGGACTCAGGAGGAGGAGGACGAAGAGACGAGGTCGGGAACGGGAAACGAGGGACAAGCACGCGGAGGACAAGGACGAACACGAGAGTGTGTGACAACTGGCGGAGGAAACCGAAGTGGAGGAGACTGCGGTGAAAGAGAAGACCAGACCGCCGGAGTGGCGTCAGGAGGAGGAAACGTGGGACCAAACGCTGGAGGGGACGGAGTGTGAACAGGAGGAGAGGATGGAAGACCAAGGGCCCGAAGGCCACTCACAGGTGGGAACAACTGCCGCTACAGAGGGAGCTGCTGTGGTCGCAGCTGCGGCGGCAGGGTCTGCTACTGCGGCTGCGGCTGCTGCTGCTGCTGCTCCAGCAGGTCCAACCGCCGCAACTCCTGCCGCTCCCTCTCCAACAGCACCTGCTCCTCACGCTCATGCCAGCGGGCCACCTAGAGACGCATGTCGTGGCGGTGGGAAGGCGGAGTGGAATTTTGAACCAGTGTCTCCACCTAACGTCTCCTCAGAACCAGCACCTCCAGTGCCAGCGCCTCCAGCACCAGCACCTCCAGAACCAGCACCTCCAGAGCCAGCGCCTCCAGCTCCAGCACCCCCAGAACTAGCACCTCCAGCACCAAGACCTCCAACTCCAGCACCCTCAGAACTAGCACCTCCAGTGCCAGCACCTCCAGCTCCAGCACCCCCAGAGCTAGCGCCACCTGCGCCAACACCTCCAGCTCCAGCACCCCTCGAACAAGCACCCCCAGACCGAGCACCGCCAGTGGCTGCACCTCTAGCTCCAACTCCAGCTGAGTCCACAGTAACCTGTCGCGCAAGTGCCGAAGACTGCTGAGGGGACTGTGAGGAGGCCTGCGGGGAGGGAGACACTACCTGACGCGCAACCGAGGGTAGAGGGGTAGCGTGGGACACACCAGACGGGGCAGGACCAGGGGGGGGCAGGGGTACCGGAGGAGGGGGAGCAGGTGGAGGAGAGGGGGCGAGAAAAAGAGGGGGAGAGGGTGCCGGTAGACCTCGACAAGGGTACCAGGTGTAGTAGGACACAGACTCGTCAAACCGGACGTCACGAGAGTCTAGGAAATAGTGGAGGGGCGGGTGGTTAAAGGACAAGCCGGCAGAGTCCACTGGGAAACCAAGGAAGACACAGGGGACGGCGCGTGCCGAGAGCTTGTCAGCGGAGGTGTCGTGAACAAGCGCAAGGCAGCCCTATACACAAAAGGCCGACCCAACATCAAGGGAACCGGTCCAAAGACTGGTCGGTGAAGCCTCGGTCCGCGAGACACGTGGCTGGAGGTTCAGCTAGTGTGCGGCGTAGCAAACCGCGTAGGGCCACAGAAAATGGGGCGCACGGGCATGGATCATGGACGTGCGAGAAATTTCCATGACCAAGCCAATGCGGCGCTCAGCAACCCTATTCTGCTGTGGGAAATCAGGAAGCGTCCAGGACTGTACGATGCCCTGTTCGCCGCAGAATCCGCCAAGAATGCCGGAGCGAAACTCGCCCCCACGGTCGGAGTGTAGACAACTGACACGACGACCACGAGTGCCCTCAGTAGCTAGAAGCCACCGGATCAGCGTAGACGTCACCTCGGACTTCTTCGCAAGAGGGAACACTGTGGTGTACCTGGAGAAGTCGTCGACGACCACTAGAAAGTAACGCTCCCTCCCAGATCCTTGCGCCGGGGCAGGGCCCCAGACGTCCAAGTGGAGAGTCTCAAAGGGAGTAGTGGCCGGACGAAGGGAGGAGGAGTGAGGAGTGGCACGTAAGCGACCGGCGACGTAAGGAGTGCAAGGGGGAGCATGGGAGGTGGGGAGCGACGGAAAGGTGCATGGGAGACCGGTGACAAGCCCGTGAGCGGTCATCTTGCGGAGGCGGGGGATCAACGGGTGGCCAAGGTGGTGGTGCCACAGGACGGTCCGGTGGATGAAGGACCGACAGGAGCAGGACGCAGCGACTGGACTAGACAACGCAACCTGACTAGACACTGCAACTGGACCAGTCACGACCACCTGGCTAGACACAGCAACTGGACTGGACACCTGGACTGGAGGGGATGCAACGACCTGAGCGGAGGATGGAACTGGGGAGCGCTTGGTGTGGAGAACGTAGAGAACGGAGCGGGGCTCCCTGGTGAACGTGGCCAGAACAGCACCTGTGGCAGCGTCTGTACAGACCGCAGTCCTCCCACCCCCCACAAAGGTGACCGTGATCCCCCTGTCCTGGAGGTAACCAACACCCACCAAGTTTCGATTGAATGAGGGGATGTGGGGGCCGTGCAGGACACCAGAGGGGACCACATGACACGGGAGGGTAGTGGAGCTACGTGCAACAGCTGGTCCTGAGGTAGGATTAGCCAGAGCCACCGAAACAGGAGTGAGGAGTGGCGTGAGGGTCGTGTGGTCGCGGAAGAAGCACTGAGATGCACCAGAGTCCAGCGTGAAGGACAGGGACGCCTTAGCCGGAGGGTCACCTGTGCTAGTGGCTACACAAGCACCTAGTGCAGCAACACAAGCACCTAGACTAGAGAGGCACAAGTCTACACTAGCAGGAGGCAAGCAAGCTAATCTACGAACACGCAAGCACACAGATCCATCAGCACTATACTCAACATCAGCCTACAAAGCATGCTGACGAGCATCGTCCATGGACAGATTAAACACATCAATTTTACGGACTAACAAGCAAGCCCAACGAGGCGTGATCGCCGCAGGGCCCCAACGAGCACGGTAGAGGTCGTCGAGGCGGCGGAAGCACCGCGCGGCAGAGTGATCGTCGCAACCACACAGACAAGGGCTGCCCAGTCCGGTGAGGCACCAGTGGGTGCAGGGGCCAGTGTCACTGCGAGGGGGGCGAGAGGCCCAGCTGGAAGTACTGCCACTACGGCCGGTGCTCCCTGGTCCTCCCGAACCCCACTGCGGTGGGGGACCCCAGTGCTGCTGCGGACCCCACTGTAGTGGGGGTCCCCACTGCTGGAACTGCGGCGGTGCCTGCTGCTGCTGCGGTCCCTGCTGCTGCTGGTGCTACTACGACTGCTGCTACTGGGGTCCAACACCCCCACCGGTCGGGCCACCACCAGCGGGCAGGCCTGTCTGTCCTACACCTCCTCAAAGGCCCCCTCCTCCTGGTGCACCACCGCCACTGCCGACGCCGCCGCCGCCTCCACCACTGCCGCTCCCACCTCCACCGCCACCTCCACCGCCGCCTCCACTGCCTCCACCTCCCCCCTTCCCGCCCTTCTTGCCACTCTTGCCCCGTTTCTGCCAGTCTGCAGCAGAAACGACAGTAGTGTCCTCAGAAACCGGCACAACGGTAGAAGCACGGGTAGCAGTAAGAGTGGGAAGCTGAGGGGCGGCACACCCCGCAAAGAGACGGGGGGCCACCGCGTCAGTGGCGGAGGCAACGGTGAGGAGGCTACTCTTGATCGTCCCGAGAGCGGTCTCAAGGAGATCGATAGTGAGCTCAGTGGGGTGCTTCTGGAGAAGCGCGTCGCGAGCAGTGGCAAGGCGGTCAGGGAGGCGAGTGACTAACCAGTGCACAGTGAGCCACATGGGGGGGCGGGGCAGCGAGAAGTTGGGCGTCGGTACAGGCCGCACGGAAACCGGCCTCAAGTGAACGCAGGTGAGTCACGAGTTCGGACACAGTCGCAAACGAGCCAAGGTCGGGAAACACGAACGGCATGAGGAGGCGACTGAGGGAGGCAGAGGAAGGGGTGGAATAGCGCGCAACAACAGCATCCCAAATCCCCTGCGCAATATCCATCTGGGCAAAGTGGACGGCCTCAGTCGGTGGGAGGAGCTCCGTCAGCGCAAGAGAAGTGGCAGCGTCGCGGGAATCCCACACGTCCCTTGCCAAGACATGACGGTCGTAGTCCGCATGTGCCGCAGGAGTCGGCTCCGGGTCGGTCGGGAGGGGGTCGGGAGACAAGGGCGCCGTCAATGCACCAGACGCATGGGCCTATAGGGTGGCGATGTCCTGACGCTGATTGGTGAGGTAGCGTATGGTCTGGCGCTGCCAGGTACTGAACTTAATCAATCGACCCTCCACATCGAAACGAAGGCGGCGGGACTCCATACTGGAGGCTAGGCTAGAGACGGCTGGAGCACGGAGGAGGCGAGTCTAGGAGCGAGGAAGGAAATCTAGGATCGCCAGTTGTGGCGAGGCAAGAGACCGGCGGAGCTAGTGGATAGGAGCTAGTGGCTACACGGGTCTAATCTAGGCGACCGGTGAGAGTAGCGGCTGCCAGCCGCTGACCGAGAGACCAATGACAGTAGGAACGGCGGGGGACCCAGCGAACAGGGCGGTGGTGGGGAAACGGTCCACGTGCCTAGTGCAGTGGGTGCGCATGGGTCGAGGGCGCGGGCTGGGTGCGAGCTTGGGGTAGAGCGCGGGCTAGGGGCAGTTTTCGGGCTGAACACACGGCGCTTGCCGAGGGCAAGGCGTGGGCGAAGGGCAGAGCGCGAATGTGCGGGCAAGGCGTGGAGGCTCGGAGGCGCGGAGGCACGAGGAAGAGTTGCGGGTGCGCGAGCTAGGGTACGGGCATGGCGACGGGCTAGGGCGACGAGCTAGGGCGTGGGCCTGGGCGACGGGCTAGGGCGCGGGCCTGGGCAACGGGCTAGGGTGCGGGCCTGGGCGACGGGCTAGGGCGCGGGCCTGGCCGACGGGCTAGGGCGCGGGCCTGGGCGACGGGCTAGGGCGCGGGCCTGGGCGACGGGCTAGGGCGCGGGCCTGGGCGGCGGGCTAGGGCGCGGGCTTGGGCGGCGGGCTAGGGCACGGGCCTGGGCGACGGGCTAGGGCGCGGGCCTGGGCGACGGGCTAGGGCGCGGGCCTGAGCGACGGGCTAGGGCGCGGGCCAGTGCGACGGGCTAGGGCGTGGGCCTGGACGACAGGCTAGGGGCGCAGGCTAAGGTTGCGGAGGGCGATGAGGCACGGAGGAGGAGGGCGCTAAGGCATGGAGAGGGCGCAGAGGATAAGGCACGGAGGGCGCGGAGGTGCGCTAGAGAGGGCGCGGGCTAGGAAGTAACGAGGAACTAACCTATTCGTGATACCATCTCAAAGTTAGAATGCAACAGAATGTGTGAATTAGGGTTGGGAAGGATACAAAAAGGAGACATACCAAAGCTATACTCACTAGAGAGTACCTCACTGCAACCTATCAGAAGGTTAACATTTGACACATACACAATAAACTGGAAGTCTACGCTTTGCACGATATTGATAAGAAACGAGGAATGAGAATGACCAAGGGAGAGTTGGGTACAAGTACAAACCCTAGAAATGTGATGTACCCCATATGTGCTACCCCACTATAGCCTACAAAGGCTAAGTCATATAAGCCTGACACACCCCTATAGGCAAAGTGGGGGAGAACAAAGGGTCAGTGGACCAGTCAAGCAAAGCAAAGCAAGCTCAGGGTGGATCACAACGTCACCACACAGTCCGAGCACAAGAGCAAGGCCACAAGGCCAATTCACATGCAAGATAATATATATAAAGGTAAACAAGCAAGTGCAGGTCTAGAAAGATCACAGTACAAGCAAGGTCAAGAAGTGAGCAAGTGAGGCCAAGTAGGCACAAGACCTAGCATCGTACAGAAGTGCTGATTATGACAAGGCGGAAGTGCCTTGGTAAAGATATCAGCAGTGTTGGCCTCAGAGGCCACGTAAGCAAGGCGTAGCTGACCACGCTCCTGCAGCTCACGAGCAAGGAAGTAGCGAAGAGCAATGTGCTTCGTTCTGTGCTCCAGTCTGTGCTCCCGACACAAGGCCAGCATGGCCTTGTTGTCTACGTACAGAACTCGAGGAGAACGAGGCGCCTCTCCTAGGTCAGTCAGAATGTAGGTGAGCTAGCGTAGCTCTTGTGCAGCCATGGCCCCCGCGTAGATCTCAGCCTTACAGCTGGAGGTGAGAACAGAAGACGAGCGGGTAGACCGCCACGAAACAGAGCCGGAGCCAAGGCTGAAGGTGTAACCTTGTGACGACCGCTGCGTAGCGTGGTCGTCAGCCTAAGAAGCGTCTGCGTGACCTGTGAGGACCACTGGACTCCGCCCTCCAAGCACTAGCCCCATGCTCGACGTACTGCACACGTAGCGCAACACCCTCTTCGCTGCAGCCATGTGCTCTGGTCGGTGTCTCCCAGGAGCAACATAGCGTGCCAAGATGCTAAGAGGGTATGCAAGGTCAGGTCGTGTGCAGGTCATCAGGGACATGAGGCAGCCAACAAGCTCTGGGTACGGGCCACTCGGCTCTACGGACTCATCCGAAGGCAGAGCTGAGAGCGAGTGGCGAGTAGACAGAGGAGTGGCCTGAGGCGAGGAGTACGTGAAGTCAAAGCGCTGAAGGACCTGCTGCACCATGTGTGACTGAGTCAAGGTAATGGTGCGCTGTGCTCTGTCCCGGGTGATCTGCAAGCCAAGGTAGCTGCGCAGTTCACCCAGGTCTGTGCACGTGTGTTTCTTCTGTAGCTCGGACTTCACGTGGGCGAGTCCAGCAGTGTCAGCAGTGGCAAAGACCAAGTCGTCGACGTACACGAGGATGTAGAACGGCGGCAAAGAGGTGTCGGTGCGCAGAAACAGCGACGGGTCGGCAGTAGAAGGAGCAAACCCAAGAGCCGCAAGTGTAGTCCTCAGTGTGTCGTGCCACTCACGGGGCGCCTAACGGAGACCGTAGACTGGCCGCCGGAGGCTCCACTGGGTACCAGGAGGAAACGACCCAGTGAAGCCAGGTGGGCGGCGCAGCCAGATCTCCTCGTGCAGGCTGCCCTGCAGGAAAGCTGTGCTGAAATCAAGAGAGTGAAGCTCGTAGTCTCGTTGAGCGGCTATGTGCAGCAGCACGCGAAGAGTGGTCATCTTCGGGGTGGGAGAGAAGGTCTGAAAGTAGTCAACTCCCTGCCGCTGACTGAAGCCTCAAGCCACAAAACACGCCTTGAAGACAGGCGGAGAACCCGGCGGCCGCTTCACCCTGAAAATCCACATGCCACTGACGATGTTCACCCCAGGTGGGGGAACCTCGTCGGCGTAGGTGCCTGTGGACTTCCAGGAAGCCATCTCTGCGTCCATGGCTGACTGCCACTGTGAGGAGTAGGGACCCTCGATCGCCTCAGCGTACAATCGAGGAGTCGGGATGTCTGGTGCATCCGGGTCTCCCTCAGGGGCAATCAGCGTGGACACGAGATAAGGCAAAGCAGCAGCAAAACACTGGAACTCCTCCTGCCTGTCCTCAAGGACGTCCGTGCTAAGAGCACACTCACCCTCGACGGACGGAGGACAGACAGACTCAGCAACAAGACTAGTAGCGTAGTCTAGACGACAGCGAGCAGCAAAGTTGACAAGCTCAGCAACTAGGGTAGACGCAGCAGTGGACTCAAAGGAAGGGTCAGTGACAACAGTACTCAGGAGACGCGTGACAGTAGGACTGGCAGCACGAAGAGAGTCAGACTCCGGGTCAGCAAGAGCAAGAAGAGAGGACTCTAGAGGAGACGGCAACGGGACACGCAGAGGAGCAGTGGAAGGACGCAGTGCCACCTGGTGTGTGCCTAGGACTGTAGGAAGACGCAGACGCGGAGCACGACGACCGGTGCAAGCAGCACGAACAGGCAACGCAGGACGAGACGCAGGCTCACGTCGCTCAGCAAAACCTCTAGTAGGACCAGCGTAGGGAGAGGGAGCAGGCAGGGGGGAGGCAGGCTGTAGCTGTCACTGCGACTGGACAGGCTGTGGACACTCTAAGGGAGGAGCAGGACCAGTCGAGGGCGGGATACCAAGAACCTGCTCAAGAAGGGGAACGAAGTACAGCCTCGGCCGCGCAGCGCCTCCAGAACCAGCAGGGGCAGCACCAGTAACCCCAGCGGCAGCACCAGCACCTGCAGTACCTCCAGCTCCAACAGCGCCAACTCCAGCACCCTCAAAAGCACCAGCGCCAGTAGCACCACAAGCGCCAACACCCCCAGCAGCTCCAGCTCCAGCAGCTCCAGCACCACCAGTACGAGCACCTCTAGGTTCAGCGGCAATAGTAGAAACTCCAGCTCCAGTAGTACGGCTCCAGCGCAGGGCAAACCACTCGCACAGCTCCTTCGGAGAGAGTGGCTCCCGCCTCGACGAAGCACCGCGAGAGGCCACACGAGCAGACTGAGCACCCCCAGGCTCCGCACCCCTTGGCTCAGCACCTCCAGACTCAGCACCCCCAGGCTCAGCACCCTCAGACTCAGCACCCCCAGACTCAGCACCCCCAGGCTCAGCACCCCTAAACTCAGCACCCCCAGGCTCAGTACCTCCAGACCCGGCACCCGCAGGCTCAGAACCTCTAGCAGCACTAGAGTCAACAGCTACCTCGACAGGCTCGACTGCGTCTACCTGGGACACACCTGACGGGGCAGGACCCTGAGGGGGGAGGGGGTCTACCGGGGGAGGACCTGGCACAAGGAAGAGCGGCGGCGGGGGAAGGGGCGCAGCGCGGTAGGGGATGAGACGGTAGTAAGGCACCGACTCGTCAAAGGTGACATCCTGGGAGGATAGAACATGGCGCGAGGTGGGGTGGTAAAACCGCCAACCAGGCACATCAGGGGGAAAGCCAAGGAAGACGCAGGGAACAGCACGGGGGGACAGCTTGTCCGCAGACAAGTCGCGGACAAACGCCCGAGATCCCCAGACACGAAACGCAGACGCATCGCCAACCTTCCTCGTCCACTGCAAGGTGGGGGAGGTCTCTGGTAAGGAGACCCGGGGCTGAAGGTTGAGCTGATGCGCGGCGTACTGAACCGCAAACGGCCACAGAAAATGGGGGGCAGCCGCATGGATCATGGACGTACGAGCGACGTCCATGACCATGCCAATGCGGCGCTCAGCAATCCCATTTTGCTGTGGAGAGGCCGGTGTGAGAAATGAGGAATGAAAGAAGAGGGAGGTTCACTAGCAAGTAGTTGAGTACATATAGCAAACCCTAAATTAGGCTGTACTCACTATTGAGTACCCCACTGCAGGCTAGATAAACATAACATTCTGACACACCCCCAGAGCCAAAGTGGGGTGTAATCAGCACAACAAGCAGAGCACAACAAGCTCAAGGTGGATCACAATGTCACCACACATTCTGAGCACAAGTACAAGAAGCAACAGTTTAAAGTTCACAAATGTAAGCAAAGCTAGAGGCTATCGCAGAGGGCAAGTGTGGAGGAGGAGGGACTATGAGAGGAGGGGAGGTAGTGGGCGGGAGCTGAAGCTGCTGGCACACGGCACAACCGGAACAACTTGCACTCGGGCAACTGGAGCAACTGGCACACTGGCAACTGGAGCAACTAACACACGGGCTACTCGAGCAACTGGCTCTGCGGCTAACTCTGAGCGGCAGGAGCAACGGACTCACGGGCGACTGGAGCAACGGGCTCACGGGCGACTGGCACAACGGGCTCACAGGCGACTGGCGCAACGGTCTCTCGGGCGACAGGAGCTGCGGGCTTCACAGCGGCCACCCCCTTCAACCTCCCGAAACTATCCCACCCCCATTTCACACACCCCCTACAGCACCCCTAGGTTCACTCACACCCCACCCCCTAGCACCACTCCGTCGACTCCCACACACCCACCCCCCTCAGCGGCAGCTGCAGCAGTGGGAGACAGAGGAGGAGGAGGAGCAGGGGAGACCACACACCCACCACCCCCTACTCGCCACACCCAAACCCTAACACAGGGCAGGGCGGGATGGCGGGTAGGGAGGTTACGGGGGGGAGGGGGGGGGAAGGGGGGGGGGGGGGGGCGACGCGCGGCCTCCCGGGGCGCCAAAGCAAGCGGCAGAAGGGGCGACGCTCGCCCCCCCCCCAGGTCGCCCCTCCCGTCGCCTGTCGAGGCGACCTGAGGGGGCCGCGTGCGGCGGCGACGGGGCCGATAGGAGCGGCGACGGGGCCGCTAGGGTCAGCGACGGGGCCGCTGGCGGCGGCGACGGGGCCGATAGGAGCGGCGACGGGGCCGCTAGGGTCGGCGACGGGGCCGCTGGCGGCGTCGACGGGGCCGATAGGGGCGGCGACGGGGCCGCGAAGGGGCTGCGAAGGGGCCTGAAAGGGCGGCGACGGGCCGCAAAAGGGGCGGCGACGGGGCCACGAAGGGGCCACGAGCGGCCTGGAAGGGCGACAACAGGGCCGCGAAGTTGCCGCGAGGGGCCTGGAAGGGCGGCAACGGGGCCGCCAAGAGTAGCGCGAGTGGCACGCCACAGGGCGTGCCGAATACAGAGTAGCAGCGAAAGCAGTTGAGTGGGCCCACAGGCCAGGACCGTAGTCGCTCGGATAGCAGGTGAGAAATGAGGAATGAAAGAAGAGGGAGGTTCGCTAGCAAGCAGTTGAGTACATATAGCAAACCCTAAATTGGGCTGTGCTCCTATTGAGTACCCCACTGCAAGCTAGATAAATATAACATTCTGACAGCCGGAAGCGTGAAGGTCTAGCAGATGCCCTGTGCTCGACAGAAGGCTCCTAGACGAGCAGAGGAAAACTCCCCGCCTCTGTCAGAGTGCAGACGCAGAACAGGAAAGTCCGAGCCGAAAATCTCTCTAAGCTGGAGACGAGCTGCGCGGATCCAGTCGATCAACACCTCAGTGACGTCGCCCTTGCTGCGCAAGGGGAAGACCGTCGTGTAACGCGAGTAGTCGTCAACCACCAATAGGAAGTAACGCTCATGCCTCTGGCCACAGACGCGGGCGGGGCCCCACACGTCCATGTGAAGAGTCTGCAACAGAGCCTCTGTCGGAGGAAACTCAGAGGAGTGACGGGCGGCGCGCTGTCGCCCCTCGACGAAGGGGACGCAGATAGGGGCAAGCCCCGGAGGTAGGGGAGGGAGAGACCGGGGGAGACCAGAGACAAGGACACGGGAGGCCATGCCTCGGAGACGAGGCAGGGAGGGGTGACCAAGGCGGTGGTGCCAAAGGAGAGTCTGGTGAGACAGTAGACGACACGAGCAAGGAGCAGACTCAGGACTAGACCTGGACGCTGCAGCAAACACCTGACTCGACGCAGCTACCTGACTAGACTCAGCAGCCGGAGGAGACTTAGTAGTGAGGGTGTACAGGCTCGACCCCGGCCGACGGGTGAACGTGGCCAAGTGTCGGCCTGTCCGAGCACACGTACAGTGGGTCACCCGCTGACTCACAGGAGTGAACTGGTCAACCCCCCTATCTTGTAGATCAGCTCCACTCACCAGGTTCATAGAGAACGAGAGGAGGTAGAGACCTGACAGGGTGCCAGAGGGGGCTGCCGGACACGGTAAGACAGTGGAGAAGTGAGCAAGGACAGGTCCCCCAGAGGGGTCCGCCAGGGAGACCGCAACCAGCCGACTAAGTGGGGTAAGCGTGGTGCGGTCTCGAAAGAAGGAGCGGGAAGCACCCGAGTCAAGGGTGAAGGTGTGTAAGGCCTGAGCCGACGTAGTACCTGAGAGAGCGGACTCACCAGCACCTGGGGCAGCAGACGCACTAGCACCTAGAGCAGCAGCCTCACCAGTACCTAGAGCAGCAGTCTCAATGCCCGGGTCAGGCGGAACACACAGGTAACAGTCACCCTCAACACTATCACACACAGCATACATGGCAGCAAGAATAGCATCAAAATCAAGATCAAAGATTGCAACCCCCACCCTAGACAGCTCTCCCCAACGAGGGATCTCAGAGGCCTCAGGGAACTGGTGACGCCATGCGTCCGTCAGGCGGCCAAAGCAACGCTCGGTGGAGTGCGGGCCCCCGCACCGCTCACCAGCACGGTCGCCGGTACGGAGAACGTAGGTGCAGGAACCAGTACCCCCACCGCTCTGACGCGCAGCGTACCACTCACAAAGCTGCTGAGGGGACAGGGTCTCACGACTGCGCTGCTGCTGCTGGCGCGGACCACCACCGGAGCCACTCCTCTGCGCACAGCCGCAACGAGGTCCACTGCTGCTGCCGCCGCCTCCGCCACCTCCGCCGCCTCCGCCACCTCCGCCGCCTCCACCACCTCCGCCGCCTCCGCTCCCTCCGCCACCGCCGCCGCCTCCTCCGCCTCCACTGCTGCCACCAACACCTCCACCCCCGCCACCACTCCCACCTCAACCCCACCCCCTCCACTGCCTCCACCACCACCTCCACCGCCCCCGCCAGCCCCTCCAGCGCCCTTGCTCCCCTTGCCCTTGCCAGTGCGGCGTCTCCCGCTCGGGGCAAACGCAGCACCGACCGACTCGAAACCAACGAGGTTGGCCGCAGCAGCAGAAGCAACAGAGGGCAAGAGGGGGGAGGGGGAACACCCCTCAAAGACGGGGGTGCGAGGGTCACCACGAGAGGCTCCTACAGTGACTATGCTCTTCTCTGCTGCTAGGAGGCGCTCCTCGAGGAGGTCGACGGTGAGTGTGGTGGGGCAAACTGAGAGGAAATGGTCCCTGACTAAGCGAAGGGAGTCAGGGAGCCGGGTGACTATGTAGTAGAGGGTGATGTACATGGGGGGGGGGGGGGGTTCTTGGCACAGAACTCAGCAGGAAGCGCAGCGCGGTAGCGAATGTCACTAGTGCGAAGGTGAGTGATGAGGTGAGCGACTGTGGGAAAGGCAGCAAGGTCAGGGAACAGGTACGGCAGCATGAGGCGGCTAAGAACAGCAGTGGCAGGGGAGGAGTAGCGTGCAACTACAGCGTCGTACAAGGTCTTAGCATTCTTGTACTGGCTAAAGTGCGCACGCTCAGCGGTCGGTAAGTTACGACGCACACCAAGGCGAGCAGCAGTATCGCGTGTGGCCCACTGTGAGTGAACAGTGCTATCAGCAGTAGAAGGCGGGGCGGGAGAGACACCAGAGGTGAGATCGAACAGAGAGAGTCTGTCTGCCCTATCGCACTGAAGAAACAGCTGGAGGTCGTTGACCCAGACCTCAAAGTCAACGGCACGGCCCTCAGCATCAAAGGTAAGGACACTGGGGGTAGCCATGTCTGCAGTGGCCTAGTAGGGAGTGATCTCACCAGTCCGAGTAAGTAGGGTCGAAGCGCAACGCTAGGAACAGCAGCGGCTCGACAGTAGGGTGGCTCGGCGGCTCGGCTGTTGGGCGGCCCGGCTGCTGGGCGGCTCGGCTGCTGGGGGGCTCGGCTGCTAGGCGGCTCGGCGGCTCGGCGGCTCGGCTGCTCGGCGGCTCGGCTGCTGGGTGGCTCGGCTGCTGGGCGGCTCGGCTATTGGGCGGCTCGGCGGCTCGGCTTCTGGGCGGCTCGGCTGCTGGGCGGCTTGGCGGCTCGGCTGGTTTCAGCTTCTGGGCGGCTCGGCGGCTCGGTCGCTGGGCGGCTAAGTGGTGACGGGGCCGGTAGGGGAGGCGACGTGGCCGCTGGGGGAGGTGACGGGGTCGCAAAGGGCGGCGACGGGGCCTCCAGGGGAGGGCAACGGGGCGGCAGGTGACGGCGACGGGGCCGCAGGTGGCGGCGACGGGGTCGCAGAGTGGGCCGCAGAGGGGCCATACGGGGTCCAGACGGGGCCGCAGAGGGGCCGCAAGGGGCCTAGACGGGGCCGCAGAGGGGCCGTAAGGGGCCTAGACGGGGCGGCGACGGGGCCGTAAGGGGCCGTAAGGGCGTCGCGAGGGGCCGGAAGGGGCCGCGCGAGGGGCGTAAGGGCGGCGTGAGGGGCCGTAAGGGGCCGCTAAGGGCGGCGCAAGGGGCCGACGGGCAGTGCAAGGGGTCGTAAGGGGCCGTAAGGGCAGCGCAAGGGGCCGTAAGGTGCCGTAGGGGCAGCGCGAGGGGGGGGGGCGACGGGCGGCGCGCGGGGCCGTAAGGGGCCGTAAGGGCGGCGCGAGGGGCCGTAGAGGGCGGCGCGAGGGGGCGTAAGGGTGGCGAAGGGGCCGCGAGAGGGGCCGCTAAAGGCGACGCTAAGGGGCCGTGAGAGGGCGCGACGGAAGGGAGGGCACATAGAGCGCGACTCGCGCAGGAGCGAAGCGCGCTCCGGGCAGGAAAAAAAAAAAATATCGTGGTGGGCCCTATGAAGCGTTCCCACTAGGGAACCTGCTCGATACCATGATAAGAAACGACGAATGAGAATGACTAAGGGAAAGTTGGGTACAAGTACAAAACCTAGAAATGTGATGTACCCCATATGTGCTATCCCACTATTGCCTACATACGCTAAGTCATATAAGCCTGACACATTTCACCTCGCTCACACATGGGGAGGGCTTACTTTTGGACATAGTAAAAAATCACATTTCATTACAGTAGGCTTATTTTATATGTTCCAGGGTCTCGCGTCCACTAGCTTGGTCTATATTTTAGCCACGAATCAGACCAAATCGCCACCTCACCTTTAGTCACCCAATTTAGCGTCATTTATCCGGAGGGCTTCGCATACAAATGCCACAAATTAATCCCGTAGGCTATCTGAGTGGATTTCATATATTTGTAAGATTTTTTTCGGCATTCCTTACCGTGAACCTCAACATCGCGTACAGGACCAACCGTTTCTTCGCCGTTACTGCTAACGGTATTTTGCCGCCTCCGCGCGCCACATTTGCCAAACATGCATCGCTGGCCTGGCCCCAAGTTGGCCTACGCTTCGGATCTAGCCTGAACCTCGTTGCCAGCATCGCACTAGCTAGCTCCCACACACCGCATTACCATTTGCTAGTTTTCGCTATAAATGTGTGCTCATGCGTTTCGCTCACATTTCTACTCGTTCGCCACATAGTGGAATCCTCGTTGCCTTGATACATTGCACTTGTAGCACTTGGCTATTATAGGCACTTTACTTACGGACCGCACATTTTCTGCAACCTGCAGAACTCAACTTTTGATTTTTTCACTCGAAGGGACTCACGAGTCACGCCCCTCAGCGTACTAGGAGCCGCTCTCCTCACGCTCTCTTGTAAGTGCGTGCAGCCACGAATGCGCCTATCACCTAAGCCTGCTGCCCTCCTTCAACATGGGGGATTGTATCAACCTCGCCACTCTTACGCAAGAGTGCCTGGATGAGCTGACACGCCAACTGCACAAAAAGACCGAAGAAGTTGCAGAGCTGACGGCAAAATGCACGTCGCTGCAAAATGACATCGCACGGGCGCAACAAGCACAGACACAAACGCAAGGAACAGCAGCACAAGGAGCACCATCCACGTCCAACACGAGAGAGTGGGACAACACTTGAGCGCTGCTGGTGATAGCATCGCACACAACAACGTTCGCGACGACCACAGGATGACACATCCCGGAGCAACGAACATGGCAGGAAGTCAGTGTCGTGTCAACATTTTGACCCAAATCGATGAGTTGGCACTCCCTTCACCAATGCTTCTCGAGCCAAAGTGTCTACCATGCTTCGACCCGAGTCGACAGGGTGGTCCAACGGTTCAGGCGTGGATCTTCACGATGAATCTATTTTTCGACGCGGACTACGTCTCGTCGAATGCGGCGAAAAATCGCTACACCATGTCGTTACTATGAGGACCCGCCATGGATTGGTGGTGCTTTATCGTCATGAAGCCAAGCGACTACGAGGCTCTAGCGCCACAGGAAGGACCAACTGGACCCTGAGTCCGTTGTAATGTGTGGAGGTATCCCATTATTGCACATGGGATGCGTGGTGCGCAAGTCTATGCGGGAGATTCGAGCCAATCGCGGCGTCGATTTCCGCGCGTCAGATCTGCACTTGGCGCCAGCTCGGTTCCGTTCAAGGCGACATTGCGCAAAAATACATCATGCAAGAAATCCTACTTCGCAACATCACCGAATTCAACGAAATTCCTGCTATGGCCAAGAAAATTGATTTTCTCGGCTGCCCGAAACCGGGGTCCTACAACAGCAACAGCAACTAGGGACACCAAGCTCGTGGAACAAATGGGCAAGCCATAATACGCGCCATCACTGTGAATGCCGCTTCCGCACCATTCAAAGGGTGATGCTTCGCAAGCAATCGGTTGGGACACTGCAAAAGCGAATGCCAAGAAGCTAAGGGAAAAGAAGGAGCAGAGCAGCAAAAGCAGACCAAGCATCAGGGAAACGCTAGGAGTTGTAGCAGACAGGCCCTCTACTGACAGGTCATGCCTTTCACCCTACCCAACCGATCCTCACCGAGTGACATAGCCGATTCACGCAGTCGACCACACTCGGCTGAACAAGGAGGGATCAACGGCAGATGGTCCCATAATTCTTTGCAGGAAGATTCACACCGACATAGTTCAAAACTTCATCCGCGCTACTGTGGCCCATTCCAGGTCAACTTACTTCGCCCATGCATCCCAACCACGAGCCAACTGCCACGCCATCACCCACCATCGATGACGCGTTCTGCATAAGAGGTGATCGTTGACCCAAAGGAAATTCAGGCCATCGGATTCGCCACCCAACAGGAGCCCACAGGATTGAGTTCCTCATTCGCTGGAAGGAGTGCACCCCTACAGAAGATAGTTGGGTGCCCCTAGCCAACATCGAAAACCTGTCTAAAAACCAACACTGGGGATGCCCGATTGATCCTAGGGAAGGGTTACAGGCTCGCTGGCCTGGGGGGTTATTGGCGTACTGACCTGCTACTTAACAAGCCCTTTTATCCCAGTGGTCTAGTGACTGGGATTCTGACAAAACCATCCTATCCTCCAAATGTACCTTTGAAGCTGAGGATTCCACGATCTACACGCACTTGCGTAGCGGAAGGGCTTCTTGGGGAGGGGGGTAGTCTAAGGAAATTTGTTCCATTCCTTACTGCAAACCTCAACATCGCGTACAAGACCAACTGTTTCTTCGCCCGCCTTCGCGGGCCACATTTGCCAAACCATGCAAAACTGTCCTACCCTGAGCCGGCCTGCGCTTCGGGGCTAGCCCGAACCTTGCTGCAAGCATCGCACTAGCTAGCTCGCACACATCGCGCTCCCCTTTGCTAGTTTTTGCTATAAATTTTTGCTCATGCGTTCTTTCACATTTGTACTCGTTTGCCACTTAGTGCAATCCTCGCTACTTCGATACATTGCACCCGTAACAATATTGTAAAACCCAGGCACTCACATTTTTTTGTCAACTGGAGACATTTACAAATAATTATTACACTAGTTGTCGGTTGCTTGGATTCGAATACAAAGCGCATGCCCTGGCGAAATGACGTGTCAAATGTTATATCTGCTACAGTTTGTTTAGGGTGTAGTGGGGTAGTTACTATGGGGTACAATGCGTTTAGGGTTTCCTACTTGTACCCAACCATTTCCTAGTGCAAACACTTCTCTCATTCTCACATGGTATCAAAGCCTAGGTTAGGAACCTAGGACCACTTACCTAAGGGCCCACCGTTCCGCTAGAAGCGCCCTCGAGCGCCCTATCGCCTTCGCGCCCTCGTGTGCCTCTCTGTTAGTGCGCTCTCGCGCGCCTCTTTCTCTCACGCTGCCCGTTTTTGTTTTTAGCGCGCGTAGCCCGCTAGCCGCCCGCGCGCGGTTCAATTCGTGCGCGCGTCGACCGTTAGCCGCCCGCACAACCAGCGCCGCCCACGAGCAGCCCGCTAGCCGCCCGTCGATCGGCCCTACTGGCCGTCCAGCGCAACGCAGCCTCGCCAGTAGGCCGCCGCGTCGCTTTTGTAGGCCGCCGCGCGCGCACAATTGCAGCCCATGCACAGCAGCGGCCCGTACGCAACAGCCGCCCACGCGCAGGCCCGCCGTCGCGCCACCCTGCCCGTCTGAACCGTGCCGCGTAGCCTAGTCCGAGCCGCGCCGCGCCACCCTGACAGAGCCGCGCCGTCCTGTCCGAGCCGCGCCGCCCTACTGTGCCCCACTTGCAGCACCTGCTGTTCCTATTACTGCTACTGCTACTACGTTTACTACTGCTACTGTCCCTACTACTGCTACTGCCACTATGGCCAATCCTACTGTTCTCACTTTTGACGCTAAGGGCCATCCGATTAAGTTTGACGTTTGGCTCGATGACCAGCACCTGTTCCTCCATATCACTGCCAAGGACGATGTTTCCCTGTTTGACCACACGTTCGGTGCCGCTCCCGCACCTGCTGCTACTGCTGACAGCATTGCTCGCTCACAGTGGCAGACCCGTGACGCTCATGCTCGCATAGCAGTTCGCAGCCACCTGCCGTTAGATGAGCGCGAGCACTTTGGCCAGCATAAGACCGCTAAGGAGCTGTACGATGCTGTAGTTGCACGCTACTCCTCCCCTCCTACTTTTGCGATAGGCCGTCTCTCACTGCCCTATCTCTTCCCCGATCTGTCTGCCTTCGCCACTGTAGCTGACCTCATCACGCACCTCCGTACTAGTGATCTTCGCTACCGTGCCGCGCTTCCCCCCGATTTCCTAGCTAAGAACCCTCCTCCGATGTACCTCACACTCTACAACCTAGTCACCCGCCTCCCTGATTCTCTTCGCACTGACAGGGACCACTTTCTTGCCCTCTCCCCCACTGACCTCACTGTCGACCTGCTCGAGAAGGAAGTCCTAGCAGCTGAGAAAAGCATTGTAGCTGTAGGTGCCTCTCGTGGCGACCCTCGCACTCCCTTCTTTGAGGGGTGCTCCCCCGTCCCCCTCCTCCCCTCCATTGCATCTGCTGCTGCTGTCGACTACCTCGGTGCTGAGGGGGTCGGGGCTGCGTCTGCTCCTAGTGGGAGGCGCAAGGGCGGTAGGGGCAAGGGGGGCAGGGGTGGTGGAGGTGGTGGCGGGGGCGGCGGTGGTGGAGGGGGTGGAGGCGGCGGGGGTGGTGGCAGTGGTGGGAGTGATGCTGGTGGTGGGGGGGTCAGTGGCGGAGCCGGGGGTGGTGGCGGCGGCGGTGGCGGGGGTGGTGGTTGCAGTAGAGGCGGCAGTGTAGCTGGTGGCGGCAGTGTAGCTGGTGGCGGGCGCGGTGGAGCGGTGCAGCGTGGGGGGATCAGCGGTGGCCAGAGGCAGCAGCAGCAGCGTCCCAGCGAGACCCCGTCGGCCCAGCAGCTCCGTGAGTGGTACTCTCAGCGTGGGGGGTCTGGGGGTGGAGGTACCTGCCCGTACGTCATCCGCACAGGTGACCGCAATGGCCGGACTTGTGGGAGGTTTCACACGGCGCACCGGTGCTTCTTTCGTCTTGACGACGCCTGGCGCGAGCAGTTCCCTGACGCCTCTGAGCTGCCCCGCTGGGCTGATCTGCTTAAAAAGAACATTGATATCTTTGCTCTTGATTTTGATGCTATCCTTGGTGCTATGTATGCATTGACTATTAATGTTGAGGGTGACTGTTACCTGCGTGTACCGCCCAACCCAAGTATTGGGACCAGTGAGGCTGCCGCTCTAGGTGCTAGTGCGTCTGCTGCCCTAGGTCCTGGTGAGGCTGCTGCTCTCAGTGCTAGTGAGTTTGGTGCTCCAGGTGCTCGTGCGTCTGCCCCTGCTGGTACTGCGTCTATTGAGGCACTGCACACCTTCACACTGGTCTCGGGTGCTTCCCGTTGTTTCTTTCGTGACCGCACTGTCCTTGAGCAGCTAGCTCGGCCTGTTGCTGTCTCCCTCGCTGACCCCTTTGGGGGCCTGGTCCTTGTGACCTCCTCCACTGTCCTCCCTTGTCCTGCGGTTCCGGCGGGCACCCTGTCGGGTCTTTACCTCCCCTCGTTCTCTACCAACTTGGTGGCAGGCTCTGCTCTCCAGGACGGGGGTGTTCACCAGTTCACCCCTGCCTATGAGCGTGTGACCCACTATACGTGTGCTCGGACGAGTCGCCACCTGGCTACCTTTACTCGGCAGCCGGGGTCGGACCTGTATACACTGACCACTGAGTCTCCTCAGGTAGCTGCGCCTGCGTCTGCGTCAGTTCAGCTGTCGGCCCCCTGCTCGTGTCACACCCTGTCGCACCAGACCGTCCTCTGGCACCACCGCCTAGGTCACCCCTCAATGCAGCGCATTCGTGACATGCACTCCCGGTACCTTGTCTCTGGTCTTCCCAAGGTTCTCCCTCCCCTCCCCCCCTCGCCTACTCCTCCCTGTCTTCCCTGTGTCAAGGGGCAGCAGCGCGCCACTCCTCACTCCTCCTCGTTCCCTCCCACAGAGGCTCCCCTGCAGACTCTCCACCTGGACGTGTGGGGCCCAGCCCGCGTCCGCGGACAGGGCCACGAGCGGTACTTCCTGCTGGTCGTCAACGACTACACGCGCTACACCACGGTCTTCCCCTTGCGCACCAAGGGTGAGGTCCGTGATGTTTTGATCCCTTTGATCCGCGTTGCTCGTCTCCAGCTCCGCAAGCGGTTCGAGTCGGACTTTCCTGTCTTGCGTCTGCACTCTGACAGAGGTGGTGAGTTTTCCTCCGATCTCTTGGCAGCCTACTGTGCGGAGCACGGCATTCGCCAGACGTTCATGCTTCCGGCCTCTCTACAGCATAATGGGGTTGCTAAGCGTCGCATTGGCTTATTCATGGAGGTCACTCGTACCTCCATGATCCATGCGGCTGCCCCCCATTTCCTGTGGCCGTTTGCAGTGCAGTACGCTGCGCATCAGCTCAGCCTCTGGCCTCGTGTCTCTACTCCGGAGACCTCGCCCACACTGCGTTGGACGGGGGAGGTTGGCGATGCGTCTGTGTTTCGGGTCTGGGGATGTCAAGCCTTTGTCCGCGATACGTCCGCGACAAGCTCTCCTCCCGTGCCGTACCCTGTGTCTTCCTTGGCTTTGTCCCTGACGCGCCTGGCTGGCAGTTTTACCACCCCACCTCGCGCCGTTTGTTCCCCTCTCAGGACGTCACTTTTGACGAGTAGGTACCCTTTTACCGTCTGTTCCCCTACCGCACTGCGTCGCTTCCCCCCCCCGCCTCTCTTCCTCACGTCAAGTGCTGCTTTGGTAGACCCCCTCCCTCCCCAGGGTCCTGCTCCCTCAAGTTTTTCCCAGGTAGAACCGGTCGAGCCTGTCGAGGTAGCTGTCGACTCTGGTCCTGAGACTGGGGGTGGTGAGACTGGGGGTGCTGAGACTGGGGGTGCTGAGCCTGGCGGTGCTGAGCCCGGGGGTGCTGAGCCTGGGGGTGCTGAGCCTGGGGGTGCTGAGACTGGGGGTGCTGAGCCTGGGGGAGCTGCGACTGACCGTGCTGCGCCTGGTGGCGCTCCCTCTTCACAACAGCTGCGTGAGTGGTACTCTCAGCGCAGCAACCTCCGGCCTGGGGCTGCTGGAGCTGGGGGTTCTGCCGGAGTTGGAGCTGGTGGTGCTGCGGGTGCTGTGTCGCGGCCGGAGCCTCCCTCCCCACAGCGGCTGCGTGAGTGGTACGCTCGGCGCTGCAGCCTCCGGAGCGGCACTCCTAGCACTGGGGTGTCGCCCGCTGGAAGCCCTGGTTCTGCTGGAGGTGCTGGAGCCTCTTGTCCTTGAGGTGCTCGTACAGGCGGTACTGGAGCTGTCGGGACTGGGGGTTCTGCTGGAGTTGGAGCTATTGGAGCTGGTGCTACTGGAAGTACTGCTTGTGCTGGAGCTGCTGGAGTTACTGCTGGTGCTGGAGGTGAGGACGCTGGGCCTACTGGAGTTGGAGTAGCTCCTGACCCTGGGGTTAGTGCTGCGGAGGCTGGAGCTGGAGGTGCTGACGCTCGTCCTCCTGCAGGTGCTGGAGCCCTCGGTGCGGTTGGAGCTGGCGCTACTGGGGGTACTGGAGTTGGCACTACTGGAGCTGCTGGTGGTGCTACCGAAGTTGGAGCTGCTGCTGGGGGTTCTGGCGCTGTCTCTGTTGGTTCTGGGGGCGCTTCACGGCCGCGGCCGTACTTCGTTCCGCTCCTTCAGCAGGTTCTTGGTCAGCCGCCTCCTCCTTGTCCTGCTCCCTCCTTAAAGTGTCATCCGCGTGTCCAGTCGCAGTCACAGTAACAGCCTGCCTCGCCACTCCCTGGTCCTTCTCCCTACACTGGTCCGACAGGAGGTCTTACGGAGAGTCGTGAGCCTGAGTCTCGCCCTTTGTCACCTGAGTCTCGTTCTGCGTCACCTGTTCGTGCTGCTCGCACTGGTCGTCGTGTCCCACGTCAGCGTCCTCCTGCTGTCCCAGGCACTCACCAGATGACGCTTCGTCCGTCCACTGCTCCACAGCGTGTCCCTCTGCCTTCTCCTCCTACGTCCTCCCTTCCTGCCCTTGCTGACCCAGGGTCTGACTCTCTTCGTGCTGCTAGTCCTATTGTCACGCGTCTCCTGGCCACGGTTGTCACTCACCCTTCCTTTGAGTGTGCTGCTGCGTCTTCCTTAGTTGCTGAGCTTGTCGACTTTGCTGCTCGCTGTCGTCTAGACTACGCCGCGAGTCTTGTTGTTGAGTCTAAGTCTGTCTGTCCTCCGTCTGTCGGGGGTGAGTGTGCTCTTGACACGGACGTCCTTGAGGACAGGCACGAGGAGTTTGAGTGCTTTGCCGCTGCTATACCTCATCTCGTGTCCATGCTGATTGCACCTGAGGGAGACCCGAATGCACCAGACATCCCGACCCCGCGCTCTTACGCTGAGGCGATCGCGGGTGAGTACTCCTCTCAGTGGCAGGCAGCCATGGACGCAGAGATGGCATCCTAGAAGTGCACTGGCACTTACGTCGACGAGGTTCCCCCTCCTGGGGCGAACATCGTCAGTGGCATGTGGATCTTCAGGGTGAAGCGGCCGCCAAGATCTCCGCTTGTCTTCAAGGCTCGTTTTGTTGCTCGAGGCTTCAGTCAGCGACAGGAAGTTGACTTCTTCCAAACCTTCTCCCCCACCCCAAAGATGACCACTCTTCGGGTGCTACTGCACGTTGCCGCTCAGCGTGACTATGAGCTTTACTCTCTTGACTTCAGCACAGCTTTCTTGCAGGGCAGCCTGCACAAGGAGATCTGGCTTTGCCGCCCTCCTGGCTTCACTGGGTCGTTTCCTCCTGGTACCCAGTGGAGCCTCCGGCGGCCGGTCTACGGTCTTCGCCAGGCGCCACGTGAGCGGCACAACACACTGAGGACTACACTTGCGGCTCTTGGGTTCGCGCCTTCTACTGCTGACCCGTCGCTGTTTCTGCGAACCGACACTTCGCTGCCGCCGTTTTACATCATCGTGTATGTCGACGACTTGGTCTTTGCCACTGCTGACACTGAGGCTCTTTCCCTGGTGAAGTCGGAGCTGCAGAAGAGACATACGTGCACAGACCTGGGTGAGCTGCGCAGCTATCTTGGCTTGCAGATCACTCGGGACAGAGCACGCCGCACCATCACACTGACTCGGTCACAGATGGTGCAGCAGCTCCTTCAGTGCTTCGGCTTCACTTGGTCCTCGGCACAAGCCACTCCTCTGGCTATAGGTCACTCGCTCTCAGCTCCACCTTCGGACGAGTCCGTAGAGCCAAGTGGTCTTTACCCAGAGCTAGTTGGCTGCCTCATGTACCTGATGACTTGCACTCGTCCTGACCTCGCGTACCCTCTTGGCGTTCTGGCTCGCTACGTGGCTCCTAGTCGGCACCGAAAGGTGCACTGGGATGCTGCTAAGAGGGTACTCCGCTACTTGTGTAGTACATCAGGCATGGGGCTCGTGCTTGGAGGGAGGAGCTCAGTTGTCCTCACTAGGCAGACAGACGCTTCTTGGGTTGACGACCAGGCTACTCAGCGGTCGTCACAAAGTTACAACTTTAGTCTTGGCTCTGGTTTAGTTTCTTGGCGTTCTACACGCTCGTCTTCAGTTCTCAGCTCCAGTTGTGAGGCTGAGATCTACGCCACAGCCATGGCTGCACACGAGTTACGCTAGCTGACCTACCTGCTGACCGATTTGGGAGAGCGGCCTCGTTCTCCTCCAGTGATGTACGTCGACAACAAGGCTGCCATTGCCTTGTGTGAGGAGCACAGACTGGAGCACAGAACGAAGCACATCGCCTTGCGTTACTTCCTGGCTCGAGATTTGCAGCAGCGTGGTCAGCTTCGTCTGCGTTACGTGGCCACTCGGACCAACACTGATGATATATTCACCAAGGTACTTCAGTCTGGTGATCATTAGCGTTTTTGCACTGTGCTTGGGCTTGTGCCCACTTTTCCTCACTTGCTATAGGCTTTCCTTGTACTGTGATATATATATAGATGTATATATACCTGTTTGCTTGCTTTGTTAGGTGGAGATCACTGTGATATTTGTATTACATATATGCCCCTGCATGTGAACTGGCCTTGTGGCCCTTTGCTTGTGCTCAGTGAGTGTGGTGACATTGTGATCCACCCTGAGCTTGCTTTGCCTTTCTTGACTGGTCTTGTGACCCCTTGCTCTCCTCCACTTTGCCTATGGGGATATGTCAAATGCTATATCTTGAGAAGATTAGAACGAGAATGATGTGAACTATGAATGAAGCGAGTACAAATATGAAACCCTAGTTGGGTTGTACCCCCTATGGGATACCCCACTATAGCCTACACAATAGCATAAGCTATAATGTTCTGACACACCCCCATAGGCAAAGTGGGGGAGAACAAGGGGTCACAAGACCAGTCAAGCAAAGCAAAGCAAAGCTCAGGGTGGATCACAAATTCACCACACATTCCGAGCACAAGTTCAAAGGCCAAAAGGCCAGTTCACATGCAAGAGCACATATATATATATATACGAGGCTAAGCAAGCAAGAGCAGGAGTATATATATGTGACAGTGTAAGCAAGGTCAAGAAGTGAGCAAGTGAGGCAAGACAGGCACAAGACCCAGCAGAGTGCAGAAGCGCTGATGATCACAAGGCGCAAGTGCCTTGGTGAAAACATCAGCAGTGTTGGCCTCAGAAGCCACGTACGCAAGCCGCAACTGTCCACGCTGCTGTAGCTCACGAGCAAGAAAGTAACGGAGAGCAATGTGCTTTGTCCTGTGCTCCAGTCGCTGCTCTCGACACAAGGCAAGCATGGCCTTGTTGTCTACGTACAGGACTGGAGGAGAACGAGGCGGCTCTCCAAGGTCGGTCAGCAGGTAGGTGAGCCAGCAAAGCTCCTGGGCAGCCATAGCCCCGGCGTAGATCTCAGCCTCACAACTGGAGCCGAGAACAGAAGACGAGCGGGTAGCCCGCCACGAAACAGAGCCGGAACCAAGACTGAATGTGTAACCCTGTGACGACCGCTGCGTAGCCTGGTCGTCAGCCCAAGAAGCGTCTGCGTGCCCAGTGAGGACCACTGGACTCTGCCCTCCAAGCACTAGCCCCATGCCCGACGTACTGCACAAGTAGCGCAACACCCTCTTCGCTGCAGCCATGTGCTCTGGTCGGTGTCTCCCAGGAGCAACATAGTGTGCAAGAATGCTAAGAGGGTATGCAAGGTCAGGTCGTGTGCAGGTCATCAGGTACATGAGGCAGCCAACAAGCTCTGGATACGGGCCACTCGACTCTACGGACTCATCCGAAGGCAGAGCTGAGAGTGAGTGGCGAGTAGGCAGAGGAGTGGCCTTAGGCGAGGAGTACGTGAAGCCGAAGCGCTGAAGGACCTGCTGCACCATGTGTGACTGAGTCAGGGTAATGGTGCGGCGTGCTCTGTCCCGGGTGATCTGCAAGCCAAGGTAGCTGCGCAGTTCACCCAGGTCTGTGCACGTGTGTCGCTTCTGCAGCTCGGACTTCACGTAGACGAGTCCAGCAGTGTCAACTGTGGCAAAGACCAAGTCGTCGACGTACACGAGGATGTAGAACGGCGGCAGAGAGGTGTCGGTGCGCAGAAACAGCGACGCGTCGGCAGTAGAAGGAGCAAACCCAAGAGCCGCAAGCGTAGTCCTCAGTGTGTCGTGCCACTCACGTGGCGCCTGGCGGAGACCGTAGACTGGACGCCGGAGACTCCACTGGGTACCAGGAGGGAAAGACCCAGTGAAGCCAGGTGGGCGGCGCAGCCAGATCTCCTCGTGCAGGCTGCCCTGCAAGAAAGCTGTGCTAAAGTCGAGAGAGTGGAGCTCGTAGTCACGGTGAGCAGCAATGTGCAGCAGTACCCGAAGAGTGGTCATCTTTGGGGTGGGAGAGAAGGTCTGAAAGTAGTCAACTCCCTGCCGCTGACTGAAGCCACAAGCCACGTAACGCGCCTTGAAGACAGGCGGAGAACCCGGCGGCCGCTTCACCCTGAAGATCCACATGCCACTGACGATGTTCGCCCCAGGAGGGGGGACAGCGTCAACGTAGGTGCCTGTGGACTTCCAGGAAGCCATCTCTGCATCCATAGCTGCCTGCCACTAAGAGGAGTAGGGACCCTCTATCGCCTCCGCGTAAGAGCGCGGAGTCGGGATGTCAAGTGCATCCGGGTCTCCCTCAAGGGTAAGCAGTAGGGACACGAGATGAGGTGAAGCAGCTGCCAGACACTGAAACTCCTCCTGCCTGTCCTCAAGGATGTCCGTGCCAAGGGCACACTCACCCCCGACGGACGGAGGACAGACAGACTCAGACTCAGCGACAAGACTAGCAGCGTAGTCTAAGCGACAGCGAGCAGCAAAGTCGACGAGCTCAGTAACGAGAGTTGACGGAGCAGTAGACTCGAAAGAAGGATGAGTGACAACAGTAGCAAGGAGACGCGTGACAGTAGGACTAGCAGCACGAAGAGAGTCCGACTCACGGTCGGCAAGTGCAGGAAGAGAGGACTCAGGAGGGGAAGGCAAAGGGGCACGAAGAGGAGCAGTAGACGGACGTAGAGACATCCGGTGCGTGCCAGGGATAGGAGGAGGACGCTGGCGCGAACCGCGACCACTAGTGGGAGCAGCCCTAACAGGCGGCGCAGGACGAGACGCAGGCTCACGACGCTCAGTAAGACCTCCAGTAGGACCAGCGTAGGGAGAAGGAGCAGGCAGAGGGGAGGCAGGCTGTAGCTGTGACTGTGACGGGACAGGCTGTGGACACTCTAAGGGAGGAGGAGGACCAGTAGAAGGAGGAAGACCAAGAACCTGCTGCAGGAGTGGAACAAAGTACGGTCGAGGCCGCGTGACGACGCCAGAAGCAGCAGGGACAGCACCAGTACCCTCAGTAGGAGCACCCGCTCCACTATCACCTCCAGCAGCACCAGGAGCACCCCCAGTAGGACCGCCAGCGATAGTCTTAGCGCCAACTCCCTCAGCAGCACCAGCTCCAGTCGAACCCGTAGGCACAGCAGCTCCATTACTCCCAGTACGAGCACCTTCGGGACCCGCGACCGTAGCACCCTCATTAGCCGAAGAACCTCCAGCACCAGTAGTACGGCGCCAGCGCCGGGCAAACCACTCGCGCAGCTCCTGTGGAGAGGGTGGCTCCCGGCGAGAAGAAGCACCCGGAGAACCTCCAGGCGGATCACCTCCACTCCCAGCACCCCCAGGCGTAGCACCTCCAGGCTCAACACCCCCAGGCGTAGCACCTCCAGGCTCAGCACCCCCAGGCGTAGCACCCCCAAGCTCAGCACCCCCAAGCTCAGCACCCCCAGGCTTAGTACCCCCAGGCTCAGTACCCCCAGGCTCAGCACCCCCAGACGCAGTACCCCCAGGCTCAGCACCCCCAGACTCCGCACCCCCAGGTCCAGCACCCCCAGCAGCACCAGAGTCACCAGTGACCTCGTCAGGCTCGACTGCGTCTACCTGGGACACACCTCAAGGGGCAGGACCTTGAGCTGGGAGGGGGTCTACCTGGGGGGGACCTGGTACAAGGAAAAGCGGGGGTGGGGGGAGGGACGGAGTGCGGTAGGGGAAGAGGCGGTAGTAGGGGACCGACTCGTCAAAGGTGACGTCCTGGGAGGAGAGAACACGTCGAGAGGTGGGGTGGTAGAACTGCCACCCAGGCGCGTCAGGGGGGAACCCCAGGAAGACGCAAGGAGCAGCACGAGGGGACAGCTTGTCCGCAGACAAGTCGCGGACAAACGCCCGAGATCCCCAGACCCGGAACGCCGACGCATCGCCAACCTCCCCCGTCCTGTAGGTCAGCACCACTCACCAGGTTCGTCGAGAACGAGGAGAGGTAGAGACCAGACAGGGTGCCATAGGGAGCCGCCGGACACGGGAGGACTGTGGAGAAGCGAGACAGCACAGGACCCCCGGAGGGGTCAGCCAGAGACACCGCAGAGACGCCCCAGAGTCAAGGGTGAAGGTGAGGGAGGCCAAAGCCGACGTAGTACCTGAGAGCGCAGACTCACCAGTACCTGAGGACGCAGACACACTAGCACCTAGAGCAGCAGCGTCGCAAGCACCTAGGGCAGCAGCCTCAATGCCCGGATCGGGCGGGAAATAGCGGTAGCAGTCACCCTCATCACTATTAGACACAGCATACATGGCAGAGAGAATAGCATCAAAGTCAAGATCAAAGATGGCAACACCCGCCCTAGACAGCTCGCCCCAGCGAGGAATCTCTGAGGCCTCCGGGAACTGGTGACGCCACGCGTCCGTCAAACGGCCAAAGCAGCGCTGGGTGGGGTGCGGGCCCCCACACTTCTCACCCGCACGGTCGCCGGTGCGCAGGACGTAGGTGCACGGACCAAAACCCCCACCCCGCTGGCGTGCAGTGTACCACTCTCGGAGCTGCTGAGGGGACAGGGTCTCACGACCGCGCTGCTGCTGCTGGCGCGCGCCACTACCGGAGCCACTCCTCTGCGAAGACCCGCGACCAGCTCCACCGCCACCCCCACCGCCTCCGCTGCATCCGCTACTGCCGCCGCCTCCACCGCCGCCTCCTGCGCCACCTCCGCTCCCACCGCCACTACCGCCGCCGCCTCCGCCTCCACCGCCGCCACCGACCCCCCCACCCGCACCTCCACTCCCACCGCCACCCCCACTACCCCCACCGCCTCCACCTCCACCTCCACCGCCCGCTCCTCCAGCTCCCTTGCCCCCCTTGCCCTTGCCAGGGCGGCGTCTCCCGCTAGGGGCAGACGCCGCACCGACCGACTCAAGACCAAGGAGGTCAGCCGTAGCAGCAGAGGCAACAGAGGGCAGCAGGGGGGAGGGGGAACACCCCTCAAAGATGGGGGTGCGCGGGTCACCTCGAGAGGCTCCTATAGCGACTAAACTCTTCTCCGCTGCTAAGAGGGCCTTCTCGAGGAGATCGACAGTGAGTGTGGTGGGACAGACTGAGAGAAAGTGGTCCCTGACTACACGAAGGGAGTCAGGAAGGCGAGTGACTAGGAAGTACAGTGTGATGTACATGGGGGGGGGGGGTTCTTGGCCCAGAAGTCAGCAGGGAGTGCAGCGCGGTAGCGAGTGTCACTAGTGCGGAGGTGCGTAATGAGGTCAGCCACGGTGGGAAAGGTCAGGGAAGAGGTACGGTAGCATGAGACGGCTCAGTGCAGCAGTGGCAGGGGAGGAGTAGTGCGCGACTACAGCGTCGTACAAGGTCTGAGCACTCTTGTACTGACTAAAGTGCGCACGCTCGGAGGTAGGGAGGTGGCGACGCACAGCAAGACGTGCAGCAGCGTCGCGCGTGGCCCACTGGGAGCGAACAGTGGCGTCACCATCAGCAGCAGGGGCAGGGGAAGCGCCAGAGGTAAGGTCAAAGAGAGAGAGGCCGTCTGCCCTATCGCACTATAAGAACAGCTGCAGGTCGTCTACCCAGATCTAAAATTCAATGGCCCGACCCTTAGCGTCAAAAGCGAGGACACTAGAGGTAGCCATGACGACAGTAGCCTAGCAGTACTACCGGTAGGACAGGGGCAGTGCTCTCACCAGACAGGGCGGGTCGGGCAGCTCAGCAGCACAGCAACGCAGCTGCTCGGACGGCTCAGCAGCAACTGCGGTTCGGGCGGCTCGGGCGGCTCGGCTCCACAGCGGCTCAGGCGGCTCGGGCGGGTCGGGCGGCTCGGCTCCTCAGCGGCTCACGGGGCTCGGGCGACTCGGGCGGGTCGGGCGGCTCGGGCGGGTCGGGCGGCTCGGCTCCTCAGCAGCTCAGGCGGCTCGGGCGGCTCGGGCAGGTCGGGCAGCTCGGGCGGCTCGGGCGGCTCGGGCGGGTCGGGCAGCTCGGGTGGCGCGGGCGGTGTAGGGCCGTAGGGCCGCTGGTAGGGCTCGGGGCAGCAGCGAGAGGGGCGGCGGGGCCGCAGAGACGGGCGGCGGGGCCGCAGTGAGAGGCGGCGGGGCAAGAGCCAGAGAGGCGGCGGGGCCGCGGAGACGGGCGGCGAGGCCGAAGTGAGAGGCGGCGGGGCCGCGAAGACGGGCGGCGGGGCCGCTGAGACGGGCGGCGGGGCCGCAGTGAGAGGCGGCGGGGCCGCAGCGAGAGAGGCGGCGGGGCCGCGAAGACGGGCGGCGGGGCCGCAGGGAGAGGCGGCGGGGCCGCAGTTAGAGAGGCGGCGGGGCCGTGGAGACGGGCGGCGGGGCCGCAGAGACGGGCGGCGGGGCCGAAGTCAGAGGCGGCGGGGCCGCAGCGAGAGAGGCGGCGGGGCCGTGAAGACGGGCGGCGGGGCCGCTGAGACGGGCGGCGGGGCCGCAGTGAGAGGCGGCGGGGCCGCAGCGAGAGAGGCGGCGGGGCCGCGAAGATGGGCGGCTGGGCCGCCGTGAAGGGCGGCGGGGCCGCAGTGAAGGGCCGCTAGGGCGGCTCGACGAAGTGAGGGCCCGGAGCGCGACTCGGGCTGAGCGTGCTTCGGGCAGGAAAAAAAAACTCGATGTGGTGGGCCCTAAGCACAGTTCCCAAGGGGGAACCTGCTCGATACCATGAGAAGTTTAGAACGAGAATGATGTGAACTATGAATGAAGCGAGTACAAATATGAAACCCTAGTTGGGTTGTACCCCCTACGGGATACCCCACTATAGCCTACACAATAGCATAAGCTATAATGTTCTGATATATCTATTGTTTGTTTAGGCTGTAATGGGGTAGTTACTATGGGGTACATTGCGTGTAGGGTTTCCTACTCGTACCCAACCATTTCCTAGTGCAAACACTTATTTCATTCTGACATGACGCGCATCGGCGGAAATCGCGTCTTTCTCAACTGCATTGACCCAAATTATCGCGAATTCGCCACGTCGGCGTTTCTCTCAATTGGATGGACCGCTTTTGCGCGTATGCCCCCAAATCGATTTTCCGCCCCTTTAGTCCGAAATTTCGGACAACCGCTTGGAATCTCGTGGAATCACAAACTGTCATGAATACATGCTTCGCACATCATGCCAAATCCTCCATGTAGTTGTGGCAAGCCACACCAGCTTTTAAAAATTTCGACGGATGAATCTCAAGCGCAAGAGGCTCCTATGGACGTTGATTGTATTATGTTTTTTTAGGATTATCCCATGCGCGCAGAAAAACACATGAGAAATATACTATAGGTTAATCTATTTATAGTATTTTTTTCCATGAAATGTCTAAATCAATGTATAATAATAGTCGTTTCTAGGCAAATTAAAATTAGCTGTTCTTAATTTAGGCAGAGATTTTGTTGGAATAAAAACATTTATTTTATTCATATTGTAAATTCTATCCTGAGATTACAAAGATTAAAATAAAATATTAATGCTACAATTAATAAAACCCATATTACTGTTAAGGATCATATTGGTGCACGTCATCCAACATTGAAGAAACAAAACATGATGCTTGCATATCACTTTGGCGCGCGAATCAATTCAGATGTCCATCAGATGTCGCTCGCATGTTGAAATCTTAGCGTTACGAAAAGGCATGTATTTCTGACTGTTTGTCTATTCACGAAATTCCAGCGGGTTCCCATACTTCGGGCGGGAAGGACGGGAAAATCGGGATGGGGGGGGCAGGGGGAAAGGCGGTCCATCCAATTGAGAAAAACGCCCACGCCACATGCCCTTGTCACTCGTGCATCCGTACATCCGTTCCGTACATTCTCGTTGAGAAGTGAAGTCCTGCCAGCCACCAACCATTTTCCATCGCTAATCCAAGGGCGTTCCCACAGTTCCCGACAAGAAAGTTTGCCCAGGCGGCTCGCGATTTGACCAATTTCCAAAAATTTGCCAACATGCGGCTCTAAGTTCGACCACCAAGATTTCCATCAAATTGGTCGTGCAAGTGTTCATCTACGGCCGTATACGATCTCATCCGACGGCTCACGACGTCTACGGAAATGAGCTACGACCCAACCCACGTTTCTGTGTCATTGCCCGAAGTTCAGCTGCCCGGTTTTCGAGTGAACGCCATTCAATAGCAAAAATGGTTCAGTGCGCCTCGGAAATTCCAACCGAGTCGTTGATTCCATTTGATTGTCAGATGTGAAGGCTTATTGGGTGCGACTAGATTTTTTACGTAGAAGGTCGCAATCTGGTCGTAACGGCTCGCAAGGACGCGGTGCCCAGAGTGGGGCAGTACCCCACTTTGACCACCATACCGACAATTTTTGAGCTTGGTGGGCAAACTTCGGTGTCGGGAAACCGTGGGAGCGCCATCTAATTCTAACCCACTCCCACTAATCCTGACTCCTCGCTAGGAACGGGAGTGACAGCAGTTACGGAAACCCTACCTCCAGTAGTCGATTTAGTGAATCGAGTCGAATAGTTGTTCTTAATCAAGTCGAATAGTTGGTTCTTATTACGTGTTCGAAGCCAGCGAACCTGGAGCGCGAGTTCTCACCGTGACGGCGTTGCCTCGACCATCGGGGGATGAAGACCGTAGCAACCCTTTTTCTCGGCACGCTGCTCCTGCTGACGTGGCGCGCAGTTTTGCGAGTCGAGAGCGCGCCTTTCGCCGAGTCCCAGGGTACGTGCCCGCACATGGTAGTATCCTTTACCCGCCGTACCCCTGGTAACATCTAGGATGCGGCATTTTTGCCGAATTTACTTTTGAGTCGACTTTAGTCAACTTCAATCGCCCAGGGTGTGTACCGCCATGGTAATATCCCTGACCGCCGTACCCCTGGTAGGATGCGGCATTTTAGCCGCAATGGCCACTGGATGTTGGGACGACGATGTTCGGGGTGCTGACTCCAAGCTGCCAGCTTTCGATGTATGCTCACCTTCTTACGACGTCTGCTGACCTGCGCGCGCACCGCATAGAGTAGCACGAAGAAATGATGGAATGTGGTGAGAGGGAAATGTGAGAGAGGGAATGTGGTGAGAGGGAGTGTGGTGAGAGGGAATGTGGTGAGAGGGAATGTGATGAGAGGGAGTGTGGTGAGAGGGAATGTGGTGAGAGGGAATGTGGTGAGAGGGAATGTGCTAAGAGGGAATGTGGTGAGAGGGAATGTGTGAGAGGGAATGTGGTGAGAGGGAATGTGTGAGGGAATGTGGTGAGAGGGAGATGTGTGAGAGGGAATGTGTGAGAGGGAATGTGGTGAGAGGGAATGTGGTGAGAGGGAATGTGGTGAGAGGGAATGTGGTGAGAGGGAATGTGGTGAGAGGGAATGTGGTGAGAGGGAATGTGGTGAGAGGGAATGTGGTGAGAGGGAATGTGGTAAAAGATGTGGCTGGACAACCGTTTGGGCCCCTTCTCTTCCAATCGCTGTACTTCTCTCCTTTCTTCCAACCCTCCCCCCCTTCCCTACCCTCCCCCTTTACCCTCCTCCTGCCGCCAGCGCACGTTCTGCTGGACTGTCAGAAGGCGTGGAGCAAAACGTTTGACGGCTGGGTGGTTGGTGGGGACTGCGACAATGCAAGCAACGTCACATGCGATGCCCAGGGCATGATAATTGATATGTGAGTGCACGTTTGTGAACGAGATGATAAAACCACGTGAGTGGATGGACCTTTGATACTTGAGAGATGTGAGTGCCGCACCTTTGTGGGAGACAGTACCAGCCATGTGTGTGGAACTCAGGTAGTCCTCGATGGACCTAGATGCGTGAAAAAAACAAGCAAACAAATAAACAAACAACAACAACCCTAAGCCCGAAAGTTTGAACCGTGGTTCATTTAGGTCAGTTCCACTTCGCCTCACTGCCCCCTCGGCTTTCCCTCTTCCAAAGAACAGCAGCAATTCACTAGTTTCTTCCCTTCCTAAGCGAGTAAAAACAGTCGGTGCATGCCATGGCTCGAAAAAAAAGCTTGAGGCGAGTGCGGCTTCACTCACCATTCCCCCCTTCCCACAATCGGTCCCCCCACCATCCCCAATCCCACTCGCATCTTCCCCCTCCGCCCTCCCGTACCTTCTGCAAGCCACTGCTCCACTCGCAGCTCATGCCTACTCGTAACTCCTTTCAGCTTCTTTCCCCGCTTTCCCCGACCTTCCCCCACCCCCCACCCCCCACCCCCTCTCCCCCCAAAACCCCCCAGCAACCCCAAAACCACTCGCCTCCTCTCCCCCATTCTTTTCCCCGCACCTCCCCGCGCAGCTCCTGGTCTTTACCCCACTCCCTGCTCCCACCTCTCTTTTGATGCCCTCCTTTGTCTCTCACTCTCTCCTCTTCTCTCATCCCTCACCCCTCTCTCCCTTCCACTTCCCTCGCTACTCACTCGCTCCCCACGATGCTGTTAGTAGCACAGCACCACTCTAGCAGCCCTGCTAAGGTGACGCCTGTGCAATTCGAGGTAAATTTTGAGTCGACTCAGAAGTCACCTCGCTCGCTCCTCACAATGCTGTTAGTAGCACAGCACCGCTCCAGCAGCCCTGCTAAGGCGATGCCTGCCTGTGCAATTCGAGGTGACTTTAGAGTTGACTCGAAAGTCACCTCGCTCGCTCCCCACGACCCTGCTAGTAGCACAGCACCACTCCAGCAGCCCTGCTAAGGTGATGTGATGCCTGTTCAAGTCCAAAGAAACCTATGATATACTTTGGGAATGACTATCTCATGCTGTTTCCCTTTTAATCACCTTGTGATTCTCCCAAGTTCCAAGAGAGCATGCATGCATGCAACGTGATTTCTCTCCATAACTCTAGCAACTGAACGCTCCCCCATTTTGATGTCCGCTCATCAGAGATATTTCCTACAAGAATTTAGACGGCGCAATCCCTGACTCCATCAGCAACCTCCAAAGCCTTGCCTCCTTGTGAGTGCTGCTCTTTTCTGGGTGGGCATGTAAGGCAATCACAAGTGAACATGTGAGGCGGCACAGGCACTCACACCTTGTTAGTTATTCTCCTTGGGCTGGGTGTGTGTTTCTGAAGTGCATCAAGATAGCCCTTGTCACCTTGTGAGTGAGTGCTTCTGAGCTTTCGTGCTTGCGAGCCGTGTTGTTTCATCCAAGGTTTCACATTCACTCCGAAGCTCATAAGTCCCGAGCTCGAAAGTTCTCATTTGGTCCCTCCTTCGAATGCAGGTGTTTTTGGAAGACTAACCTGACTGGCCCAATACCAACAACCATTGGCAACCTTCCAAACCTGACCAACTTGTGAGTTTCTCAACCAGACAGGCTCGACGGTTCTTTGCTCGTAATTTACGCTCATGTTCTCTTATATCCTATCACTTGATTGAACTTGTAAAATCATCAAATGTAGAACGATTTTTCACAGTCATGGGAAAGCTGGTCTCACACTTACTTATCGAATGTGTACAAGGCTGAGTTCAGCTGAGCTCGTCCTCTACACTACACAGTTATTGAATGTGCCAAGTGAATGTGCCAAATGTAGCTCGTGGCTTGAGTTGGTGCAGGCTCTTCCTGTCTGTCCTTTACATTACACAATTATTGAATGTGCCAAATGTAGCATGAAGCTTGACTTGAGTTGGTGCAGGCTCGTCCTGTCCTCTACACGAGCCAAGCCGAGCAGAGTCGAGCAAGTGGCAGATGGATCGTGAAATCACTTCCCGCTATGAAGGCGTGCCCCTCAAGTGTTGCGTCGATTCATTTGCTCTTTATGCATGCCCTCCGTGTTCATCTGCTCTCATCAGGCAATTGGTTTACAACAGCTTAACTGGCAGCATCCCTGCATCCATCGGCAATCTCCAGAGCCTTGATTACTTGTATGATTTATATGTTGATTCTGCTCCTTGTTTGGTGGACATGTGAGCCCCAGCCAGATACCACATGCTCCTTCCTTCTCAGTGGCATTCACGCTGGTCTTTATGTTTTTTCTACTCCAACCCAAAAGTAGAAAATTTGATGCAAGTAGTACTGCGGACTTTGCTCATGCATGCATGTCCCGGCAATGCAACTCTACCATCCTCGCTCTGCTATCTGAAGCATTGATATGCGTGCTATGCCTTCAGCCTGTCTTCCATCGAGCTGCCTTCCCTTTCAAGCTTCATCGAACTGCACTAGCCCGACATACACTGAGTTTTCTCCTCTCTTCTAGGCCTGTGGATAGAGGTGTCCCAACTCTCTTAGTGTCCCACCCAATCCAACTTCAAAACTCCATGTTCGCTGAGTGTAGAGGCATCGCGCTGCATCGAGCATTCTGTTGAATGCCTCTACACGTTACTCTTTCCAGACGCTGGGTCCTGCTTGCTCCTTTGCTCACCACCTGTTGCTTCTGTTGCCACAGTATGGTTGGTTGGCGGGATGGGAGGTTTTCCTCATACTCACAAACCTCCATTTTGCCTTTTACGCACTTGTTGCACCCTCTATTCGAGATTGCATGTGGCTGCTTGGAAACAAGCTGACAGGCTCTATACCAGCGACGTTTACCAACCTCTTGCTTCTGACCAGCTTGTGAGTTATTTGATCAGAAGAGCTTTAAAGTCTTACGAAGATTCTTTGGCTCACGTTTTGGCCACTTACGCCATTTTATTGTATCTCCCTGAACGGTCATATTCAAATGCAAATTCGCGTTTTCCCTCTGTTGTAGTTCGTCATGCGATGTGATGTGATGAGATGTGATATGATGTGACGTCATGGGATGAAATGTGGTGGATGAGATGTGATGTGATGAGATTTGAAGCAACGTTATTCCACACACCCTTTATTTCTTCCTACTCTCTTCAACTCTACCAGCAATGCAAGCCGTTGTCTTGTCCCACCTCCGCAACGTTCTCAATTATACTACCTTGCTAGTTCACCTTGTTGTATTGTACCGAGACTTTTGAGGCGCCTCAAAAGCCACCTCTGCAATGTTCTCAATGACACTATCTTGCATCACAAAAATCCTGCATCCGGAAAACCGATGAAAAAAGTTGCTTTGGAGTTTTGTCGAATGATTCTTGAACGACGTTTTTCGAACGCTTTTTTGAGAAAGTATAGGTTGCTTTCCAAATGCTTTCTCGAACGCTTTTCAAATGCTTCTCCAATGCTTTTCTGTTCAAACCTGCCAGGTGAACACCTTCGGAAGAAGTTTGGTACAAGTTTCCGCAGAGCAATTTCGAAGATCGGATCTCATTGCAATGTACTCTTTATGGAATTTCGGGCTCATTAAAATAAGCTTATGTAGGAGACTTGCACGACCTTATATGTAATTTAAAACTATGTTAAGTTGCCTCAATCTTGCATTCAAAATGAACAGTACATAAGCTTTGGTAAAAGCTGATAATTCCACCCTAAAAACGCACATAAAACAGCATCCTAAACCCTCTGTGCCTAGTCAGTTAGGTTGAGCTGCATCATCCTACGACCTGCTTAGCATGCTCCAGTACACTATGTCCACCGAACCCCATCTCTGGTGCTCTAGGTCGAGCGTGCCCCTGCGTCCACTGCTTCATTGCATGCTCTGCCCTCTCATGCGTCTGCTGCTCCGCCCCTGGCGCTCCCCAGTCATGCCTTTACTGCTGCATGCTCCAGTCATGCCTAACCTGCTGCCCCCCTTGTGCACTCCCCTCTATCTGCTCGTGCCTTTTCCGCTGCCCCCCCAACTCTCTCAACTCATGCCTTTTCTGCTGCACCCTCTTGCACTATCTGGTTGCCTTGCTGGTTGCCCACCCTTGGACACTCCTCACATTGTCTCTACTGCTGCCCCCCTTGCTGACTCCACGCTTTTGCCGCCCGTGCTACCCCCCATGCTGACTCTACTTTCTTGCCTGGCGTGCTGCCCCCCTTGCTGTCTCCACCAATGCCTCTACCTCCGTTTTGATGTCTCCTCGCAAGTGTGTGATGCCTATCCTGCTGCCCCCCCTTGTAAACTCCACTCATGCCTCCTCTGCTGCCCCCCTTGTTTAGTCGCCCCATCGCTTGACCCTCTTGCCTCCCCGGCGTTTGCCACTCTTGTGTCTTTTGCCCCTCCTTCGCTCCTGGCCCCCCCCCTTCTCATCCTCATCCTCATCCTCTTCCTCCTCTTCCACTTCTTCCTCCTCTTCCTCTTCCCTCCTGCTTCCCTTGCCTCCGCCTCTTTTGTGCTTTCTGCCCTTCCTCCTCTCCTGCCCCCTATGATTTTCATCCTCCTGCTCCCCCTCCTCCTCCTCCTCCTCCTCATCCTCTTCCTCTTCCCCCCTGCTTCCTCTGATTTTCCCTCTCTTCTGCCTTCTGCCCTTCCTAAGCTCCCGCCCCCCCCGTTCCACATCCTCCTCCTCCTCTTCCTCATCCTCATCCTCTTCCTCCTCTTCCACTTCTTCCTCCTCTTCCTCTTCCCTCCTGCTTCCCTTGCCTCTGCCTCTTTTGTGCTTTCTGCCCTTCCTCCTCTCCTGCCCCCTATGATTTTCATCCTCCTGCTCCCCCTCCTCCTCCTCCCCACCCTCTTCCTCTTCCCCCCTGCCTCCCCTGAGTTTCCCTCTCTTCTGCCTTCTGCCCTTCCTAATCTCCCGCCCCCCCCGTTTCACATCCTCCTCCTCTTCCTCCTCCTCATCCTCTTGCTCATCCCTCTTGCCTCCCCTGCTTTTGCATCTCTTGTGCCTTTTGCTCTTCCTCCGCTCCTGCCCCCACTGTTCCTCCTCCTCCTCATCCTCCTCCTCCTCCTCCTCCTCCTCCTCCTCCTCCTCCTCCTCCTCGTCCTCGTCCTCGTCCTCGTCCTCCTCCTGATCCTCGTCATCCTCCTCGTCATCCGTCTTCAAGTCCTCCGCGTCGTACACCTCCTGCTCTTCCTCCTTCAAGTCCTTCTTCTCCTCGTCAGGCGCGGCCGTCCCCTTGAACGCCTCAAATCCTGACTCGTGAACATACAGGCCACGGTCGCCCCACTTGAAGCCCTGCACGACTGTGTTGTACACGGGGGTGTGGCGTGTGAAGTGGTCCTTGATAATCCACCGCACATTTCGGTGCAAACCCGTCATCCACTCGGTGTTCTTGCGGTGGGAGTTCGAGACGTTCCAGTCGGTCTTCTTAACCTTTGCCAAGCCCTGGTCAATCTGAAAAAGCGTAGCAAAGTATGGGAAAGAGGGGAAATAGAGACATATGTGGACACTCGCGTGTAGAGTTCACGGGCTGCGCAAATAGCCCCACATTCCAGTCTGGCGGGCAAGAATTGCAAGCAAAGCTAGAGCAAACTGACGGGAGAGCAATAATGCCTTACCACCATGATTGACCAGGCAATGTGGTAGGCTTTGACGCACACCCGGCGCCCGACACAGAGATTCCGAAATGCTTCCCGGACCGCATCTACAAACCGGCCGTTGGCAAACGGGAGCCCGTCTCTGCTGTTTCCCCACGAGCTGACCCGCTGATTCCCTCCTGCGCGCACGCAGGACAAGGCGGGGACGAAGATCATGCGCGACATGGTTAGGGGTTGTCCAAAGGGTATGGACGAAGTGGAGGGCGGTATAGAATGAATGGAGGGTTGGCTGGAGGGCAGTAGAGCAGGGAAGGGCGGGAGAGAAGGGGAGGGCAGGGGAGAGGGGGAGGGCAAGAGAGACATGGAGGGTGGGAGAGAAGGGGAGGGCTGAAGAGAAATGGAGGGAGGGAGAGAACGGGATGGCGGGAGGGAAGGGGAGAGCTGTAGATTAAAGGGGGGGCGGGAGAAGGGGAGAGTGGGAGAAGAACCAACGTTAAGCTGTCATGCGGATGTGACTGCACATGCGCTACAAGCCTGGGCAAGGAGAGCAGGTATGTAGTTGCGTGCCACAGTGGGGATGCATTAGGGTAAGTTGTTCATCATCGTCACGAGGGGTGCACGAGCAGATGAAATGAATGGTGAAGTAAAACAGTGACGCGCGTACTCACTCGGTTGGTATTTTCTCCACATCTTCTTCTTCTTGGTGCCCATCCAGAGATCGGCTGCACGCAGGCCTTGCACATTCTTGCCGAAAGTTACAAGCACTCTGCGCTTGAGGTGGAAGCCACGATCGTTCTTCCATGACGTCCAAGCGCGTTTGAAGCCGTCGACAATGTTTTTGTCTTCCATAGCCTCTCGCAGCTGCATCAGCTTAATTATGTGCGTCTCGCTGATAACCTGATACAAAACCTGAAGGCGGTGTTCGAGCGTTGGGTAGAAGTCAATGGCATCGTCTGGCCATTCTAGGCACATCCGGTCCCGCCCCACGGCGAAATTAACCTATGGCGGACGGGTGGATTGGAAACGTAAAATTGAGTGATGCCTCCGAATGAAGGGCGGAATTCAGAGGTTGAGAGAGAGGGCTGTTGCCATCACTGCGCCGCATGGCTCCCATACCAACAACAGCACCATGAACATGGGCTCTGGAAGAGGTGGGGGAGGGATGGGAGAGAGGGTGCAGGGAGAGGAAGGATAGCTGCTATGGTGAGCTATCACTCCGCCGCATGACACCCACCCCACCACCAGCACCATGAACAGGAGCTCTGGTTGAGGTAGGGGAGCGATGGTAGAGTGAGAGGGGAGAGAGAGGGGATAAAATAGTCAGAGCAAAAGACGGGAGAGTAGGCAGAGTGAGAGGGCACCGTACGCCCAGCGCGAGGGTTCATGTTCTCCTCGTACGAGGAGTCTCAACTTCCACTGCAGCCACCCCCCTGCACGCTACGCCGCATGCCACACGCGTGACCAGCAGCACCTTTTACGGTGGCTCTGGACGAGGAGGGAGAGGGACGGGATAGAGAGGGGAGGGAGGAGCGGCAGACAGAAAGGGGGCCGCATGGGGTTGACGGATACGGCTTCCTCTATTCCTTGCGTCGCATGACACCCACACCACCACCAGCACCAGGAACAGGGGCTCTCGCAGAGGGAGGGGAGGGATGGGAGAGAGAGGGGTGTGAGATGAAGGATGACTGCTATGCTTAGCTATCCCTCCGCCGCATAACACCCACACCACCCCCAGCACCATGAACATGGGCTCTCGAAGAGGGAGGGGAGGGATGGGAGAGAGGGTGCAGGGAGAGGAAGGATAGCTGCTATGGTGAGCTATCACTCTGCCGTATGACACCCACCCCACCACCAGCACCATGAACAGGAGTTCTGGTTGAGGTAGGGGAGCGATGGTCGAGTGAGAGGGGAGAGAGAGGGGATTAAATAGTCAGAGCAAAAGATGGGAGAGTAGGCAGAGTGAAAGGGCACCGTACGCCCAGCGCGAGGGTTCCTGTTCTCCTCGTACGAGGAGTCTCAACTTCCACTGCAGCCACCCCCCTGCACGCTACGCCGCATGCCACACGCGTGACCAGCAGCACCTTTTACAGTGGCTCTGGACGAGGAGGGAGAGGGACGGGATAGAGAGGGGAGGGAGGAGCGGCGGACAGAAAGGGGGCCGCGTGGGGTTGACGGATACGGCTTCCTCTATTCCCTCCGCTGCATGACACCCACACCACCCCCAGCACCATGAACAGGGGCTCTTGCAGAGGGAGGGGAGGGATGGGAGAGAGAGGGGAGTGAGATGAAGGATGACTGCTATGCTTAGCTATCCCTCTGCCGCATGACACCCACACCACCCCCAGCACCATGAACATGGGCTCTCGCAGAGGGAGGGGAGGGATGGGAGAGAGAGGGGAGTGAGATGAAGGATGACTGCTATGCTTAGCTATCCCTCCGCCGCATGACACCCACACCACCCCCAGCACCATGAACATGGGCTCTCGCAGAGGGAGGGGAGGGATGGGAGAGAGGGGGGAGGGATGGGAAGGATAACTGCTGCGATTTACGATCACTCTGCCGCATGACACCCACCCCACCACCAGCACCATGAACAGGAGCTCTGGTTGAGGTAGGGGAGCGATGGTAGAGTGAGAGGGGAGAGAGAGGGGATTAAATAGTCAGAGCGAAAGACGGGAGAGTAGGCAGAGTGAGAGGGCACCGTACGCCCAGCGCGAGGGTTCATGTTCTCCTCGTACGAGGAGTCTCAACTTCCACTGCAGCCACCCCCCTGCACGCTACGCCGCATGCCACACGCGTGACCAGCAGCACCCTTTACAGTGGCTCTGGACGAGGAGGGAGAGGGACGGGATAGAGAGGGGAGGGAGGAGCGGCGGACAGAAAGGGGGCCGCATGGGGTTGACGGATACGGCTTCCTCTATTCCTTGCGCCGCATGACACCCACACCACCACCAGCACCAGGAACAGGGGCTCTCGCAGAGGGAGGGGAGGGATGCGAGAGAGAGGGAAGTGAGATGAAGGAAAACTGCTATGCTTAGCTATCCCTCCGCTGCATGACACCCACACCACCCCCAGCACCATCAACAGGGGCTCTCGCAGAGGGAGGGGAGGGATGGGAGAGAGAGGGAAGTGAGATGAAGGATAACTGCTATTCTTAGCTATCCCTCCGCCGCATGACACCCACACCACCACCAGCACCAGGAACAGGGGCTCTGGAAGAGCTAGGCGAGGGATGGGAGAGAGGGGGGAGGGATAGGAAGGATAACTGCTACAATGAGCTATCCTTGCGCCGCGTGCCACCCACACCAGCACCAGCACCATGAACAGGGGCTCTGGTTTAGGGTGGGAAGGGATGGGAGAGAGGGGCCAATGGAGGATGGATAACTGCTATGGTGAGCTAGGGGTCGGGGGCAGAAGGTGAGAGCATCGTACGCCCAGCGCCACGTCCCTGAAGCGAGGCGTACTGGGAATGCCAATCCCACTGCAGACATGCCGCTATCACTGCGCATAATGCCACAAACACGCTTACCAGCAGCAAGAGGGGTTGAGAGAGAGAGCTGCAGCTATCACTGAGCCCCATGCCACACATTGTTTAACACTAAAACAATCTCACCTTCAGCAGCTTGGGTGTGGGCATCCCACGCGTTCGACGGACCGGTACGTCTACCGTCGCTGGGCTTTCTGGCGCCACGCCTGGATCGAGGCCCCCTATAGATGGGCCGCTCGACAGAGACGCTAGAGGAGGAGGCCTAGATGGAGGGGTGGAGGGCTTGACAGGTCCTTCTGATCCTGGCCTTGCCTTGACTGCAGCGATTTCGCGATCCCGCTGGGCAAGCTCTCGCATGAGCTGCTCCACAGTCCTGCCGCCAGCCACATCCGGCCGACTGGATGCGCCAGGTGTGCCCATGCTCTCTCCCCTCCCCTCCTTAGTCGCCGGATCCATTTTCTCGTCCCCCCCTTCTCCCCTGCTCTCCCGTACATCCCACATGGAGCCTTCCACACCGCCGCCACATTCACCCAAGGCATTCGCCCACACACCTCCTCCCACACCGTCATTCGCTGCTGCAGCTGCCGAGGGTTCGTGCCGCTTTGTTGCCCCCTCGTTTTTCACATGAACCGCGCGACCCCCCATATGGTTGGGGGGCGGGTCCGTCGCTTCCCTGCCAAACCGCGCTGACCCCCAAGCCATCTGATCTCCCTTCCCAGCCGAACCCATCGGATCGCGTAACGCAGCGTACGGGTCCGCGGCTTGCCGATCATGAGAGCTTGATGTACATCGTATCCCCATGGACTCGTAAAAATTCAACTCCCGCTTCGCCTTGCTATGCACACCCACAATTTTAGCTTCGAATCGAGGTCTCTGGCGCTTGCCATGTGGTTTGGCACGACGCACACTCTGTTTACAGCTCTTCACCCGTCCCCTCTCCGATTTTTGCTTAGCGTTGCCCTTCTTGGGCTTCCGCACACTCCTCCTCTTCAAAGGCCGGGCCTCCTCCCCATCCTCGCTCTCCACCTCCAACTCCTCATCATCCTCGTCCTCCTCCTCCTCATCCTCGTCCTCGTATACCTCCTCACTCCCGGATGAGCTGCCCGACTCACTGTCGCTCGAATCTTCCTCGGAACCAGACGAGCTCGAAACGTGCACATTGGGGCCGTGCCGAGCTTGTCTCGCCTTATGGTCGCAACTGCCCGGATCCACAGCCTTGCGCCGTTGGTACGGAATCACAGCTTTACGTCCACCTTTCCCATCAGTCACTGCTGCAAGCTCGTCCTCATCATGATCGTTAACGCCACGGCATGCAGGCACGGCATGATCCTTCTCGTCGCCACCATCCGCATCCTGCGACTGCCTGCCCGAGGGACCGCCCTTAGCCGCGGCAGCCCTGCCGCCGTTGCGCATGCCGCCACCACGAGCTTCCGGCTCGGCATGATCCTTCTCGTCGCCACCATCCGCATCCTGCGAGCCCGAGGGACCGCCCTTGGCCGCGGCAGCCCTACCGCCGTTGCGCATGCCGCCACCACGAGCTTCCGGCTCGGCATGATCCCCCTCGTCGCCTCCATCCGCATCCTGCGACGGCCTGCCCGAGGGATCGGCCTTAGCCGCGGCAGCCCTGCCGCCGTTGCGCATGCCGCCACCACGAGCTTCCGGCTCGGCATGATCCTTCTCGTCGCCACCATCCGCATCCTGCGAGTGCCTGCCCGAGGGACCGTCCTTAGCCGCGGCAGCCCTGCCGTCGTTGCGCATGCCGCCACCACGAGCTTCCGGCTCGGGATGATCCTTCTCGTCGCCACCATCCGCATCCTGCGAGCCCGAGGGACCGCCCTTGGTCGCGGCAGCCCTGCCGCCGGTGCGCTTTCTGCCACCACGAGCTTCCGACTCGGCATGATCCCCCTTGTCGCCTCCATCCGCATCCTGCGCCGGCCTGCCCAAGGGATCGGCCTTAGCCGCGGCAGCCCTGCCGCCGTTGCGCTTTCCGCCACCACGGGTAGTGACCGGCTCGGCATGATCCCCCTCGTCGCCCCCATCCGCATCCTGCAAGCCCGAGGGACCGCCCTTGGCCGCGGCAGCCCTGCTGCCGTTGCGCTTTCCGCCACCACGAGCTTCCGGCTCGGCATGATCCCCCTCGTCGCCTCCATCCGCATCCTGCGCCGGCCTGCCCGAGGGATCGGCCTGAGCCGCGGCAGCCCTGCCGCCGTTGCGCTTTCCGCCACCACGGGTAGTGACCGGCTCGGCATGATCCCCCTCGTCGCCCCCATCCGCATCCTGCGACTGCCTGCCCGAGGGACCGCCCTTGGCCGCGGCAGCCCTGCCGCCGTTGCGCTTTCCGCCACCACGAGCGCGTTGGCCTGCCGTCCCATCTGCGAAGGCGGACATTACAGGTACATAAGAAATACTGTGCACACATTATCTTATTGGCTGGAAGTTGCAGCATGACATGCGGCGTCATTGTAATGAGTAACGTGCAAAATATAAACCGTCGATATCACACCCACAGCGTACCTAAGCTGTCAAGTCCCCCGTCTTTGCCCTCCTCGCCGCCTTCAGACGCAGGCGTTTCCTCACGATGTGAACGAGTGCCTCTTTTTCTTGGACGGTGCTTACGCCCCCCCCAGTTGTCACGCTTGTCCGCTGACGCTGATGTGGAAACACAATTGGAGAGACGATAACCTCCAACAGGTCACACACGACTAGAAGCATCGTTTCATGCATACAAGTAGAATATTCCGCATCTGCGACCATAAACACGTACCTTTCTGGCCGCCTTTGGGAACGAGATCATCTAAGCCCTTCACGCGCTTATCCCTTGGTTTCGGAGGGGATGATATGCCCTTTTTTGCGTATGGCTCAACATCGCAGTCGCTATTCGATTCGTCACCGGATGACGAGACACGTCTGGAATCAACAACATCTCGCGCCGTCGACGCATTATTTTTGCGATACTCGTTTACGATCTCGGCCGTCTTATCTGCTGTTACTAACTCCGCAAAATTTGTTTCGTCGGGGGTTTTAGTCGAATCAGCCAGTACGATCGCCCCCTCGGGCCCCTTCATTGTCTGACTTCCTTGTTACGATGTCTAGCTTTCCATTCACGCAGTACTATGAGGTTGCGGGTTGTGCTACCGCGAAGAACCTGACAGTAGTCTACGAGCATAAAAAATTGGTTGAGGAGGGAGAGGGACGAGGCAAAGTCTGGGGCCTAGAGCAGACGATCGTCACAGCTGGAGGCATGCAAGGGGAGCACGGAGGTGATGAGGGTTTGAGTGTTTCCTGCTATGGTGCACGTTGCGACTGCCAGGTCCCCCTTTTCCGCCAACAACCAATTGCCTGGTGGTTGAGGTGTATAAAGGAAAAAAATGCAGCACTGCCGTGTTAAGATTCCGTGGGACCTAACGTGCTTAATTGAGTATCAGTCCACAAGCGGCAGGGTGGGCTTCTTTTTGTTAAACCCGACAGTCAAATGCGCTAGTGTATCTGAGTTTGCGAGGGTCATAATTATTCTGCTCGGGTTGTCGCACTGTTTACAATGAAGTGCCTCGCGTGCCACACAAACCTACACAAGCTGCACATCAAGAGTCACATAGGGTCTGCGGAGAAACGGCGACGCTCGATCGCAGCAAGTCGTACAGCGATGCGACAGGTCGACACGAAGCCGTTGCGGCACGCCTGCGATAAAAACGCAGACTCAAAAGTTCCTTGTGTGTGGTTGCGACTGGTTCGCAAATCAGGGAGATTCCCATACGTGGCATAGCGTGGAGTCGAGTGGAATGGCGCAGGGCGGGGCACGTAATGGCACATTAGTTTGCAAAGCCTCAATAGTGTGGTGTACGTACATGATAAAAATAGAATTAGAGGGTTATGGAGTTGTAAGGAAAATCTCGTTTTCCTTACTTCGCATCCCTGCTCAACGCGTACATCACTGTAGCACCTCAGTCAGCACCGTTACCACTCGCATCGACAATCCGCCCGCCACTTTCGCACGTCGCACCCCGACCTCACGGCTCGGCAGTAACCCGCGCTCCGGACCTTCGCCTCGACATTTTCCCAACCTCAGTGCAAGGCCTGTCGCGCGACAACCACAGTCCATTACCGTTACCACTGTGGTTTCGCTATATAACCTTTCGCTCATACCTTCGCTCAGTTGTACTTTTTTCCCGATAGTGCAATCCTCGTTCGCTCACTCAATTGCACTCGTAACAGGAGTCCCCCTAACCCATTAGCATAGTGACAACTATGCAACATAACAGTGTAAAACCAAACACCACCTTCACAGAACATGCACATAACGGTCTGTGGTGGAGCAGTCATTCTGATACATCGATTGATTAGTAAGTATGCATTATTTGATTGCTGCCTGGTCGTTATGCAACGCGTATGGGCATGTCTCCTCTCATGCCAATTGAGGTGCAATAATAATAGAGCCAGACACAAACTCCCCGTATGGGGCATGGCTGCTCTCATGCCATACAGGGCAACCTTTATGCAGGGACCCAAGAGCATGCTGTGTTGTATCTTCTAGGTTCATGCTGGAACGGAGTTGAGAAACCCCTGCTGTTCTACCCACTAGAGTTGTGGGGACATGCAGGTATGTTTTGCAACATCACACTGACCCATTGTGTATTGTTTGCATACATGTCAAGCAGGAACGCCAGTGACAAACACTTCCCTACGGGTAGTGTTCTCTAGACATGGAGGACTGGTTGTGGCCAACACTCTCATTTGGCCACACTTGTTGTCAAGTCATGCAGGACTGATTCAAGGCCTCTCCATTGCGCTTTGTGTCATGTTTGTTGGCATATCAAGCTGGCAGGACGGATGAACAAACAATTCCGTATTGATCTTGTCCTCATTCCCCCATGCTACCCGCTTCCTTGTTCTTCACTCACACACTTATTCCTCCCACGTACCCGCCTCACTCCCTCCTGCTTCCCGCCTCATTACCTCTGCTTCCCGCCTCATGTCCCCTCGCTTCCGGCCTCATCCCCCCTTGCTACCCACCCCATTCCCCCTTGCTTCCCACCCCATTCTTCACTGCGACCCTCCTCATTCTCCCTTGATACCCTCCCCATTCCCCCTTGCTTCAGGCCTCATCCCCCCTTGCTTCGGGCCTCATACTCCCTTGCTACCTCCCTCATTCCCCCTTGCTTCAGAGCCGCGTCCCCCTTGCTTCCCGCCTCATTCTCCCTTGCGACCCCCCTCATTCCCTCTGCTTCCCGCCTCATGTCCCCTCGCTTCCGGCCTCATTCCCCCCTGCTACCCACCCCATTTCCCCTTGCTTCCCACCCCATTCTTCACTGCTACCCGCCTCATTCTCCCTTGCTTCAGGCCCCATTCCCCCTTGCTTCGGGCCTCATTCCCCCATGCTTCCCGCCTCATTCTTGCTTGCTACCCGCCCCATTACCAGCTTTTCACTGCCGCATGCCCCACCTCCAACCTCCAACATTGTTTTTGCCCGAAAATACACAGACCACTTCCTCAAATCGTGACGGTACTGACGGCGCCAATGGAGTGGCGTCCCTACAAGCTCACACGCCGGTAGTTTATGGAAACCATCCTCGACCAACGTGTGCATCACACGCATCGTGAACACACCACTGTCATTCTCATTTGCCTGCATGGGTATCTGGACAATCACAGGGTGCGTGAGCGCGTGGTGAGGGCCGGGACAGGAGTGGGGTTTTGGTGTGGAAATTGCGTGCAGGGAAAGGGAGATGCGATTGTTTCAAAGCTCGTACACACAAGGCAACAGCACTCACCGTGACCTGCCTTAGTGGGATGCTCGCCGCCCATGCATCTGCGTTCGACTCAGTGATCCATGCACAGTATCTTATCACCTCGTTTCGTAAGTACCTGCACACCGGGAGACATAGATTCAATGCTATCGTAACCCCGAACTTCTGTACGTGACAATAGCAGACTGCCATTAAAAAGAGAGTACCTTCGCAACGGGGCGTCGACACCGGCATGCGTGCCGTACGAGTCAGCGTGCCAGAGCACGCAGTTCATGGGAATCGGGTCGTCGGGCCTCGGGATGCGCTCGATCACGATCAGGCTCCAGTGACTCCTAAGGCAGACATGAGGTCTAACATCAGTAACGCCGACGTTAGACTACCGAAATACATATGGTGCTACGGCTAGACGCGACGACTACTCACTCGGTATTTATCGGAACGAGTACATATGTGAAATCAAAAATACCCAGGCCGAAAGTATAGGCGTTTTCACGCCGCGAAATATCCTTCTTAGCATATTCCCAGAAATATGATCCACTGTAAAGCCATTTGTTGCAGTCGCGACCGTGTTCGTACTGCAGCATCCTGCGCACGCGCATATTTGCGACAAAGGAAGCGCATGAGATAACCGTGACGAATCTGGCCTTATGATTTCCTAACCGTGATACTCACACACCGAGCCAATCAATTACGATCCCGCTGACCCATTCACCGGGTCGTAGCCTGTCGGCGTGTTCCACGTTTATGTCGAGCCAGCCTCCGCCGTAGGGAAAGGGCATAGAAATCGGCTGAAAGGCCAGCTTACCATCTAAACACGGTAGAGCCATGGCTAGGACTTTGACGACCTCAAGATGCGTGTGGCACTAGGGATAATTTGGGGGACGAGCACCGAACTGGAGTTTGGGCTTCTGCAGTCACGACACTATGAGTCAAGAGCAGCCGCGTAGGGTTGTTACACTAGTCGTCAAATTTCACTAAAGGGTTTCGAGCCAGCCTGGTCCAAACAAGTTTCGCAATCGCATGAGCGATCGAGATTCGCCAAAGCGCCCCCACTTGTCGGGGCTTTGGCAATGGTCAGTGTGGTTTAACCTGCTGACTAGGCAGATACAGCCCCCTTTAACGGCCTTTCGGCCAATCAAACACCTCGCTGACGAGGTGGAACTGTGCTGTTTGGGGCTAGCAATTCCACGCGTCAGGCTATCATGTATGTGCCCTTGTACACGCACTGTGAAAGGGGCATGTTTACTTCGGTTATGGCTGGCATAAGTCCTCTCCTCAGTGTTCACACGTTCACGCTCCCATGTTCTGGGCGTTCCCGTGGTTGTCCCGTATAATGTGATGAACAGTGCTGGAAATCTACGGTCAGTTAGCTAAGGCATAACGATCTTCGCTGCTTGGTTAGGGTTCCGCGCCACACGCATGCCACAAATGTTGCGCGACGCAGCGTGATTGGTCGAAACACAGAGGGCTGTCAGAACCGATTTGTGGGGGAGTTGGCGGAAGTTTGGCAAACCAATCATCGGGCGTCAACCCTTGCAAACAAAAGATATTCTTGAGATTCTAGGTGTGAAGAATGGTCTGGTAGCAATAAAAGAGCAGATATATCGGTAAACTAGTTCAGGCGTTCTAATCCGCCACTTTTAGGTCACTGGTGATGAGACGCCTTTATGCACGCCTAGACAAGCTGAGTTGTGCGCGACATTCAAACGCCTTTCCCGCCAAGCCATCAGATCCCGAACTCAACGATGGGCAATCTTAGAGGTCCAAGATGCTATGGGTTATATTTCAGGGGTGGCTATGCTGCCCAGTGTTATGTGCTACTGAGTAGTAACAATGAAAGGCCAGAAGTGTGGCTGTGGATACGTTGCCTTCTGTTATCAGACCCTTAGGAGCCACCAAGTAAATGGCGGGGAAGTCTGCAAGCTCAAGCAGAAACGTAAGCTGGTTCTCAAGCAGCCGATTCCGAAACACTCGAGGCTGGGTGGGGCTTCAAATCCTGGCGCCATTTTAAACCTTGCACCACTTCCTCGTCCGTATCCGCAGCTCCCACTGACAGGAAACGCGTACCGAGTTGTCACGCCATCAGAACCAAGCGAACAAGTGAGGCAGATCGCGGAGGCGCCTTGCGAAGGCACGGTTGTCATGGAACCTGATGGTGAAGACGATCCGATAGACTTGAAGGCCGAAATTTGCATTTTATCACGGAAGCACGGCCTTACGAACGGGGCTATAACGGACCTTATAGACCTGTTCCGAATTCCAGACCTTGATATCGAACAGCTACAAGGCTGGACGACCTACAGAGACCTTGAGGAGTACGAGAGCAGCTTCGAGTTGGGACCGGAGCAGTCTTGGCGAGTTTTGGAGATTAAAGTGGATCATGAAGTGGGATTCCTCACCTTCAGATGTCGCGATATTAACGTGGTGCGTCCGTCGCAACATAATGTGCTCTTTGTATGTGTTACTACCTCCGTAACACGGCCCAAGGTGTTTCTGCTGCGCCCCTTACCAGTCTCAAGTCTTAGTCGACAACTCATATCTTTACTGCTTCCACTAGTACGCACCAATAAACAATGCCCATCCCTCTCTGCAGTTGGCGCAGGCAATGTTCAAGAAGATGTCCGCAGTACGCGGATTCATCATCGAGCCGAAGGAGTGGAAGGTGGAGGGGGAAAGGCGCTACAGCACTCCCGACAACACGGACTGGATGCTGAAGGCTTGGGTTAGTTAGCATCCAAAGCGCGATGTCCTTTGTCATGGAATCTCTGTCGCCCTAGCTCGTTGTTCGTCGCTCACCACGGTATTTTCCTCTCTTGTGAGGGGAGATGACCCGCATTTGTTCTCTGAATCCGCCCTTTTGCTCGCTGATCTCCCGCCGTTTGCTCGCTGATTTTGTCATTTTGCTCCCTAATCTCCGCCCTCTGCTGGCTGATCTTGTCTCTTTTCTTTATAATCCCCGCCCTTTGCTCGCTGATCTCCTGCCGTTTGGTGGCTGATTAAGACCCTTGTGCTCGCCAATCTCCCGCCCTTGGCTCACTGACTACGACCATATGCTCCACGAGCTCCATTATTTGCTATCAAATCTCCGCCCGTTTCTGTCCGATCTTCCGCCCTTTGCTCTCTCACTTCCCGCCTTTAGCTCCCCGATCACCCACACTTTGCTCATTTTCTCTCCCGCCCTTTGCTATCTGCTCTCCCCTCTCTGGTGCTCTCTGATCACCCGCTCTTTACTCTCTGATCTCCCGCTCTTTCATCTCTCTTCTTAGCGTGAAGCTCCCTAATCTTCGCGTCTTGCCATCTTGAGCGCATGACTGTTGCAATATGTCACTAATCTCGTGAGTTCTGCCCATCGCTTTCGCTCGCCAACCTTTTGATCGTTTTGTAACTCCAGACACTCACTTTGATTCCCGCCCCGTGCTCCCTTTCTTGTCCCCGTGCTCTATCCCCTTCGCCCTTGTTCACCTAACCATACTCTATGCTCTCACACATGACAGGACCGCGTTCGTGCCGTCGGTGCGATCGCCTTGGCGATCATTCTCTATTCGGATCAAACAAACTTGTCTCACAATGGCAGACAATCAGCACACCCGTTCTTCCTGTCATTCGGTAACACACCGGAATGGGCGTGTTGGTTGGAGGGCGGCACAGAGCTGGTGGGCCTCTTCCCTAACATTCCCTCCGACCTGAAGCCAGAGGAGAAGATTAGGGTGTTCCAGCAAGCGGCTGAATACATGCTACAGCCGCTGAAACACCTCTCCAAGCTCCGCGGGTACGCTACCCTTAATCTCATATGCTACAATCCTGCGCCCATGTCATAGTTTTGTGCATCATACGTGTGTGAAACCACCATGCCATGTATTGCGTGTGGGGTTAATTGGAGTGCATATTTGAATTGCTGCCCCTATCGGTTCGGTAACGAACAACCCCTTTGCACATTGCTGCCATGCTGTCAGTCTGGTTTCCTCACCCTAAAACCACCATATTGGCATGGTTCCATGTTTGGTTGTGCAGCGGGGGTTTGAAGGTCGAGGACAGCAACGGGGTTGAGTACTTGGCCATCCCACTGCTGTACTCAGTCGTGAACGACCATCCCGAGTCTAGCAAGGTCTCATGCACCATTTCATGTAGCTCCTACCGACCTTGCTCCATCTGCATGGTTACGCGAGAAAATCTTCGAGACGTGGATGACGAGATCGTTCCTCGAACCGTGAAAGATCAGAAAGCCGTGTACAAGCTAATGGAGGAAGCGGAAACCAAGAAGGAATTGACCCGTCTGAAGAAGAAGTATTCTACCCACTTCGTGAAGGTATCACTTCTTGTCCGTTTTCGTTGGTTTGGCGCCGTGGTCCCGTAGTCCCACCCCTATATCCTCCCACCACACTTGGGTCTAAAATGAATTATCCCGCCCCCACTGCCCATTTGTCAACCCCACGCTCAAAACACCCATGCCTCCACATCAACTCACGTCGCCACCTCCTCGTCGTGTTGGAGGTGGACACCTCGCCATGTTCCACCCTTGGACAGGCACGCTCCCACACCTCACATGATCCCGCCCTCGTTTAGCAAATCCCTAAACCCCCACCCTATCCTTGCTGTCCGTACAGTCCACACACATACCCTCCCCATACCCCGCCCATCCTAGTTCCTGGCACACAATCCCACCCTGGTCGTTCTTTTCCCTATTCTTCATCCAAATCCCCAAAGGGGCCAACTTTCCCATTCCGCGTGCCTCCCCTTGCGGCCAGTCATTGCTGTGGGATTGGGAGTTCTCCAAAACCAAGTGGGGCAACACGTACCTCGCCCAGACACCTGACATCATGCACATCATCGAGGCAGGGCTTTGGCTTCATGCAATGAGGTGCCTCGTGAAGAAGTTGAAACCGTCAGAGCGAAAAATACTTCTCGAGTAAGGTTCCCTTTTCCCCCGGTGGGGCGAGAGTCATACGTGCAAGAGAAAGAGGCATCGAGGGGGAACCAGAGGGATTGAGAGGGGAAGAGGGGCAGCGAGGGGGAAGGTTGCACTAAGAGAGACGGAGAGTGGGGCAGAGTGTTGCAAGAAGTTGGGCAGAGAGGGGGAATTCGGGGCAGAGAGATGGAAGGAGGGGCAGCCGGAGGGAGGGTAGGGCGGTGGTGTGGAAGGAGGGGCAGGGATTAGTGAATGCAGGGCACAGAGAAGGGGGAAGAGTGAGGGAATTTGTAGCAGCGTTGGAGGAATGCGGGGTGGAGAGAGGGGGAAGTGGTGCAGAAAGCGGGAATTTGGGACAGAGACGTTGAGGGAGGGGCACCATGGGGGAAGGAGGCGCTGCGAGCAGGAAGGTGGGGCTGCTAGCGGGAAGGAGGGGCATAGAAGGGGGGGGGGGGGGGGGGGGGGGGGGGGGGGGGGGGGGGGGGGGGGGGGGGGGGTTGGTCGTGTGAGGTGAACGCGGGATTCAGAATAGTGTCTCGGGGCATAGGGACCGCATGGGGGTAATGTAGGAGTAAAATTGGGCAGAGAGTAAGGGAGATTGCGGCTGGGAGAGGGCAAGTGGGGCAGAGTGAGGAAAATGGGGGCCTGGAGAAAGAAATTGGGACCGAGCAAGGGGAAATCGGGGCAGGGGGAGAGAACGAGGGGCGGAGAGAGGTGACCATGGGGCAGAGCGAGGGAACAAGGGGCAGAGAGAGGAATGATGAGGCATAGAGGCTAGGGGAGTGGGGCAGAGGACGGAAAGGGATTCACTGAGAGAGAGGCAGCGGGGAGATGAGGTGCGATTTGATGCACCTAACTACTAGACCAACCCGCCAGCCCCACCCCTCCCCCGCCCCCCTCCCTAACCCACCCCACCGGCCCCACACAAACCCTAAACCGATACCCTTACTGCATCCCGTACGTGCAGACGCTACAAGATTCTCAAGGCAGTGACTCCTGCGTCTTTGCTGAGACTCCCATCCGCATGGGCGTACTTCACCACGACGGCCTGCTTCTCAGCGTCGGAGCATCGTGCCATGATGCAAGTGCTGCCCCTCATCATCGACCTCCCCAAGCGCGCCGATATTCGACATGCCATCACGCTCATGTCGGACTGGTACAAGGAGTTTATCCGGGCTGAGTATCACACCGATGCCACGCTTGAGCGCATGGAGGAGGTCTCTTGCAAGTAAGTCTAGTGTGAATGGGTGTGGGTGCCATGCGCATAGGGAACGAGGGACAGTGAGATGGCTGAAGGGGTCGAGGGAGGGATTAAGAGGCAGTGTGTGGGAAATAGGGTGCAGAGAACGGGGGAAAAAGGGAAAAGATGAGGAAAGGGGGGAAAAGCGAGGGAAAGAGGGGACGAGGGAGGGAAAGAGGGGATGAGGGGGGGAAAGAGGGGACGAGGGAGGGAAAGAGGGGACGAAGGAGGGAAAGAGGGGACGAGGGAGGGAAAGAGGGGACGAAGGAGGGAAAGAGGGGCCGAGGTAGGGAAAGAGGGGCCGAGGGAGGGAAAGAGGGGCCAAGGGAGGGAAAGAGGGGACGAGGGAGGGAAAGAGGGGCCGAGGGAGGGAAAGAGGGGACGAAGGAGGGAAAGAGGGGACGAGGGAGGGAAAGAGGGGACGAAGGAGGGAAAGAGGGGCCGAGGGAGGGAAAGAGGGGCCGAGGGAGGGAAAGAGGGGCCGAGGGAGGGAAAGAGGGGACGAGGGAGGGAAAGAGGGGCCGAGGAAGGGAAAGAGGGGAGGAGGGAGGGAAAGAGGGGCCGAGGGAGGGAAAGAGGGGAGGAGGGAGAGGGAACGATGGACTGTGGACTATTCCGCATGGGCTGAAAAAGGGAAGGAGGGGCAAAATGACGAGAGGAGGGGCTTACACTGGGGGTATGGAGTGGCAGAAACATGGAAGCTGAGTTGTGAGTGGGTGGGGAGTTCAGATCAGAGGAGGGGGGAGGGTTTGAGACCGGGTATTAGTACATGAACCCGGGGATGGGGCATTGTATTTTGTTCGTGCCTGAATTGTTGTTTATATGCTTACGCACGCTAGACCGGTCCCCAACACCCCAATGCCCCGATCCCGAACCTTTCAATCCTCCCGAACACGTTCTCTCCAGGATGGTCGATGCGCTTGTTCTAGCATTCGACAACCAGAAGTCGAAGTGGCTTATTATCAAGGTGCATCTTGTATCGCACCTCCCACCGACGATCCGTGCACGGGGATTGCCACAGGAGTACTCTTCGAACCGGTACGAGCAGTCCCACAAGACAACAGTGAAGCGCCCTTCTCGCGGCACCAACTGGAAGGGTGTGGAGGATCGCATTGTGAAGAAGCATATCGAGCAAGCCGTTGTTTGACAGCTGTCTCGAGCATCCGGCGGGGACAAAACATACGAGACCGCCATGAAGGAGGTGAGCCTGTGTACGACCTAAGGCCGAACTCGCCGGCCGAATGTTTCCCGCCTGCTCCTGCCACATGAAACCCTCAATCACCTCGTGTTTTTGTTTAAACCCTGCCTCTTCCCTTCCTCCCGCTGCCCCCCTTGACATCCCTTCTAGCATCCACGTGCTCACCATTATGTCCACCCATGAAATGCCTCCCCCGCTGCCCCCCTAGACATCCCTTCTAGCATCCACGTGCTCACCATCATGTCCACCCATGAAATGCCTCCCCCGCTGCCCCCCTTGACATCCCGTTGAGCACTGCGTCATGCTCGCGTTCTTGTCCACCCATCGCGCCTTCCACTAGCTGCCACCCTTCACATTCCGTCTTGCCCCACATGCTCCCCCACTTATCTACCCATGCCCCGCCCCCGGCCCCCGTGGGACTATCCGTCAATCTGACCCCCAATGCTCCCCTACTTGTCCACCATATACCTTCGGCTGCTAATCACGTCGCCCCCTCGTTTCCCCCCCACCCTAAACCCATATGTCCATCCCCGACACTTCCCATTCCCTCCTGCCCTTTGTCTTTCATTTGCTGCCCCTTTATCTACACTTGTCCACCTATGCTCCCTCCTCTTGCTGCATCCTTTGACCTCTGGAACTGCCCCACTATACTAACCGACTGGTCCCTTATCTTTGCTCCATATCACTGCTGCCCCCGTTGTACCCAAGTGCTGCCCCTCTCCTGCTGCCCCCCAAGTACACCATGCACCCATCACCCTCCTACCCTGGTTTGCACGCTTGGGCGTCGGGTGCTGACTAAGACACACAAGAAGATGATCGTGGAGCAGATCACGGATGATGTGTTCAGGAGCTATGTCCTTGTTTACGGAGATGTAGCAATGGGCTACTTGAAGAAGCAGCTGGCCAGGGAGGGAATTCACGACCAAGTGCTCAATGTGAGAATCAATATGGTGCTCAATGCTGTGCAAACTGCCACTGCCACGTAGACCTGTTAAACGCGTAGCATCACCCTCCTTAATGGGCCGAACCGAGGCATGGCACCCTGTTGTATCCACGCACCCGTCAGCACCCCATTGTCTCAACCCTAACACAAACTTCCATTGTTGTGCTGCGACCCCCGCTTGCCTATTCGCATGTGCACACTGCCATGGCAATCCCACCGCACGACAGGATGGAGTGGACCGAGAAGGGGCAGTTTGTCAAAGCAAGCCCTTCCGAAAGGCACTTTTCAGATGTGGCCATAAATCCAGCTGGCAAGGGGGCCAACTGGTACGGTCGATGCTTGATGCTGTTCCATTACGTGAAAGACGGCGTGGCAAAAAAAGCCGCCTACATCGAGTACTACACGGAGGATCGGCGAGTTTGCCGGTACACTGGCTGCAAACGACTGTTGCCCACGAAGGGCACCTTCAACTATGCAGTTGTAGATGCAGATTGCATTCTTAGCATCGTGCATGTTGTCCCGTGCTGCAAAGACCCTGCTATGAAGCTGCTCAATAGGTTCATCTGGTGATGCATATTAAGTAGCAACTAAGTCAATATACCATAACCTTCTTTGATTGTGAAACACACTTTTAATCCACCTTATTATCGTCTCAACAATTAACATCTTACAAACATTCCATTGTAACATCGCAAAACCATTACTAAAACATCAACAAAACGTTTGGTCTGACAAGAATGCTATACAAACAATTCGTAGATGATTCCTGGGTGATTGTCAAACGATTTTCGGAAACTTGCTTAAAAAAAATGGTCAGATGATTTCCAGACGCACACATTGTTGTGATGTGCTAGTTGACCTTGTTGTATCCTATCGACATTCAGTTTGATTCTCTCTACCTGTCATATCATGCACTGCCAGGACCCTAGCCTTGTTGCACGGTGCAACTGCTTTTGAATGAGGAGGAGGCAATGAAGCTTACACCGTAGAGTAGAGTGACCATGGCAAGGTTATCATGCCTAGTGGTTAGCTAGTGCATGCATGCCATATGCATGCACCCTATGCATGCCCTATGCATGGCCTCTGCATGCCCCGCATGTATTTCGTCTCTCTCGCCCGCCAGGGACCTTGGTTACAATGAATTGACGGGCACCATTCCTGGCTTTCTTGGCAATCTTCCAAAGCTTGCTCACATGTGAGAGTGGTGCTATTTGACTATGGGTTGACTGACATGTATCCGCATTGCATGCCATGGCACCCACGTTACATCTGCACCCCATGCTTATTCTCAACACCCCTGTAGGTCATCTCTGGCTTGGCACTCTTCCTGAGTGCTTGGCACATGCCACACTGTGATTAAGTCTTTAAGATCTGCCATTATGCCCCTTCACCTGCTTCGCTGTGGCATATCACAAACCACCCTGTGGTATCTACCCTGCTCATACACTCCGCTCCCATTTGAAAGCAGATATTTACATGGCAACAACTTGACTGACTCGATACCTGCATCATTGGGCAAACTTTCAGATCTCAGAGATTTGTGAGTCGCTTGACTTGCAATGCAGTGGCAACGACTTTGCAATATCAACCTAGCCACTGGTGAGAGAGTGAGTGAACGCCTGTCAGCAGTTTTGCGTGCCTTACACACCATATACATATGGCGCCCGTCAGTTTCAACCTAGCCAGTGGTGAGAGATTGCGTGAGTGAATGCCCGTCAGCATACTTAGGTTACGTGTTTTACACACCACATAGATACATAAGATATGGAGTGTGGTCTTTATACTCGCCCACCTTCTATGTGCCCCTCTATCCATTTCTATCTGTCCTTGCAGAGTTTACTTTTGAGTCGACTCAAAAGTCACCCTTCCTTATCTATGCCCTCCCCATCTCTGTCAATCCTTGCAGGGTTTTGCATTTCAACAAGTTGACCGGCACGATTCCTGAATCGCTTTTCAATCTCACAAATCTCAACACGCTGTTAGTGCAATGCAATGCAGAACTTCCTTGCTTCCCAGCCAGGAAGCAAGACTAGCATTGGTGTTGATTGATAAGCAAGAAGCTGTTGATGCTTAATTTGAGCAAGTTTCTGGCATGTGCACTGTGCTGCACTTTGCGCGCTGCACTTTGCCGCGCCGTTTTTTCTCCTTGAATGTATGTGTGCTTCTGGCTCATCGTATCACTCCTTATTAAGTAGTGTACTAATGTTTGCAACCCTAATCTGGCCTCTACTCTCCCCTTGTATACACCCTATTTTCCACGAAATGCAGCAATCTTCTGGGAAACGATCTAACTGGCTCAATCTCCCCAGCAGTAGGCAACCTTGAAGCACTGATGGCCGTGTGAGTAGGAGGCTTCAGGATGAAGACGGGATGAGGTTTCTTGTTTAGGAAGTCAGAGTGAGAGGCAGAGTCAGAGGAAAGGTTTAGAGGCAGAGTCACAGGCAGATTTTGTAACTTAGAGGTTGCTGGAAGTGCATGATCATGGTGAACAGGAGGAGATTGTGGCTATGGTCTGACTGAGGGTAGACTTTTGAGTTGACTCAAAAGGTTGCGAAGTATGAACTTGCAAAGCGGTGATGGAAGCACATGATTATGGTGGAGAGGAGGAGATTGTGGCAATGGAGTGAGAGTTAACTTTTGAATTGACTCAAAAGGTTGCAAAGAATGAAATTGTAAAGCGTGTCAGATGATTGTATTACTGATGCATATATTTAGGCTGTAGTGGGGTAGCCCATAGGGGGTACAACCCAATTAGGGTTGGTACTTGTACTTCTTTCATTTCATAGTGCACCCACTCCTCGCCTCTGTCTCAACATGGTATCGAGCAGGTTCCCTAGTGGGAACTGTTCCTAGGGCCCACCTACTATTCCGTCCTGCCCGGAGCGCGCTCTGCCCTAGCCCGAGTCGCGCTGGGCCTTTTTTTTTTTTTTTTCCTTTGGCGGCCCGATCGCGTCGAGCCGCCCGCGATTTTTTTTTGGCGCGCCACCTACGCGGCCTCGTCGCGCCGCCCCTAGACGGCCGCGCCGCGTCGCGCGTGCCGCCCTCCAGTTGCGCGCCGCCCCCTCTGACCCTCGCGACGCCGGCGCCGTCTCTGACGGTCCCGCGATCGCCTGCGACGGCCCCCCCGTCCCCTCTACCGGCCCCTCCGCTGCACTTGACGGCCCCGCCGTCCCCTCTGCCGGCCCCGCCGCTGCACTTGACGGCCCCGCCGTCCCCTCTGCCGGCCCCGCCGCTGCTTCAGACGGCCCCGCCGCTGCACCTGACGGCCCCGCCGTCCCCTCTGACGGCCCCGCCGCTGCACCTGACGGCCCCGCCGTCCCCTCTGACGGCCCCGCCACTGCACCTACCGGCCCCGCCGCTACCCCTGACGGCCCCGCTGCTGCACCTGCCGGCCCCGCCACCTCTTCTGCAGGCCCCGCCGTCTCACCTGCCGGTCCCGCTGCTGTACCTGCCGGTCCCGCCGCTTCACCTACCGGCCCCGCCACTACCCCTGACGGCCCCGCAGCTGCATCTCCCGGCCCCGCCGCCCCAGCAACTGCGCCGCCCCAGTAGCCGAGCCGCCCCAGCAGCCGAGCCGCCCCAGCAACCAAGCCGCCCCAGCAGCCGAGCCGCCCCAGCAGCCGAGCCGCCCGAGCCGCCCGAGCCGCCCGAGCCGCCGAGCCGCCCGAGCCGCCCAGCAGCCAAGCCGCCGAGCCGCCCGAGCCGCCCGAGCCGCCCGAGCCGCCCGAGCCGCCCGAGCCGCCTGCACTGCCCTGTCTGGTGAGCACTGAGCTTTACTCTGCGCACTGCCCTTACCCTACTGCTGTCATGGCTACCCCCAGTGTCCTCACCTTCGACGCTGAGGGCAGAGCCATCGACTTTGACGTGTGGGTAGACGACGTGCTGCTTTTCCTACAGTGCGACAGAGCTGACGGCCTCTCTCTCTTTGATCTCACTTCTGGTGCCTCTCCCGCCCCTGCTGCTACTGAGGATGCCACTGTTCGCTCACAGTGGGCCACACGCGATGCTGCTGCACGTCTTGCTGTGCGTCGCCACCTCCCTCCCTCTGAGCGTGCACACTTTGGGTCGTACAAGAGTGCTCAGACCTTGTACGACGCCGTTATTGCACGCTACTCCACCCCTGCCACTGCTGCACTGAGCCGCCTCATGCTACCGTACCTCTTTCCCGACCTTGCTTCTTTTGCCACAGTCGCCGACCTCATTACCCACCTGCGCACTAGTGACGCTCGCTTCCGCGCTGCGCTTCCTGCTGAGTTCTGCGCCAAGTACCCCCCCCCCAAGTACTTCACTCTCTACTACATTGTCGCCCGCCTCCCTGACTCCCTTCGCGGAGTCAGGGACGACTTACTCTCTGTCTGCCCCACCACTCTCACTGTTGACCTCCTCGGGAAGTCCCTCCTAGCAGCCGAGAAGAGCATTCTCGCTGTAGGGGCCTCTCGTGGTGACCCGCGCACCCCCATCTTTGAGGGGTGTTCCCCCCCCCCCCTCCTGCCCTCCGTCGCCTCTGCTGCTACGGCCGACCTAGTTGGTTTTGAGTCGGTCGGTGCGGCGTCTGCCCCCAGTGGGAGACGTCGCCCTGGCAAGGGCAAGGGGGGCAAGAGCGGTGGTGGCGGCGGCGGAGGGCGGTGGAGGCGGCGGTGGAGGCAGCGGAGGAGGTGGGGGTGGTAGTGGGAGTGGTGGCGGGAGTGGAGGTGTCACCAGCGGCAGTGGAGGCGGGGGTGGCAGCGGCGGTGGTGGTGGGAGTGGAGGTGGAGGCGGCGGTGGCGGCAACGACGGTGGGAGTGGCGGTGGCAGCGGAGGTGGTGGCGGCGGCGGCGGAGGAGGCGGCGGAGGAGGTCGTGGCTCGTCGCAAAGGAGTGGCTCCGGTGGCGGTCAGCGCAAGCAGCAGCGGCAGCAGCGTGGTCAGGAGACCCTCTCCCCGCAGCAGCTCCGTGAGTGGTACGCTGCACGTCAGAGGGGTGGGGGTACTGGTCCGTGCACCTACGTCTTGCGCACTGGCGACCGTGCGGGTGAGCCGTGTGGTGGTCTACACTCCGCCCAGCGCTGCTTCGGCCGCCTGACTGACGCTTGGCGCCGCCAGTTTCCTGACGCCTCTGAGATCCCTCGCTGGGACCAGCTGTCTAGGGCAGGAGTAGCTATCTTTGATCTTGACTTTGATGCTATTCTAGCTGCCATGTATGCTGTGACTATTAGTGAGGAGGGAGACTGTTACCGGTGTTTCCCGCCCGACCCGGGCATTGGTACTGCGGCTCTAGGTGCTGTTGAGGCTGCTGTTCCAGGTGCTGGTGAGGCTGTCGCTCTAGGTGCCAGTGAGTCTGTGTCCTCAGGTGCTCGTGAGTCTGCTCTCTCAGGTACTGCGTCGGCTCCGCCGTCTCTCACCTTCACTCTTGACTCAGGGGCGTCTCGCTCCTTCTTTCGAGACCGCACCACACTCACGCCGCTTAGTCGGCCAGTGGCGGTCTCCCTGGCGGACCCCTCTGGGGGTCCTGTTCTGGCTCGCTACTCCACTGTCCTGCCGTGCCCTGCGGTCCCGACTGGCGCCCTGTCCGGTCTCTACCTCCCCTCGTTCTCTACGAACTTGGTGGCGGGTGCTGACCAACAGAATGCAGGGGTAGACCAGTTCACCCCTGCACGCCGACGGGACACCCACTGCACGGACGCGGACACGGGTCGACACTTGACCACGTTCACACGTGGGCCGGGGTCGAGCCTGTACACACTCACTGCTCCGTCTCCTCCTCCTGCGTCTGGTCAGGTAGCTGCGTCAGGTCAGGTGTTTGCTGCAGCGTCCAGGTCTGGTCCTGAGTCTGCCCCCTGCTCGTGTCGCCTCCTGTCCCACGAGACCCTCCTCTGGCACCACAGGATGGGTCACCACTCCCTGCCTCGTCTCCGGGGCATGGCCTCTCGCCTACTTGTCTCTAGCCTTCCCCGGTCCCTCCCTCCCCTTCCTCCGGGGCCTGGCCCTCCCTGTGTCCCCTGTGTTGAGGGTCGCCTGCGGGCTACCCCTCACTCCTCCCCTTTTACTCCGACGGAGGCCCCGATGCAGACGCTTCACATAGACGTGTGGGGCTCAGCCCGCATACGTGGACAGGGTCACGAGCGCTACTTCCTGCTGGTGGTTGACGACTACTCGCGTTACACCACAGTCTTCCCCTTGCGCAGCAAGGGTGAGGTCACTGAGGTGTTGATCAACTGGATCCGCGCAGCTCGTCTCCAGCTCAGGCGGAGCTTTGGCTCGGACTTTCCTGTTTTGCGTCTGCACTCGGACAGAGGCGGAGAGTTCTCCTCTGGCCTTCTGCGAGCCTACTGTCGGGCACGAGGCATCCGCCAGACCTTCACGCTTCCGGACTCTCCACAGCAGAATGGGATTGCTGAGCGCCGCATCGGCATTGTCATGGACGTCGCCCGTACGTCCATGGTGCATGCGGCTGCCCCCCATTTTCTGTGGCCGTTTGCGGTTCGGTACGCCGCGCATCAGATCAACCTTCAGCCCAGGGTCTCCAGACCGGAGACCTCCCCAGCTTTGCTGTGGACGGGGAAGGTTGGCGATGCGTCGGCGTGCCGTGTCTGGGGATCTCGGGCGTTTGTCCGCGACTTGTCTGCGGACAAGCTGTCCCCTCGTGCTGCTCCTTGTGTCTTCCTGGGTTTCCCCCCTGACGCACCTGGGTGGCAGTTTTACCACCCCACCTCTCGTCGTGTTCTGTCCTTCCAGGACGTCACGTTCGACGAGTCGGTTCCCTTCTACCGGCTCTTCCCCTACCGCACTCCGTCCCTCCCCCCCCCGCCCCTCTTCCTGGTCCCAGGTCCCCCCCCGGTAGACCCCCTCCCCCCTCAGGGTCCTGCCCCTTCAAGTGTGTCTCAGGTAGACGCGGTCGAGCCTGTCGAGGTCACTGGTGACTCTGGTGCTGCTGCGGGTGCGGAGCCTCGGGGTGCTGAGGCTGGGGGTGCTGAGACTGGGGGTGCTGAGCCTGGGGGTGCTGAGACTGGGGGCGCTGAGCCTGGGGGTGCTGAGACTGGGGGTGCTGAGCCTGGGGGTGCTGAGCTTGGGGGTACTGAGCCTGGGGGTGCTGAGCCTGGGGGTGCTGTGCCTGGGGGTGCTGAGCCTGGGGGTACTGCGTCTAGGAGTGCTGCGCCTGCTGCTTCTGTTCCTGGTGGTTCTCCAGACCGTTCTTCACGCCGCGAGCCGCTCTCTCCTCTGGAGCTGCGTGAGTGGTTTGCCCGGCGCTGGAGGCGAGCTGCTGGAGCTGGGGGTACTGCGGGTGCTGGAGGTTCCGTTGCAGCCGAGGGAGCTGGTACCACGGGTCCCGGAGGTGCTCGTACTGAGGGTACTGGAGCTGCCGGGCCTGGGGGTGCCTATGGAGCTGGAGCTGCTGCGGGTGCTGGCGCTGAGGCTACGACTGTCGGTCCTACTGCGGGTACTTCTGCAGCTGCTGGTGGTGCTGGAGTTGGAGCTGCTACTGGTGCTGGTGCTGCCTCTGGAGGTGTTGGTGCTGTCCCTGCTGTCTCTGGCGGTGCTGCGCGGCCTCGACCGTACTTCGTTCCGCTCCTTCAGCAGATTCTTGGTCTCCCGCCTTCCACTGGTCCTTCTCCTCCCGTAGAGTGTCCGCAACCTGTCCCGTCACAGTCACAGTTACAGCCTGCCTCTCCCCTGCCTTCTCCTTCTCCCTACGCTGGTCCTACTGGAGGTCTTGCTGAGCGTCGTGAGCCTGCGTCCCGCCCTGCGTCGCCAGTCCGAGCTGCTCGCCCTAGTGGTCGCGGTTCGCGTCAGCGTCCTCCTCCTGTCCCTGGCACGCACCAGATGTCTCTGCGTCCGTCCACTGCTCCTCTGCGTGCCCCTTTGCCTTCTCCTCCTCAGTCTTCTCTTCCTACACTTGCCGACCCGGAGTCGGACTCTCACCGTGCTGCCAGTCCTACTGTCACGCGTCTTCTTGCTTCTCTTATCACTGACCCTTCCTTTGAGTCCACTGCTGCGTCTGCCCTAGTTGCTGAGCTGGTCGACTTTGCTGCTGCGTGTCGTCTGGACTACGCTGCCAGTCTTGTTGCTGAGTCTGCTGAGTCTGCGTCTGCTGCGTCTGCGTCTGCCTGTCCTCCGTCCGTCGGGGGTGACTGTGCTCTTGGCACGGACGTCCTTGAGGACAGGCAGGAGGAGTTCCAGTGCTTTGCCGCCGCTTTGCCCCATCTCGTGTCCATGCTTGTTGCCCCTGAGGGAGATCCGGATGCTCTAGACATCCCGACCCCACGCTCTTACGCAGAGGCGATGGCCGGTCCCTACTCCTCTCAGTGGCAGTCAGCCATGGACGCAGAGATGGCTTCCTGGAAGTCCACAGGCACCTACGTTGACGCTGTTCCCCCTCCTGGGGCGAACATTGTCAGTGGCATGTGGATCTTCAGGGTGAAGCGGCCGCCGGGTTCTCCGCCTGTCTTCAAGGCGCGCTACGTGGCTCGTGGCATCAGTAAGCAATAGGGAGTTGACTTCTTTCAGACCTTCTCCCCGACCCCGAAGATGACCACTCTTCGGGTTCTACTGCACGTCGCTGCTCAGCGTGACTACGAGCTACACTCTCTTGACTTCAGCACTGCTTTCCTGCAGGGCCGCCTGCACGAGGAGATCTGGCTGCGCCGCCCTCCTGGCTTCACTGGGTCGTTCCCTCCTGGTACCGAGTGGAGCCTCCGGCGGCCAGTCTACGGTCTCCGCCAGGCGCCGCGTGAGTGGCACGACACACTGAGGACTACACTTGCGGCTCTTGGGTTTGCTCCTTCTACTGCTGACCCGTCGCTGTTTCTGCGCACCGACACCTCGCTGCCGCCATTGTACATCCTCGTGTAGGTCGACGACTTGGTCTTTGCCACTGCTGACACTGCCGCACTCGCCCACGTGAAGTCCGAGCTGCAGAAGAGACACACGTGCACAGACCTGGGTGAACTGACAAGCTATCTTGGCTTGCGGATCACCCGGGACAGAGCACGCCGCACCATTACCCTGACTCAGTCACACATGGTGCAGCAGGTCCTTCAGCGCTTCGGCTTCACGTACTCCTCGCCTCAGTCCACTCCTCTGCCTATGGGACACTCGCTCTCAGCTCTGCCTTCGGATGAGTCCTTAGAGTCGAGTGCTCCGTATCCAGAGCACATGTGCGTAGTTGGGGGAGGACCTGTTGGTTGGAGGTCAAAGAAGCAGACGGAGACGGCACTCTCTTCCGTGGAATCAGAGTACATGGCGATGTTCTATGGGGTGAAGGAGGTGATTTGGCTGAGGAGGCTGTTAGAGGAGATTGGCCAGGAGCATAAGGTTGCTACGCCGCTCTTTTCTGATAGCAAGGGGGCTCTTGGGATGGCCACGAACGCTGTGCTTCATGGGCTCAATAAGCACATGCGTATCAAGTGGCACTGGCTGCGTAAGGAGGTGAAGAGGGGGACGGTGAATCCGATCTACATCAAGACTCACCAGCAGCCAGCAGACTTCCTCACCAAGAGGCTTGCAGATGAGCCTCATTGGCGCTGTGTGCGCATGAGTGGAATGAACATGAACTAGTATGGAATGATGGGGATGCAGCCGACAGGCTGAGGGGGATTGTGTTGGGTGCAAATTCACATTGCACGACATCCTGCCGTCTGTTTGTACGAGTATGCGTGTGCGAATGCATTTGGGTGTGAATGGAATGTTCGTATGTTTGTTTGCTTTCGCAATTTTTGCTTAAAGCATTTGCAGGTACTCGCGCATTGTGCGCTTCAGCACAATATTGTACGTGCTACAAACAGTACAAGCAGAAAGGACGAGCTCGCAAAGGAACCCAAGATGGAAGCTTTGCGGTTCGGTTGAATTGATTGTGCAAATTCAGTTCTATCCAACTCGGAACTATACTGTTCTGTTTGGTTGACTATAGTGTAGCAGGGCAGGCACTATAGGGGTACAATTTAGGTGAAGGTTGGATGTTGTTTGTCTGTATCTGCTTGCTACAGGGCCAGGGGAAACCAGCGGAACCAGCATTTGGCTGGTTGGACAAAGACAAAAACAGGTTCTGTTTTTAGGACCTGAACCTGGTTGTTGTTTTCCTAGGTTGGAAAAACAGAACCAGAGGTTGTTTACCAACCTACCACCTGCTGTTTTGTCCAGCCAGGTTGGTTCTGTTGCTTGGAATTATTTGGGATCATCCCTGGTTGTTCCCAGGTTTATTCCCAAGGTCCTTGCTAGCTAGAACTGTTTATTCCTTCTCTGTTTGTACCTGGACATAGTCAATTTGATTCAAGCGAATTCCTCCCTTCCTGGAATTTCGTTTCCACGCGGTGCGACGGCGGAATGCTACCCGAGTCAACGCTAGTACGCTAGCACTCCAACACTAGGCAAACGCTGTCCGAGCCATAACTTCGTAATGGCAGAACTTTTCGCGAGGCAACTTGGTTCATTTTAAAGCTCTTGAAGCGAGTTTCGATATAGCAAATTCTCAGCTTAATCCGATCGACGGTCCGCACAATACACTGCGCAACGTTCAAGGTACTCTTGCTGTTTTGACTAAGTCCCTCTTGATCCCTCTCTCTACAAACTCGGACCCAAGGATAGGGGCTGGTCTTGTACCAGGCACCCAAGGACCTTTGGAGGTGACCCCGAGGAGAGGTTTTAAGTTTGATAAAGTCTTAATAGCTTGAGTTTATTAGGCCCTTACACCAATAGAAATGAACGTGTCGTTGGGAATGGTCCCACCACACTTTTTGACTTGATCACGCAGATTGCGGCACCGGTTAACATACGGTCCCGCCTTCTCCTCTTGCTTCATTTTAATCGAAGTCGACTGGCTGAGCAGACGACTCATAGTGACTGGATCTGTTGCCATGTATGAGTTGCGCAGCTGCTCCTAGGACACGTGCGTGGGAGCCCATTCCGTTTTGTAGGGACGGATGCCAAGCTTCTCTTCAGGTGAGAGATTTCGAAGGAGAGTGGTATAGGCGAGGAGGGATTCGTGGTAGTATTGATGCTTCTCTTGGATGGTGCCTTCCGTAGGAAAAGGTAGGCTCCCGTCGTAATACATCCAGATCTGAGCGGTTGTCGCGATAAGCTCAAATTCGAAGCTCCACGTGTAGAAATCCTTGTCGTCAAAAGGAATTGAGGTCTTTAGTATTGAAGTTAATACAAACTTGGTTTGCATAGAGACAATTTGTGATTGTGCTCGTTCTAGGTTGTCTTGTGCAGGAGCTGAGCCTTGATGATTGTCAAAGGTGAAAGACCTCTCGGAGTTGACGCGGCGGTCTTCCCCAGGGAGAGGGAGTCCATCAACTCCTCTGGCGTAGCTGGAGCCGTCAACGCTCATTGCTTGGTGGCTCTCAAGAGCGTTGATGCGTGCGACTAGCTGCTCAACAACAGCGGCGTTGACGGAGGTCACCGCTGATGGCGCATTAGTCGTTGCTGGTGGTGGACCCGGTGAGTCTGCAGTGTCACAGGTCCACTGGTGATCCCCGATTGATCCTAGGGAAGGGTTACAGGCATGTTGGCCTGTGGGGTTATGGGCGCACTGACCCGCTACTTAACAAGCCCTTTTATCCCAATGGTCTAGTGGTTGGGATTCTGACATGCAGTAGCTTTCCCTTTAGGGGCCATAATTTTGCAGACTTAGAAATGTATTGAGTAAGTATATAACGAGATTGTTCTAGGAAGGACGAGGACTTGGCAGATCTTATAATCCACTCTTGCTCTCATACCTGTCAGAACATTATAGCTCATGCATATTGTGTAGGCTATAGTGGGGTAGCCCACAAGGGGTACAACCCAATTAGGGTTAGTACTCGTACCCAATTCATTCATAGTTCAATCATTCTCGTTTCTTCTCATGGTATCGAGCAGGTTCCCTAACAGGAACGATTCCTAGGGCCCACCACTACAAAAAAAAAATTTCCTGCCCGGAGCGCGCTCCGCTTAGGCCCGAGTCGCGCCTCGTGTGCTTTCCTTACCGTCGCGCCCTCGCTAGGACCCTCACGGCCCCGTCGCGTCGCCCTTAGAGGCCCCTAGCGGCCCCGTCGCGCTGCCCTAGCGCCCGCGTCGCGCCACCCAAGCCGCCCTCACGGCTCCCTAGCGGCCTCTTGCGGCCCCGATCCGCCGCTTTTGCGGCCCCGATCCGCCGCCCTTCGCGGCCCGTCGCCGCTCTCCCCCTGCGGCCCCTCGCCACCCTTTCACCAGCGGCCCCGTCGCCGCCCTTGCACGGCCCTGACGCCGCCCTCCCTGCGGCTCTGTCGCCGCCCTCTTCAGCGGCCCGTCGCCGCCCTTCTCAGCGGCCCCGCTGTCTCCTTTCAGCGGCCCCGCCGTCTCCTTTCAGCGGCCCCGCCACTACCCGTGCAGCGGCCTCGTCGCTGCCCTTTCAGCGGCCCCGCCGCCTCCTTTAAGCGGCATCGCCGCCTCCTCTCGGCGGCCCCGCCGCCTCCTCTCTGAGGCCCCGCCGCCTCCTCTCGGCGGCCCAGCCGCCTCCTCTCAGCGGCCCCGGACGCCGCCCTCTCAGCGGCCCTTCCGCCGCCTCCTTTACGGCCCCGCCAAGCCGCCCAGCAGCAGAGCCGCCGAGCCGCCCAGCAGCCGAGCCGCCGAGCCGCCCAGCAGCCGAGCCGCTGTGCCGCCCAGCAGCCGAGCCGCCGAGCCGCCCAGCCGCCAAGCCGCCCAGCAGCCGAGCCGCCGAGCCGCCCTGCAGCCGAGCCGCTGAGCCGCCCAGCAGCCGAGCCGCCGAGCCGCCCAGCAGCCGAGCCGCCGAGACGCCCAGCTTCCGCGCCGCCTACCGCCCAGCTGCCGAGCCGCCGAGTCGCCCTGCAGCCGAGCCACCCGAGCCGCCCTGTCTGGTAAGAGCAGCGCCTCTAACACTGCACTGCCCTCACCCTACTGATCGCGAAGCTAGTCTACTGCTGTCATGGCTACCCCTAGTGTCCTCGCTTTTGACGCTGAGGGTCGGGCCATTGACTTTGACGTCTGGATAGATGACCTGCAGCTTTTCTTACAGTGCGATAGGGCGGACGGTCTCTCTCTCTTTGACCTCACCTCTGGTGCCTCTCCTGCCCCTGCTGCTGATGCTGACGCCAGTGTCCGCTCACAGTGGGCCACGCGCGATGCTGCTGCACGTCTTGCTGTGCGTCGCCACCTGCCTACCTCTGAGCGTGCGCACTTTAGCCCGTACAAGAGTGCTCAGACCTTGTACGACGCTGTAGTTGCACGCTACTCCTCCCCTGCCACAGCTGCACTGAGCCGCCTCATGCTACCGTACCTCTTCCCTGACCTTGCTGCCTTTCCCACAGTCGCTGACCACATTACGCACCTCCGCACTAGTGACACTCGCTATTGCGCTGCGCTTCCTACTGAGTTCTGCGCCAAGAACCCCCCCCCCCCCAATGTACATCACTCTCTACTACATAGTCACCCGCCTCCCTGATTCCCTTCGCGTAGTCAGGGACCACTTTCTCTCAGTCTGTCCCACCACTCTCACTGTTGACCTCCTTGAGAAGGCCCTCCTAGCAGAGAGAAGAGCATAGTCGCTGTAGGGGCCTCTTGTGGTGACCCACACACCCCCATCTTTGGGGGGTGTTCCCCCTCCCCTCTTTTGGCCTCTGTTGCCTCTGCTGCTGCGGCCGACCTCGCTGGTCTGGAGTCGGTCGGTGCGGCGTCTACCCCTAGTGGGAAGCGTCGCTCTTGGAAGGGCAAGGGGGGCAGGGGCGCTGGAGGAGCTAGCGGGGGCGGTGGAGGCGGCGGTGGAGGCACTGGAGGGGGTGGGGGTGGTGGTGGGAGTGGTGGCGGGGTTGGAGGTGTCGGCGGCGGCAGTGGAGGCGGAGGCGGCGGCGGCGGTGGCATTGGGAGCGGAGGTGGTGGAGGTGGCGGAGGTGGAGGAGGCGGTGGCGGAGGAGGAGGAGGAGGTCGTGGCTCTAGGTACTGGTGAGTCTGCGCTCTCAGGTACTGCGTCGGCTTCGGCCTCCCACACCTTCACACATGACTCGGGGGCTTCTCGCTCTTTCTTTCGAGACCGCACCACACTCACGCCGCTTGGTCGGCCAGTTGCAGTCTCCCTGGCAGACCCCTTTGGGGGTCCTGTCCTTGCTCACTTCTCCACTGTCCTCCCGTGTCCGGCAGCCCCCTCTGGCACCCTGTCTGGTCTTTACCTCCCCTCGTTCTCTACGAAATTGGTGAGTGGTGCTGACCTACAGGATGCGGGGGTTCACCTATTCACTCCTGCGAGTCAGCGGGTGACCCACTTCACGGACGCTAGAACAGACCGACACCTGGCCACGTTTACACGTCGGCCCGGGTCGAGCCTATACACACTGACCACTACGTCTCCTCCAAACCCTGCGTCTGGTCAGGTAGTTGCGTCAGGTTAGGTGTTAGCTGCATCGTCCAGGTCTGGTCCTGAGTCTGCCCCCTGCTCGTGTCGCCTCTTGTCTTACGAGACTCTCCTGTGGCACCACCGCCTTGGTCACCCCTCCCTGCTACGTCTCCGAAGCATGGCCTCCCGTGTCCTTGTCTTTGGTCTTCCCCGGTCCCTCCCTCCCCTTCCTCCGGGGCCTGGCCCTACCTGTGTCCCCTGTGTCGAGGGGCGGCAGCGGGCTGCCCCTCACTCCTCCTAGTTTCCTCCGACAGAGGCCCCGCTGCAGATGATTCACATGGACGTGTGGGGCCCAGCCCGCGTCCGTGGACAGGGTCACGAGCGCTACTTCCTGCTGGTGGTTGACGACTACTCGCGTTACACCACATTCTTCCCCTTGCGCAGCAAGGGTGATGTCACTGAGCTGTTGATCGACTGGATCCGCGCAGCTCGTCTCCAGCTCAGGCGGAGCTTTGGCTCGGACTTTCCTGTTCTGCGTCTGCACTCTGACAGAGGCGGAGAGTTCTCCTCTGGCCTTCTGCGAGCCTACTGTCGTGCACGAGGCATCCGCCAGACCTTCACGCTTCCGGACTCTCCACTGCGAAATGGGATTGCTGAGCGCCGCATTGTTATGGTCATGGACGTCGCTCGTACGTCCATGATGCATGCGGCTGCCCCCCATTTTCTGTGGCCGTTTGCGGTCCGGTACGTGGCGCATCAGATCAACCTTCAGCCCAGGGTCTCCATGCCGGAGACCTCTCCAGCTTTGCTGTGGACGGGGAAGGTTGGCGATGCGTCTGCGTTCTGTGTCTGGGGATCTCGGGCGTTTGTTCGCGACTTGTCTGCGGACAGGCTGTCCCCTCGTGCTGCTCCTTGCGTCTTCCTGGGTTTCCCCCCTGACGCGCCAGGGTGGCAGTTCTACCACCCCACCTCTCACCGTGTTCTGCCCTCCCAGAACGTCACGTTCGACGAGTCGGTCCCCTACTACCGTCTCTTCCCCTACCGCCCTCCGTCCCTCCCCCCGCCACTGCTCTTCCTTGTGCCAGGTCCCCCCCCGGTAGACCCCCTCCCCCCTTAGGGTCCTGCCCCTTCAGGTGTGTACGAGGTAGACGCTGTTGAGCATGTCGAGGTCGCTGGTGACTCTGTTGCTGCTGAGGGTGCTGAGCCTGGGGGTGCTGACTCTAGGGGTGCTGAGCGTGTCGCTGCTACGCGTGGGGGTGCTGAGCCTGAGGGTACGACGACTGGGGGTGCTGAGCCTTGGGGTACTGAGTCTGGGGGTGCTCAGCCTGGAGGTGCTACGCTTGGGGGTGCTGAGCCTGGGGGTGCTAAGCCTGGGGGTACTGAGCCGGGGGGTGCTGAGCCCGGGGGTGCTACGCCTGGAGGTGGTGAGCCTGGGGGTGCGGAACCTGAGGGAGCTGGGCCTGCTGGTGCTGTGCCTGGCGGCTCTCCTGGTGCTTCTTCTTGCCGGGAGCCACTCTCTCCACAGGAGCTGCGTGAGTGGTTTGCCCGCCGCTGGAGGCAAGCTGCTGGAGCTGGAGGTGCTGCAGGTACTGGAGGTTTTGTTGCTACTGAGGGAGCTGGTGCCACGGGTCCTGCAGGTGCTCGTACTGGGAGTACTGGAGCTGCTGGACCTACGAGTACTTCTGGAGCTGGAGCTGCTGCGGGTGTTGGCGCGGAGGCTACTACTGTCGGTCCTGGAGGCGGTCTTGCTGGGGGTACTGCTGGTGCTGCCACTAGGGGTGCGAGTGCTGTCCCTGCTGTGTCAGGAGTCGCCGCGCGGCCTCGGTTGTACTTCGTTCCGCTCCTTCAGCAGGTTCTTGGTCTCCCGTCTTCTACTGGTCCTCCTCCTCCCTTAGAGTGTCCTCGGCCTGTCCCGTCGCGGTTACAGTTACAGCCCGCCTCCCCCCTACCTGCTCCGTCTCCCTACACTGGTCTTACTAGAGGTCTTGCTGAGCGTCGTGAACCTGCGTCTCGCCCTGCGTCGCTTGTCCATGCTGCTCGCACTAGTGGTCGCGGTTCGCGTCAGCGTCCTCCTCCTGTCCCTGGCACGCACTGGATGTCTCTGCGTCCATACACTGCTCCTCTGCGTGCCCCTTTGCCTTCTCCTCCTGAGTCTTCTCTTCCTGCTCTTGCCGACCCGGAGTCGGACTCTCTTCGTGCTGCCAGTCCTACTGTCACGCATCTCCTTGCTACTGTTGTCACTGACCCTTCCTTTGCGTCCACTGCTGTGTCTGCCCTAGTTACTGAGCTCGTCGACTTTGCTGCTCGTTGTCGCCTAGACTACGCCGCCAGTCTTGTTGCTGAGTCTGAGTCTGTCTGTCCTCCATCCGTCGGGGGTGAGTGTGCCCTTGGCACGGACGTCCTTGAGGACAGGCAGGAGGAGTTCCAGTGCTTGGCCGCTGCTTCACCTCATCTCGTGTCCGTACTGCTTACCCCTGAGGGAGACCCGGGTGCACCAGACATCCCGACTCCGCGCTCTTACGCGGAGGCGATAGAGGGTCCCTACTCCTCTTAGTGGCAGGCAGCTATGGACGCAGAGATGGCTTCTTGGAAGTCCACAGGCACCTACGTTGACGCTGTTCCCCCTCCTGGGGCGAAAATCGTCAGTGGCATGTGGATTTTCAGGGTGAAGCGACCGCCGGGTTCTCCGCCTGTCTTCAAGGCGCGTTACGTGGCTCTTGGCTTCAGTTAGCGGCAGGGAGTTGACTACTTTCAGACCTTCTCCCCCACCCCGAAGATGACCACTCCTCGGGTACTGCTGCACATAGCTGCTCACCGTGACTACGAGCTACACTCTCTTGAGTTTAGCACTGCTTTCTTGTAGGGCAGCCTGCACGAGGAGATCTAGCTGCGTCGCCCACCTGGTTTCACTAGGTCTTTTCCTCCTGGCACCCAGTGGAGCCTCCGGCGGCCAGTCTACGGTCTCCGGCAGGCACCGCGTGAGTGGCACGACACACTGAGGACTACACTTGCAGCTCTTGGGTTTGCTCCCTCTACTACCGACCCGTCGCTGTTTGTGCGCACCGACACTTCTTTGCCGCCGTTCTACATCCTCGTGTACGTTGACGACTTGGTCTTTGCCACAGCTGACACTGCTGGACTCGCCCACGTGAAGTCCGAGCTGCAGAAGAGACACACGTGCACTGACTTGGGTGAACTGCGCAGCTACTTTGGCTTGCAGATCACTCGGGACAGAGCACGCCGCACCACTACCCTGACTCAGTCACACATGGTGCAGCAGGTCCTTCAGCGCTTCGGCTTCACGTACTCCTCGCCTCAGGCCACTCCTCTGCCTACTCGCCACTCGCTCTCAGCTCTGCCTTCGGATGAGTCCGTAGAATCAAGTGGCCCGTATCCAGAGCTTGTTGGCTGCCTCATGTACCTGATGACCTGCACACGACCTGACCTTGCATACCATCTTAGCATTCTCGCACGCTATGTTGCTCCTGGGAGACACAGACCGGAGCACATGGCTGCAACGAAGAGGGTGTTGCGCTACTTGTGCAGTACGTCGGGCATGGGGCTTGTGCTTGGAGGGCAGAGTCCAGTGGTCCTTACTGGGCACGCAGACGCTTCTTGGGCTGATGACCAGGCTATGCAGCGGTCCTCACAGGGTTACACCTTCAGCCTTGGTTCCGGCTCTGTTTCGTGGCAGGCTACTCGCTCGTCTTCTGTTCTCGGCTCCAGTTGTGAGGCTGAGATCTACGCAGGAGCCATGGCTGCACAGGAGCTTTGCTGGCTCACCTACCTACTGACTGACCTCGGAGAGCCGCCTCGTTCTCCTCCAGTGCTGTACGTAGACAACAAGGCCATGCTGGCCTTTTGTCAGGAGCAGCGACTGGAGCAAAGAACGAAGCACATTGCTCTCCGCTACTTTCTTGCTCGTGAGTTGCAGCAGCGTGGTCAGTTGCGACTTGCGTACGTGGCCTCTGAGGCCAACACTGCTGATATCTTCACCAAGGTGCTTGCGCCTTGTGACCATCTGCGCTTCTGTACTCAGCTGGGCCTTGTGCCTACCTTGCCTCACTTGCTCACCTCTTGACCTTGCTTGTACTGTTACATATATATATACCTGCTCTTGCTTGTCTAGCCTTCTTCATATATATGTACTCCTGCATGTGAACTGGCCTTGTGGCCTTGAACTTGTGCTCGGAATGTGTAGTGACTTTGTGATCCACCCTGAGCTTGCTTTGCTTGACTGGTCTTATGACCCCTTGTTCTCCCCCACTTTGCCTATGGGGGTGTGTCAGAACATTATAGCTCATGCATATTGTGTAGGCTATAGTGGGGTAGCCCACAAGGGGTACAGCCCAATTAGGGTTAGTACTTGTACCTAATTCATTCATAGTTCAATCATTCTCGTTTCTTCTCAATACCATGCTGATGTAACCAAAGGATCAAGTAGATAGGATAAGAACTGTTAAGTCTGAGAGGAGACAATGGAGTCTCTGTAGTGACCTTATTGGTAAATTAAAAGGAACAAGATGATTATAAGATAGGAGTACAAGAGATTAAATAGCAAACTAGCTAGCCATGTACTCTGAGGGGTACATTCCCTTATTAATTGTATTACATAGCTACAGTAACCACGACTATTGCCATGCTCGACAGTTACCATGTTGCACCGAGCAACTGTCGTGCGGTTACTGGATGGTCAAGGGTCACGACCGTTGACTTCCTTCGACGGTTGGCCTTCGGGTGACCCTCGACCTTCCGCATGCTCTATATGAGCCATTGCGGTACTTGGTACAGTGGAATACCTTCGGGAATGTAAATAACCTTCCGGTTATTCCAACACTCACCAGCAAACATAAACCCTGTAATTGTGCAAAATGCCCATGTTATTTAATTACACGTCCTCGTGGTTTCGGGGGTAAACGTTTCGTGCAAGCACTCCGCAAGCACCACTAAAGCCCCATTTTTGCCCTCGCAGTTTTTCCACGCGAGCACAACGTAAAAGCGCAAGAATCGGGTTTTACTTAAAGCCCTTAATTACAATTGTGGCTATTTCTTCCCGAGATTACTTATCTTGCATTCACTTCTCCCACGAACAAGCACTCAAATTTGAGCAAGTTTCGTAAACTAATAAACCAAAAAAACTAGGGCTTTAAGTTACTTGTCCACTTTTCGTATGTGAAAATTTCACAGAGATCGCTTACAGAGGTCTTCTCGTGCGTGAAGCGTGAACCAGAAAAAGAAAAGAGGTTTCATTTTCGTGGCTGTGTATTTCACGGGTGTTCTCGCACGTTGGCCCATTGCGAGTTTCTTCTGTACATTTAATTGCGGTCTAAATCGATGTGTAACGGTGCAACTATTTTTTTGTCAGGTCTTGTCAAGTTTCGCACCCGTGGCCAGACCGTGTGAAGGGTGGATCAGAATTCTCAGCTATTTTTTTCTCATATTCGCACGTTGACCCAGCGTGGCTTTTACGGGGATATTCCAGCTTGTAGGTTCTTTTGCGGTCTAATTTGACTTATTACGGTTAAACACGGTAAGTGCTCGAAATTGCTTAAAGATTGAATGAAACCATCCTGAGTGTCAGAGGTCCACTGGTGATCCCCGATTGATCCTACGGAAGGGTTACAAGCATGTTCACCTGGGGAGTTATGGGCGCACTAACCCGCTACTTAAACAAGCCCTTTTATCCCAATGGTCTAGTGGTTGGGATTCTGACATGGTATCAGAGCGGTCTCGGGTTCGATTCCCGGTGTATCCACATGTAGGCCGTTGCCGCTGTGCTTAGTCCTGGGCCTCCCAGTATGGGGGGGTGTCAGTAGATCTGCACTGTGGATGCCCGATTGATCCTCGAGAAGGTTACAGGCGCGTTCGCCTTTGGGGTTATGGGCGCACTGACCCGCTACTGAAACAAGCCCTTTTATCCCAATGGTCTAGTGGTTGAGATTCTAACATGGTATCAGAGCGAAGGTCCCGGGTTCGAATCCCAATGTGTGCACTTTGGGCATCCCAGTGCGGGGGGGGTGTCAGAGGTCCACTGGTGATCCCCGATTGATCCTAAGGAAGGGTTACAGGCATGTTGACCTGGGGGGTTATTGGCGCACTAACCCGCTACTTAAACAAGCCCTTTTATCCCAATGGTATAGTAGTTGGGATTCTGACACTGAGCCATGAATCACTTAGCGTTTGTACCCGAATCCCGACCGAAATTCACCCGCGATACACCCGCGCACGTGTGTTTATGTGCACGAGTGCATTTTCGTAGAAGGCGTTTTTTTGTACACGAAAGGACGCTTCCAGTCGCCACGTAGTGCTTGATTTTCCGGGGCAGTTGGTCATGACGTACTTCTAGCGTAACAAGCTACCAGATTCGTGAGCCAATTATCGTGAACAAAACCAGTCAAGAAGCGAACTTGACAAACTTGTTACATTTCATTTACAACCTCAATAACTTTCGCGACCGTGAAAACAACCTTTGCGCGAAACAGTGACTGTTCTCGTTCGACGTGATAAATCCCGGTCTCACTCACACAGACGTTTTCGGGTTGTTACGATATTTATTTATAGGCGCGAAAGGTTTTCGTGTTTCTTGGGTGCACACTTTCATGGAAAGGCGTGTATTGAGGTACGAAATACTTTCGAAGCCCGTTTTGAGGAAATAGAAACGATAATGAATGAACTATGAATGAAGAGGGTACAAGTACTAACCCTAATTGGGTTGTACCCCCTATGGGATACCCCACTACAGCCTACACAAAAGTATACGCTATAATGTTCTGACACGTTTACGTGATCGATGCTTGTCAGGTTAGTTCTGGGTGGTTACCTAAGTGACTTTTAGAGTGTTTGAAGCGTTATATTTCTAGGCGCGAAATTTTTTCGTGTTTCCTGGATGCACGTTTCACACGGATAGGGGGAGCCTAGAATTCGGAAAGAATATCAATTTCGTGTGTGCTCGAACGTTGACCTTCGACTTTTCCGCGTACGTGTGTGCGGTCAAATGCGATAAAAAAAAATGGTTCTTAATATATCTGTCAGCACTTGTCAAGTTTCGAGCAAATGGTTGACCGCGTAATAAGTTGTTTTCGTGCGAAGATACTCCGAGGTTTTCGGTCACGCCGATCATGATTAGGGGGTAATCCAGATTGTCGTTTCTGTTGCGGTGTAGCTAGATATTGAACGGTTGAAACTGGTAATCGTTCGAAATCGCAAAAAAACGTGCACGACATTGTCCCGAGCTACGGAAAGCTGTAAGTGTGGCGTGTGTACCCGAATACTAGCCAAAATTCACATGCGAGACACCCTCACGCGTGTCTTGTCGTGCACGAGTGCATTTTTGTGCCCACGAAAGTTTGTTTCATGGGTCGCGTTTTTTCTTTTTCTGCAATAGCTATCGGGCACGAAAGGATGACTATACGTCATGTGCTGTTTTCGTACACCCGTGTATTTCTTGCATAACCAGTATCATGCATTTCGTTTAGCGGTCGCAAGCTAATTGTCATCAACCATCTTGTGCATTTGCAAACTAAACAAAATCGCCCAAGGTCGTCATTTCAGTTACAAATGTTTACGACGAATATACTGTAAGGAATATTCTCGACATTCCTTAGCGCACCCTGCAACATCGCGTACAGCAGCAGCCGTTGTTCGCTCGTTACTGCTAACGAGGCTTCGCCGACTTCGCGCGCACTGTTTTACCAAACCTCGCACTGCTGGACCGACCGTGTCGGCCTACGCTTTGGGACTAGCCCGAGCCTCGCTTCTAGCGTAGCACTAGCTAGCTCGCACACACCGCGTTACCGTTTGCATGTTTCGCGTATAAGGGCATGTAAATTTGCTCCGACCAAACGAAATAGTCTACCATATGGGCGGTTCTGATAATTGCGAAGTTTGTAGGGTTACGTCAACAGTTTGTAGTCACCCTGACTTGACAGAGATCGGATGGTATTCTTTCGTATAAACCTGCCCACCAAGCTAGTTGGGACCTCTACTTAGCAGGAGATCAATGTTTGACATTCGGTTTTTGCCCCCGAATGCATCTTCATACCACCGTTATTTTGCTGAACAATCTAATCTACCCGCGCCTACTATTTTCCACACCCAGTTCGATGCTGGAACTAGGATCAAACCTTTTCCGACCAATTTCGAGGGTGGTTTATGTCAGAATGTTATTTGTCTAGCTTGCAGTGGGGTGCTCAATAGTGAGTACAACCCCTTAGGGTTTGCCATTTTGTGTGTCCTGCTGCTTCCTAGTCCCTCTTTCTTCCTTCCAATTCTCCTTCGTAAACCCTAACTCCTAGTTCTAGAGCAAGCCCACCTACCTCCTAGTGTGGGCCTAGGCTACTAAGCCTAGGCCCCACACCTACTATTCTAACATGGTATCTAGAGCCGGCATGATCCTGCCGCCTAGTTCATCGGGCCCACCACCTACTTCCGCTGCCGTACTATCCGCCGCGCGCCCCGTGGTGCGCGGCATTGCATTTTCATCCCGCCACGCGCTTCGAACGCGTGGCGGCTTTTTCTGCCCGCCGCGCGCTCGGGGCGCGCGGCGGTTTTCCCGTCCGTCGGAGCGCCCTCGAGGGGGCCTGCGCGCTGCCCTACCCGCTGCTCGTCACGGCGCCCCCTGCGGGACCCGCGCGGCGTCGCCCTACTCGTCGCGACGTCCGTGCGGGACCCGCGGGGCGTCGCTCCTGCTCGTCGCGACGCCCCCTGCGTGACCCGCGCGGCGTCGCCCTGCTCGTCGCGACGTCCGTGCGGGACCCGCGGGGCGTCGCCCCTGCTCGTCGCGACGCCCCCTGTGGGACCCGCGGGGCGTCGCCCCTGCTCGTCGCGACGCCCCCTGTGGGACCCGCGGGGCGTCGCCCCTGCTCGTCGCGACGCCCCCTGCGGGACCCGCGGGGCGCCGTCAGATCCTGCAGCAGCAGCCGCCGCCGCCCTGCAGCAGCAGCCGCCGCCAGGCCTGCAGCAGCAGCCGCCGCCAGAGCTTGCAGCAGCAGCCGCCGCCAGAGCCTGCAGCAGCAGCCGTCGCCAGAGTCTGCAGCAGCAGCCGCCGCCAGAGCCTGCAGCAGCAGCCGCCGCCGAGCCTGCAGCAGCAGCCGCCGCTCTACCAGCAGCAGCAGCCGCCGCCGCTCTGCCGCAGCAGCCACCGCCGCCCAGCAGCAGCAGCCGCCGCCAGAGCCTGCAGCAGCAGCCGCCGCCAGAGCCTGCAGCAGCAGACGCCTCTGGAGCTGCCCGCCACTACAGCAGCCGCCCCTGGTGCAGCCGCCGCTGGTACAGCCGCCCCTGGTCCCTGGAGCAGCCGACCCTGCAGCAGCCGCCCCTGGTCCCTGGAGCGGCCGCCCGTGCAGGAGCCGCCCCTGGCCCCTGGAGCAGCAGCCCCTGCAGCAGCCGCCCCTGGACCTCAGAAGCCGCCCCTGGACCCGGTACGCTCTGTGCTGCCCGTGCCTGTGCTGCCTGTGCCTGTTGCTGCCCGTGCTTGTGCTGCCCTGTGCTGCCTATGCCTGTTGCTGCCTGTGCCTGTGCTGCCCGTGCCTGTGCTGCCCGTGCCTGTGCTGCCTGTGCCTATTGCTGCCTGTGCCTGTTGCTGCCTGTGCCTGTGCTGCCCGAGCTTGTGCTGCCCGTGCCTGTGCTGCCCGTGCCTGTGCTGCCTGTGCCTGTTGCTGCCCATGCCTGTGCTGCCCTGTGCTGCCTGTGCCTGTTGCTGCCTGTGCCTGTGCTGCCCGTGCCTGTGCTGCCCGTGCCTGTGCTGCCCGTGCCTGTGCTGCCTGTACCTGTTGCTGCCCGTGCCTGTGCTGCCCTGTGCTGCCTGTGCCTGTTGCTGCCTGTGCCTGTGCTGCCCGTGCCTGTGCTGCCCGTGCCTGTGCTGCCCGTGCTTGTGCTGCCTGTGCCTGTTGCTGCCCGTGCCTTTGCTGCCCTGTGCTGCCCGTGCCTGTGCTGCCTGTGCCTGTTGCTGCCCGTGCCTGTGCTGCCCTGTGCTGCATGTGCCTGGTGCTGCTCGTGCCTCGCGCTCGTGCCCTCGTGCGCAATGCTAGTGTCTGCGCCCTCGTGCGCACTGTTTCTGCTCTCCCCCCCCCCCCCCCCCCCCCCCCCCCCGTTTGCGGGTATGGGGGTGGCTGGTGTGCATTCCTCCCTTTGCTCCTCCTCCTCCTTCGTCTCCCACTGCTGCAGCTGTCGCTGAGGGGGGTGGTTGTGTGGGAGACTGGGGTTTAGGGTTTAAGGGGGGTGCGTGGGAGTGGAGCTAGCGGTGTAGCAGCGGGTGTGTGTCAGGGGGGTGGGACTGTTTGGGGAAGCTGCATGGAAGTTGCCGTAGTGTTGTCCGCAGCACCTGTAGTCCGGGGCGCTGTCCCGGTAGCCCAGTGAGCTAGACTTCTACGCCAGCCGCCCGTGGGTCCGTTGCTCGTCTGCCGCTACTTTAGCCGCGGGGCCTGTTACTCCTGTAGTCCGGGCGCTTAGTCCGGTAGCCGCTGTGCCAGTCTGCCTCCTGTTGCCCGTGTGTCTGCAGCTTCAGCCGTCTCCTGCTATCTCCTCTCCCCTCACTCTCTCTCCTCCTCCTCACTTGCCCGTTGTGACTACCACTAGCTGTGCTCATAATTCTTAACTTTAAACTATTGCTTCTTTAACTTGTGCTCAGAATGTGTGGTGACATTGTGATCCACCCTGAGCTTGTACTGCTTTGCCTGCTCTGCTGATTACACCCCACTTTGGCTATGGGGGTGTGTCAGAATGTTATTTGTCTAGCTTGCAGTGGGGTGCTCAATAGTGAGTACAACCCCTTAGGGTTTGCCATTTTGTGTGTCCTGCTGCTTCCTAGTCCCTCTTTCTTCCTTCCAATTCTCCTTCGTAAACCCTAACTCCTAGTTCTAGAGCAAGCCCACCTACCTCCTAGTGTGGGCCTAGGCTACTAAGCCTAGGCCCCACACCTACTATTCTAACAGTTTAGGGTGGTTGTTCTGCGTCCTGGCCAACAGAAAGGTCGTTGTGATCGAAATGTTTGGCAGAGCTTGTCGAATCGTTACAAGTTTTGCTTAGGCCAGATCCGGCCATTTGTTGGATTTTGGGCTTGGTCGAAGCAAAATTACACGCCCTAAATGTTCGCTCATGCCTTGGCTCACATTTTGTACTCGTTTGACACCTTAGTGCAATTCTCGCTACTTCGATTCATTGCACCCATAACAGATACCCTTTTCGGGGAAACACAAATCGGTCTTACTCAACCGAGTGTTTCCCTTAAGTGTGAGAATTGAACAAGGAGTGAAATGAACTAGAAAACAGGTAGGTACAAATATGCAAACCTAAAAGTGTTGTACCCCATATTGTCAACCCCATTACAACCTACAATATGGTTCTGACACACCCCCATAGACAAGGTGGGGGACAAACAAGAGAAGAAGACAAGATCAAGCTCAGGGTGGATCACAACGTCACCATACATTCCGAGCACAAGTTCAAGGCCACAAGGCCAGTTCACATGCATGATTATATATCAAGGTGAACAAGCAAGACAGTGATCTCAACCTAACAAGGGCAAGCATGCAGGTGTAGGCATATGTAGGTCACAGTACAAGCAAAGTCAAGAGGTGAGTAAGTGAGGCCCTGTAGGCACAAGACCTAGCATAGTACAGAAATGTTGATGATCACAAGGCTTATGTGCCTTGGTGAAGATATCATCAGTGTTGGCCTGAGAGGCCACGTAAGCAAGATGAAGCTGACCACGCTGCTGCAACTCTCGAGCAAGGAAGTAGCGCAGAGCAATGAGCTTCTTTTTGTGCTCCTGTCTGTGCTCTCGACACAAGGGCAGCATGGCCTTGTTGTCGACGTACAAAACTAGAGGAGAACGAGGCGCCTCTCCCAAGTCGGTCAGTAGGTACGTGAGCCAGCGTAACTCCTGTGCAGCCATGGCCCCAGCGTAAATCTCAGCCTCACAACTAGAGCTGAGAACAGAGGACGAGCGGGTAGACCGCCACGAGACAGAGCCTGAACCAAGGCTGAAGGTGTAACCCTGTAACGACCGCTGCGTAGCCAAGTCGTCAACCCAAGAAGCGTCTGCGTCACCAGTGAGGGCAACTTGAGCCCGTCCTCCAAGCACGAGCCCCATGCCTAACGTACTGCACAGGTAGCGCAACACCCTCTTCGCTGCAGCCATGTGCTCTGGTCGGTGTCTCCCAGGAGCAACATAGCCTGCCAAGATGCTAAGAGGGTATGCCAGGTCAGGTTGAGTGTAGGTCATCAGGTACATGAGGCAGCCAACAAGCTCTGCATACGGGCCACTCGGCTCTACCGACTCATCCGAAGGCAGTTTTGAGAGCGAGTGGCGAGTAGATAAAGGAGTGGCCTGAGGCGAGGAGTACGTGAAGTTGAAGCGCTGAAGAACCTGCTGCACCATGTGTTACTGAGTCAAGGTAATGGTGCGCCGTGCTCTGTCCCGGGTGATTTGCAAGCCAAGATAGCTGTGCAGTTCACACAGGTCTGTGCATGTGTGTCTCTTCTGCAGCTCCGACTTCACGTGGGCGAGTCCCTTGGTGTCAGCAGTGGCAAAGGCCAAGTCGTCGACATACACGAGGATGTAGAACGGCGGCAGCAAAGTGTCGCAAGCGACGGGTCAGCAGTAGAAGGAGCAAAGCCAAAAGCCGCAAGCGTAGTCCTTAGTGTGTCGTGCCACTCACGGGGTGCCTCGCGGAGATCGTAGACAGGCTGCCGGAGGCTCCATTGGGTACTAGGAGGAATCGACCCAGTGAAGCCAGGTGGGCGGCGCAGCCAGATCTCCTCGTGCAGGCTGCCTTGTAAAAAAGCAGTGCTGAAGTCAAGAGAGTGAAGCTCGTAGTCACGCTGAGCAGCGACGTGCAGCAGAACCCGAAAAGTGGTCATCTTCGGGGTCGGGGAGAAGGTCTGGAAGAAGTCAACTCCTTGTCGCTGACTGAAGCCTCGAGCAACGTAACGCGCCTTGAAGACAGGCGGAGAACCCGTTGGCCGCTTCACCCTTAAAATCCACATGCCACTGACGATGTTCGCCCCAGGAGGGTGAACCTCGTTGACGTAGGTGCTTGTGGACTTCTAGGAAGCCATCTCTGCGTCCATGGCTGACCGCCACTCAGAGGAGTATGGACCCTCTATCGCCTCTGCGTAAGAGCGCGGGGTCGGGATGTCTGGTGCATCCGGGTCTCCCTCAGGTGCAATCAGCATGGACACGAGATGAGGTACAGCGGCTGCAAAGCACTCAAAGTCCTCTGCTTGTCCTCAAGGACGTCCGTGCCAAGAGCGCACTCACCCCCGACGGACGGAGGACAGACAGACTCAGACTCGGGAACAATACTCGCGGCGTAGTCTAGACGATAGTGAGCAGCAAAGTCGACAAGCTTAGCAACTAAGGCCGATGCAGCAGTGGACTCAAAGGAAGGGTCAGTGACAACAGTTGCTAGGAGACGCGTGACAATAGGACTAGCAGCACGAAGGGAGTCAGACCTCAAAATCGACCGCTCGACCCTCAGCATCGAATGCAAGGACATTAGCGCTAGCCATGACTGCAGGGGCAGCAGCAGTAGGCTAGCAGGAGGAGTAGCAGCAAGGGCAGCGCGACTTGCAGGGGCGGCGGGGCTCGGTAGGGTGGTGCGGGTGCGGCGGTGCTCTTACCAGTGGGGGGAGGGGAGAGGCCGCGACTGGTGGGGCAGGGCCGTGGTGCACCAGTTGGGTAAGGGCCGCGACAAGGCGGCAGGGCAGGGCCGCGGCTCGGCGGCAGGATAGGGCCGCGGCTCGGCGGCAGGTTAGGGCCGTGGCTCGGCGGCAGGACAGGGCCGCGTCAGGGCAGTAGTGCAGGGCCGGGACGGCGGGGCCGCAGCGGCGACTGCAGCGGCGGTCGCTCCGGCGGCTGGAGGCGCAACGGCGGCAGCAGGGGCAGGCAACGGCTGCTGCTTCAGGGTAGGGGCCGCGTCGAAGGGGCGGGCAGGGCCACGTCGAAGGGGCGGGCAGGGCTGCGTCAAAGGGGCGGGCAGGGCCGCGTCGAAGGGGTGGGCAGGGCCGCGACGAAGTGGCAGGCGGGCCGCGAAGGGCCGCGACGAAGGGGCGGGTGGGCCGCGCAGGGCCGCAACAAAGGGGCGGGCTGGCTGCGCAGGGCCCCAACAAAGGGGCGGGCGAGTCGCTCAGGGCCACGACGAAGGGGAGGGGCGGGCGAGCCGCTAAGGGCCGCGTAAGGGCGACAGGGCGGGCCTCTAAGGGCCGCGACGTCAGGGCAGGCCGCTAAGGGCGGCCGTAGGGCAGAGCCCGAGGCGCGCTTCGGGCAGGGTAGGAAAAACAAATTTCAGGTGGTGGGCCCTTTAAAAAAAAGGTCCCACTAGGGAACCCTCTCTATACCATATGAGAAATGAATGAGTAAAATGAACTAGGAAACAGGTGGGTACAAATATGCAAACCTAAAAGTGTTGTACCCCATATTGTCAAACCCGCTACAGCCTACAATATGGTTCTGACATTTAGGCGCAAAAACGTTTCGTGTTTCTTGAATGCGGGTTTCACGTAAATTCTAGTACTGGGCACCCACGATTTTTACAAAGCCCTTTCACTTGATCAACGCTTGTTCAACCATCTGGGGTAATTTGCGAAGCCCTGTCCTTAAGTGCCTCTTAGTGAATTGCTCTCTCTCGCTCTCCGTTTTTTCAGATGGAAAATATTCGAGGCCGATAGGTTATTTATTCGGCGCGTTATTTCATTCTCGTGACTAGTCGCTTCCCAAGAATTTTCTGTCTTCGCCGGATTGTTCGTGAGGTTGAGGCACCCGCGAAACACATTCTAGTAGCCTGTTCGTATCCCCGGGGTGAAGGTGAGCTAGTGTGTCACCTGAACGATGCAAAACTTTTCGCGGGTGTGTTCCTGCACTGACACACTCGCGAATGATTTTTCACCACCGTGCTCGCGTAAAGACGAAAGCAGGCGCGGTTGACATGGTTCGGTTCGGGAGGTTGGTGAATGTGAGAGTACGACGACTTATGCCAGCTATGCTTGCTTGCCTTTACTTTATCACGCTATTTCTAGCATAGGTTAATTAAATGCATGCATGATCTGCTTGATTTCCTAGGCTAGGTGTCAGAGGTCCACCGGTGATCCCCGATCGATCCTAGGGAAGGGTTACAGGCACATTTGCCTGGGAGGTTATGGGCGCACTGACCCGCTACTGAAACAAGCCCTTTTATCCCAATGGTCGAGTGGTTGGGATTCTGAGATGGTATCCAGAGCGAAGGTCTCGGGTTCGAATCCCGGTGTATGCACTTCGGGCATCCCAGTGCGGGGGGGTGTCAGAGGTCCACTGGTGATCCCCGATCGATCCTAGGGAAGGGTTACAGGCACATTTGCCTGGGGGGTTATGGGCGCACTGACCCGCTACTGAAACAAGCCCTTTTATCCCAATGGTCTAGTGGTTGGGATTCTGAGACTAGGTGCTTTCCTATATTTTATTATAGTTATAGCACCGAGCTAGGTTGCGTGCACCGAATTCTGGCTTTTTGGTTGCCACCGAATTGCCTTGTAACGAATTCGGTAAGGATCTGTTCGGGACGCTTCGCGACCCGCGGAACCTTCGCGTAACACCTGGTTACGGGGCCTTGTGTCGAGCCTATATATAGCCTTGCGTTGTACCCATGTGATCATTCAATTCAATTCACATTCTCTTTTCTGAGCTCGATCCTAGATCCTCACACTTGGTAATCAGAGCCTGTTTGCAAGCAAAGGTTTTGGACCGCTTAAACCTAGCTTTTAAAACCGCGGGGGCGACGACGGAAAGCGCCGATTTCGGGTACGTAAACCTGTTCCGCGCTATTTTCTAACGTCCCCCTCGAACCGGTTTTCGAACACTCCTCAGGTCCAGTGGCGAAAAAGTTGGAATTTCGACCGTCGGATCGATTCGAATCTCAACGGCCTCGAGAATTTTGCCCAAAAACGTTGGAATTGGGAGCGTCGGATCGAATTTGTTCTCAACGGCCGAGATAAGACGCAAATTTCGATTAAGGGAGAACTACGCGACCTACAGAATCAGCCCTCGTCATTATTGCAGTCAACTCGACTCATAGTAAGATGACCAGCACCTGAAATTCATTTATTTTCGTCGCAAATCTTCCTATAAATTGCCAAATGGAGGAAAACAGTGATAATTCCGTACGGAAAATTACGGAGTTACACACCGGCCTGGACCAGACGCGAGCGACACTCCAGCGAATAGAGGAGCTTCTCAGAAACCAGTCGGCAGCAGCTAACGCAGCGGCGAATGCAGCAGCGATGTTAGCAGCAACAGCGGCGACACTGACACTTCACCCAGCAGCAGCGGCAGCAGCGGCAGCAGCTACAGTGAATCTTGAGGCGGCACGTCCGAGGCTACCGGAGACATTCAATCCGAATGCGAGAGACACTGACGTTCGTCGATTCATTGCGACTCTCGAAATTTACTTCGAGGCCGTTGGCTGTACGACCCCTGACACACGATGCAATGCGGATTCGGCTCGTAGCGACACTATTACGAGGCCCAGCGCTCGAGTGGATTTACAACAGCAATAAGATCCGAGACGAGGGGTCATGGACGCAGTTTCGGGAAGCTTTAATTCAACGTTTCGAACCAATCACTTCCAGCTACATGGCGCGGCAGCAGATTCTGTTGAACAAGAATGAATGAACTAAGAGTGAAATGAGTACAAGTATCAAAACCTAGGAATGTGTACCCCCTATAGGCTAACCCACTATAGCCTAAACAACTACAACAACATATATAATGTTTGACGCACCCCCATAGGCGAAGTGGGGGAGAACTAGGGGTCACAAGACCAGTCAAGTAAAGCAAAACAAAGCAAGCTCAGGGTGGATCACAACGTCACCACACAATCCAAGCACAAGTGCAAGGCCACAAGGCCAGTTCACATGCAGGAGTACAGATATATATATAAGACTAAACAAGCAAGAGCAGTGATATATATATGTAACAGTACAAAGAGGGTCAAGAGGAGAGCAAGTGAGGCAAGACAGACACAAGACCCAGCTGGGTACAGCAGCACTGATGATCACAAGGCGGAAGTCCCTTGGTGAAGACATCAGCAGTGTTGGTCTCAGAGGCCACGTACGCAAGTTGCAACTGACCACGCTGCTGTAGCTCACGAGCAAGGAAGTAGCGAAGAGCAATGTGCTTTGTTCTATGCTCCAGTCTCTGCTCCCGACACAAGGCCAGCATGGCCTTGTTGTCGACGTACAGGACTAGAGGAGAACGAGGCTGCTCTCCAAGGCCGGTCAGCAGGTAGGTGAGCCAGCGTAGCTCCTGAGCAGCCATGGCCCCTGCGTAGATCTCAGCCTCACAACTGAAGACGAGCGAGTAGCCCGCCACGAAACAGAGCCGGAACCAAGGCTGAAGGTGTAACCCTGTGACGACCGCTGCGTAGCCTGGTCGTCAGCCCAAGAGGCGTCTGCGTGTCCAGTGAGGACCACTGGACTCCGCCCTCCAAGCACTAGCCCCATGCCCGACGTACTGCACAAGTAGCGCAACACCCTCTACGCTGCAGCCATGTGCTCTGGTCGGTGTCTCCCGGGAGCAACATAGTGTGCAAGAATGCTAAGAGGGTATGCAAGGTCAGGTCGTGTGCAGGTCATCAGGTACATGAGACAGCCAACAAGCTCTGGGTACGGGCCACTCGACTCTACGGACTCATCCGAAGGCAGAGCTGAGAGCGAGTGGCGAGTAGACAGAGGAGTGGCCTAAGGCGAGGAGTACGTGAAGCCGAAGCGCTGAAGGACCTGCTGCACCATGTGTGACTGCGTCAGGGTAATGGTGCGGCGTGCTCTGTCCCGGGTGATCTGCAAGCCAAGGTAGCTGCGCAGTTCACCCAGGTCAGTGCACGTGTGTCTCTTCTGCAGCTCGGACTTCACGTAGGCGAGTCCAGTAGTGTCAGCTGTGGCAAAGACCAAGTCGTCGACGTACACGAGGATGTAGAACGGCGGCAAAGAGGTGTCGGTGCGCAGAAACAGCGACGGGTCGGCAGTAGACAGAGCGAACCCAAGAGCCGCAAGCGTAGTCCTCAGTGTGTCATGCCACTCACGTGGCACCTGGCGGAGACCGTAGATTGGACGCCGGAGACTCCACTGGGTACCAGGAGGGAAAGACCCAGTGAAGCCAGGTGGGCGGCGCAGCCAGATCTCCTCGTGCAGGCTGCCCTGCAGGAATGCTGTGCTGAAGTCGAGAGAGTGCAGCTCGTAGTCCCGGTGAGCAGCAACGTGCAGCAGTACCCGAAGAGTGGTCATCTTCGGGGTGGGGGAGAAAGTCTGAAAGTAGTCAACTCCCTGTCGCTGACTGAAGCCACGAGCCACGTAACTCGCCTTGAAGACAGGCGGAGAACCCGGCGGCCGCTTCACCCTGAAGATCCACATGCCATTGACGATGTTCGCCCCAGGAGGGGGGACAGCGTCAACGTAGGTGCCTGTGGACTTCCAGGAAGCCATCTCTGCATCCATAGCTGCCTGCCACTGAGAGGAGTAGGGACCCTCTATCGCCTCTGCGTAAGAGCGCGGAGTCGGGATGTCAAGTGCATCCGGGTCTCCCTCAGGGGTAAGCAGTACGGACACGAGATGAGGTGAAGCAGCTGCCAGACACTGGAACTCCTCCTGCCTGTCCTCAAGGACGTCCGTGCCAAGGGCACACTCACCCGCGACGGACGGAAGACAGACAGACTCAGACTCAGCGACAAGACTAGGAGCGTAGTCTAAGCGACAGCGAGCAGCAAAGTCGAGGAGCTCAGTAACGAGAGCAGACGCAGCAGTAGACACGAAAGAAGGGTCAGTGACAACAGTAGCAAGGAGACGCGTGACAGTAGGACTGGCAGCACGAAGAGAGTCCGACTCAGGGTCGGCGAGAGCAGGAAGAGAGGACGCAGGAGGAGAAGGCAAAGGGGCACGCAGAGGAGCAGTAGACGGACGTAGAGACATCTGGTGCGTGCAAGGGGCAGGAGGAGGACACTGGCGCGAACTACGAGCACTAGCGCTAGCAGGACGGACAGGCGACGCAGGACGAGACGCAGACTCACGACGCTCAGTAAGACCGCCAGTAGGACCAGTGTAAGGAGAAGGAGCAGGTAGTGGGGAGGCCGGCTGCAACTGTAACTGTGACGGGACAGGCTGTGAACACACTAAGGGAGGAGGACCAGGAGGAGGCGAGAGACCAAGAACCTGCTGAAGGAGCGGAACGAAGTAAGGGTGAGGGCGTGCGGCGACTCCAGACACAGCAGGGACAGCACCTGTACCCCCAGCGGCAGTACCAGAACCAGCAGCAGCTCCAACGCCCAGGTCCTCAGTACTAGCCTCAGCACCAACGCCCGAGTCCTCAGCACCAGCAGTGGCTCCAACACCAGGGTCCACAGCACCTGCCGCAGCTCCAACGCCCGGGTCCTCAGCACCAGCAGGGACTCCGACACCAGGGTCCACAGCACCAGTCGCAGCTCCAACGCCAGGGTCCGCAGCACCAGCCGCAGCCCCAACGCCCGGGTCCTCAGCACCAGCAGCACCTCCAACCCTCGGGTCCGCAGCACCAGCAGCAGCTCCAACGCCCGGGTCCATAGCACCAGGGGCAGCCGGGTCCATGAGATGAGGCGCACCACTCCGAAGTGTGCAACGGCGCTCGTACCACTCACGGATCCGCTCACGAGAGGGGAGCTCCCGACTAGGAGGAGAAGTACCAGCTCCAGTCCCTGTAGTGCGCCTGGTCCCAGAGGTAACACTCCGGAGGCTGCAGTACTGTAAGTACCACTCACGCAACTGCTCCGAGGAGAGGTCGCGTCCAGGTGTAGCACCCTCAGGTCCAGCACCGCAAGGCTCAGCACCCCCAGTCACCGCACCCCCAGGCTCAGCACCCCCAGGCTCAGTACCCCCAGTGTCCGCACCCCCAGGCTCAGCACCCCCAGAGTCAGCACCCCCAGGCTCAGCACCCCCAGGCTCAGCACCCCCAGTCCCCGCACCCCCAGGCTCAGCACCCCCAGCAGGACGAGAGTCGACATCAACCTCAACAGGCTCGACCGGGTCTACCTAAGACACACCTGAGGGAGCGGCACCCTGAGGGGGGAGGGGGTCTACGACAGCAGCACCTGGCGCGAGGAAGAGAGGCGGGGGTGGGAGCGGGGTAGTGCGGTAGGGAAAGAGGCGGTAGTAGGGGACAGACTCGTCAAAAGTGACGTCCTGAGAGGGCAAGACCCGGCGCGAGGTGGCGTGGTAAAACTGCCAACCAGGCGCGTCCGGAACAAAGCCGAGGAAGACGCAGGGAACAGCACGAGAGGAGAGCTTGTCCGCAGACGAATCGCGGACAAAAGCTCGAGATCCCCAGACCCGGAAACGTGACGCATCGCCAACCTCCCCCGTCCACAGCAGTGTGGGCGAGGTCTCCGGCAAGGAGACACGGGGCCAGAGGTTGAGCTGATGCGCAGCGTACCGGACCGCAAACGGCCACAGAAAGTGGGGGGCAGCCGCATGGATCAAGGAGGTACGAGCGACCTCCATGACCAGGCCAATGCGGCGCTCCGCAACCCCATTCTGCTGTGGAGAGGCCGGAAGCGTGAACGACTGCTCAATGCCGTGCTCAGCACAGTAGGCTGCCAAGAGGTCGGAGGAGAACTCACCACCTCTGTCAGAGTGCAAGCGCAGGACAGGAAAGTCCGAGCGGAAACGCTCGCTGAGCTGGAGACGAGCTCTGCGGATCCAAGGGATCAAAACATCAGGGACCTCACCCTTGGCTCGCAAGGGGAAGACTGTGGTGTAGCGCGAGTAGTCGTCAACAACGATCAGGAAGTACCTCTCCTGACCCTGACCACGGACGCGGGCTGGGCCCCACACGTCCATGTGGAGCGTCTGCAAAGGAGCAGTCGTCGGGGGAAACGAGGAGGAGTGAGGAGCGGCGCGCTGCCGCCCCTCGACACAAGGAAGACAGGGAGGAGCAGGCGAGGGTGGGAGGGGAGGGAGGACCCTGGGAAGACCAGAGACAAGGTACCGGGAGTGCATGGCACGAAGGCGCTGCACAGACGGGTGGCCCAGTCGGTGGTGCCAGAGGACAGTCTCGTGCGCTAGAGAGCGACACGAGCAGGGGGCGGACAGCTGACCTGACGCGGACGCAGACGCAGACGCAGCGACTTGAGGGGGGGCAGTAGTCAGTGTGTACAGATCCGACCCCGGCTGCTGGGTGAAGGTAGCCAAGTGGCGGCCTGTACGGGCACACGTGCAGTGTGTGACACGCTCGTAGGCAGGGGTGAACTGGTGAACACCCGCGTCCTGTAGTGCACAACCTGCCACCAAGTTCGTAGAGAACGAGGGGAGGTGGAGACCTGACAGTGTGCCCGACGGGACCGCAGGACAGGGAAGGACAATGGAGGAGGTCGCAAGGACCGGACCCCCAGAGGGGTCAGCGAGGGAGACAGCAACTGGCCGAGCAAGGGGCTCAAGGGCAGTGCGGTCACGAAAGAAACAGCGAGAGGCACCTGAATCCAGTGTGAAGGTGTGCAGTGCTGCAGTCGACACAGTACTAGGGGGGGCCGACGTACACGCACCTAGAGCAGCAGCCTCACCAGCACCTGGGGTAGCGGACACGCGAGTACCTGGAGCGGCAGACGCACTAGTCCTAATGCCCGGGTCGGGCGGGACACTCACGTACTCAGCACCCTCTCCACTAGTAGACATCACATACATGGCAGTGAGAATAGCATCAAAGTCTAGAGCATAAATATCAATCCCCTTCTTCAGGAGATCAACCCAGCGGGGCAGCTCAGTGGCCTGAGGGAACTGAACACGCCAAGCGTCGTTCAGACGAGCGAAGCAACGCTGTGTGGCGTGCGGTCCCCCACACGGCTGGCCAGTGCGGTCACCAGTGCGAATGACGTACGTGCAGCTAAGGCCACCCCCCCCCCCCCCCCCCGTGCTGAGAGTACCACTCACGGACCTCCTGGGGCGACGGAGTGTGCTGCTGGCCCTGGCCACCGCCAGCGCCTCCACGACCACCACCGCCGCTACCACCTCCTCGACCACCCCAACCCCGGCCGCTGCCTCGTCCACCGCCACCCCCACCACCTCCTCCGCCCCGGCCACCTCCCCCGCCGCTGCCGCCACCCCCCCCACTGCTGCCACCTCCCCCACCCGCGCCACCCCCCCCCGCCACCACCACCTCCCCCACCACCGCCACCCCCGCTGTCACCACCACCGCCCTTGCCCCCCTTGCCCTTGCCGCTGCGGCGCCCACTCAAAGCAGACGCAGTCCCGACCTTCTCAGCACCAAGGAGGTCGACAGCAGCAGCAGAGGCGACAGAGGGAAGAAGGGGGGAGGGAGAACACCCCTCAAAGAACGGGGTACGGGGGTCACCGCGAGAGGCACCTACAGCGACTATGCTAGTCTCAGCTGCAAGCAGTTCCTTCTCGAGGAGGGCAATGGTGAGCTCGGTGGGGCAGCGAGCTAGGAAGTGGTCCCTGACTGAGCGCAGAGTGTCAGGGAGGCGCGTGACTAGGTGGTAGAGAGTGAGCCAGAGCGGGGGTGGGTTCTTGGCAAGGAACTCATCAGGCATAGCGGCGCGGAAGCGAGCCTCACTAGTGCGGAGGTGGGTAATGAGATCAGCGACAGTGTGGAAGGAAGCTAGGTGGGGGAACAGGTAGGGAAGAGAGAGACGGCCTAGAGCGGCAGAGGCCGGCGAGGAGTAGCGGGCAACGACAGCAGTGTACAGTGCCTGTGCAGTCTTGTGCTGCCCAAAGTGCTCGCGCTCATCTATCGGCAGAGAGTTGCGAATAGCGAAGCGAGTATGGGCGTCACGAGTCTGCCACTGTGAGCGGGCAGTGCTGTCAGCAGTAGCAGCAGGAGCAGTAGCGTGGCCTAAGGCATGATCGTACAGCGAGATGTCTTCCTTGGCAGTGAGCTGTAGGAAGAGGTGTAGGTCATCAAGCCAGGTGTCGAACTTCACTGGGCGGCCCTCAGTATCGAAGGCTAGGACAGGAGGGCTAGCCATGGTAGCAGCAGTAGGAAAAGCAGTAGGAGCAGTAGGGTAGGTAGGGCGGCGCGGCTCGGTACAGGTAGGGCGGCGCGGCTCGGTATAGGTAGGGCGGCGCGGCTCGGGTCGGGCGGCGCGGCTCGGTTCGGGCGGCTCGGGTCGGGCGGCACGGCTCGGTTCGGGCGGCTCGCTTCGGGCGGCGCGGCTCGGTTTGGGCGGCTCGGTTCGGGCGGCTCGGGTCGGTTAGGACTGGCGGCTCGGGTCGGGCGGCTCGGTTCCGTTAGGGCTGGGCGGCTCGGGTCGGCTCGGTTCGGGCTGCTCGGTCTGGGTGGGGCCGTTCGGGGCCGCTAAGGGCGAGCGCGGGGAGCGGGTGCTAAGGGCGAGCGCGGGGCCGACGTAGGTGCTAAGGGCAAGCGCGGGGCCGACGTGGGTGCTAAGGGCGAGCGCGGGGCCTATCGGGGCCGTGAGGGACGAGCGCGGGGCCGATCGGGGCCGTAAGGGACGAGCGCGGGGCCGACGTGGGCCTCTAAGGGCGAGCGCGGGGCCTATCGGGGCCGTGAGGGAAGAGCGCGGGGCCGATCGGGGCCGGTAAGGACGAGCGCGGGGCCGACGCGGGCCTCTAGGGATAAGCGCGGGGCCGATTCGGGGCCTCTAAAAGCGAGCGCGGGGCCGACCGAGGCCTCTAGGTGCGAGAGCGCGGGGCCGACGGGGCCTCTAGGGGCGTGAAAGCCGAGGCGCCCTAGGGCGCAGGTAGGTAGGTAGGTAGTGGTGGGCCCTAAAAAATCGGTCCTAGGAAGGACCTGCTCTATACCATGCTGAACAAGAATGAATGAACTAAGAGTGAAATGAGTACAAGTATCAAAACCTAGGAATGTGTACCCCCTATAGGCTAACCCACTGTAGCCTAAACAACTACAACAACATATATAATGTTTGACAGATTCATCGGCATAAACAGTTCGGCAGTGTAACACAGTACACGCAGCAGATGGAGAGCCTCTTCAACCGAATTACCGACCTGACCGAAGGGGAAAAAATCCAAGCGTATACTGAGGGGCTAAAGATGGAAGTCCGCCGACAGGTGATTGCCGCAAACTACAACAACTACCGCGACATGGTGTGTGCAGCAGAGAGATTCGATGCGCTAATGCGATGTGAGCCCGAGACACCACGCCACGTGCCGAACAGATCATTCGATACGAAGCGATCGCGACCCGCGGAGCCTTCGCTTAACACCTGGTTACGGGGCCTTGTGTCGAGCCTATATATAGCCTCGTGTTGTACCCATGCGATCATTCAATTCAATTCACATTCTCTTTTCTGAGCTCGATCCTAGATCCTCACACTTGGTAATCAGAGCCTGTTTGCAAGCAAAGGTTTTGGACCGCTTAAACCTAGCTTTAAAAACTGCGGGGGCAACGACGGAAAGCGCCGATTTCGGGTACGTAAACCTGTTCCGCGCTATTTTCTAACGTCCCCCTCGAACCGGTTTTCGAACACTCCTCAGGTCTAGTGGCGAAAAAGTTGGAATTTCGACCGTCGGATCGATTCGAATCTCAACGGCCTCGAGAATTTTGCCCAAAAACGTTGGAATTGGGAGCGTCGGATCGAATTTGTTCTCAACGGCCGAGATAAGACGCGAATTTCGATTAAGGGAGAACTACGCGACCTACAGAATCAGCCCTCGTCATTATTGCAGTCAACTCGACTCATAGTAAGATGACCAGCACCTGAAATTCATTTATTTTTGTCGCAAATCTTCCTATAAATTGCCAAATGGAGGAAAACAGTGATAATTCCGTACGGAAAATTACGGAGTTACACACCGGCCTGGACCAGACGCGAGCGACACTCCAGCGAATAGAGGAGCTTCTCACAAACCAGTCGGCAGCAGCTAACGCAGCGGCGAATGCAGCAGTGATGTTAGCAGGAGCAGCGGCGACACCGACACTTCACCCAGCAGCAGCGGCAGCAGCGGCAGCAGCTACAATGAATCTTGAGGCGGCACGTCCGAGGCTACCGGAGACATTCAATCCGAATGCGAGAGACACTGACGTTCGTCGATTCATTGCGACTCTCGAAATTTACTTCGAGGCCGTTGGCTGTACGACCCCTGACACACGATGCAATGCGGATTCGGCTCGTAGCGACACTATTACGAGGCCCAGCGCTCGAGTGGATTTACAACAGCAATAAGATCCGAGACGAGGGGTCATGGACGCAGTTTCGGGAAGCTTTAATTCAACGTTTCGAACCAATCATTTCCAGCTACATGGCGCGGCAGCAGATTCTGTTGAACAAGAATGAATGAACTAAGAGTGAAATGAGTACTGTCAGATTACTATAGCTTATACATGTTGTAGGCTGTAGTGGGGTAGCACATAAGGGGTACAGCCCAATTAGGGTTGGTACTTGTACTGTTTTCATTTCATAGTTGATCATTCCTGTTCCTTACTTCCACATGGTATAGAGCGGGTTCCCTGTGGGAACTTCGCCTAGGGCCCCTTGAAGCGCGCCCCGAGGCGCGCGATCGTTTTTTTTTTTTGCGACCCCCCGAGTCGCCCTTCCTCACGCGGCCCCGCTGCCCTTCACGCAGCCCCGCCGCCCTTCCTAGCGGTCCCGCCCACCCTTCGAGCGGCCCCGCCTCTCCTTCGCGGCCCCGCCGTCTAGTCGCGGCCCCACCACCTCCTCGCGGCCCCACTACGACGCGGCCCCGCCGCCTGCTCGGACGCGGCCCCGCGGACTGCTCCGACACGGCCCCGCCGCCCGCTACGAAGCGGCCCCGCCGCCTGCTCAGACGCGGCCACGCTGCCTGCTCAACCCCGGCCCCGCCGCCCGCTACGACGCGGCCTCCGCCGCCTGCTCAGCCGCGGCCCCGCCGCCCTCCACGGCGCGGCCTCCGCCGCCTGCTCAGCCGCGGCCCCGCCGCCCGCTACTACGCGGCCCCCCCGCCGGCTCAGTCGCGGGTGCTCCCAGCGGCCCGCCGCTGCACCTCTGCCGGCTCCGCCGTCTCCTGTCCCGGCCCCGCCGTCCCCTATCCCGGCCCCGCCGCTGCTCCCTGACGGCCCGCCGCTACGCCCTGACGGCCCGCCGCTGCACCTGTCCCGGCTCCGCCGCTGCACCCTGACGGCCCCGCCATCCCCTGTCCCGGCCCCGCCGCTGCACCCTGACGGCCCCGCCGTCCCTTGTCCCGGCCCCGCCACTACACTGCAGCCGAGCCGCCCAGCAGCAGCCGGACCGCCCAGCAGCAGCCGAGCCGCCAAGCAGCAGCCGAGCCGCCCAGCAGCAGCCGAGCCGCCCAGCAGCAGCCGAGCCGCCCGGTACCCGAGCCGCCCGAGCCGCCCGATCCGCCCGAGCCGCCCGAGCCGCCCGAGCCGCCCCACCAGCCCGAGCCGCCTGCTGCTGACCTACCCGACTCTCCTAGCCCGGTGAGACTTTCAGCTGCTGCCATGGCCACCCCCAATGTTCTTACTTCTGACGCTGAGGGGAGGGCCATTGACTTTGCCGTCTGGATCGAAGACCTGCAGCTGTACTTACTGTGTGATGCGATAGATGAGGTCTCTCTCTTTGACTTTGTCTCTGGCGCTGTCCCTGCCCCGCCTGCTGATGCTGACTCTGCCGTTCGCTCCAAGTGGGCAACCCGCGATGCTGCTGCACGTCTTGCTGTGCGTCGCCACCTCCCTTCCTCTGAGCGTGCCCACTTTAGTCAGTGCAAAACCGCTCAGGCCTTGTACGACGCTGTAGTTGCACGCTACTCCTCCCCTTTCTCCGCTACCCTTAGCCGCCTCATGCTACCGTTTCTCTTCCCTGACCTCGCTTCCTTTCCCACTGTTGCTGACCTCGTTACCCACCTCCGCGCTAGTGACACCCGCTACCGCGCTGCCCTTCCTGCTGAGTTCCGCGCTGCGAACCCTCCTCCCATGTACATCACTCTCTACTTTCTCGTCACCCGTCTCCCTGAGTCCCTTCGTGTCGTTAGGGACCAGTTTCTCTCTGTCTGTCCCACCACTCTCACTGTCGACCTCCTTGAGGAGTCCCTGATAGCGGCTGAGAAGAGTATAGTCGCTGTAGGGGCCTCTCGGGGTGACCCTCGCACCCCCATCTTTGAGGGGTGTGGTCCTTCCCCCCTGCTGCCCTCTGTCGCCTCTGCCGCTACGGCCGACCTCGCTGGTTTTGAGTCGGTCGGCGCGGCGTCTGCCCCCAGCGGCAGACGCCGCTCTGGCAAGGGCAAGGGGGGCAAGGGAGCGGGTGGAGCTAGAGGGGGCGGTGGAGGAGGCGGTGGGGGTGGAGGGGGGAGTGGGGGTGGCGGTGGGGGTGGTGGCGGGAGTGGAGGTACTGGTGGCTGCGGTGGAGGCGGAGGTGGCGGCGGAGGTGGTAGCGGAGGAGGCGGTGGGAGCGGTGGGGGCGACGGTCCTGGTGGGGGAGGTGGCGGTGGAGACGGGGGTGGCGGTGGAGGCGGGGGTGGCGGTGGAGGCGGGGGTCGGAGTGGCTCGTCCCAGCGGAGCAGCTCTGGGGGTGGTCAGCGCCAGCAGCAGCAGCAGCAGCAGCCGCAGCAGCAGCCGCAGCAGCAGCAGCGCTCTCGCACCGTCCCCGGCCCTCAGCAGCTCCGTGAGTGGTACTTGCAGCGTCAGCGCGGTGGTGCGCTTGGTCCCTGCCCCTACGTTCTTCGCACTGGTGACCGTGCAGGGGAGAGGTGTGGAGGCGCCCACACAGCCCGTCGCTGCTTTGGCCGCCTGACCGACGCCTGGCGTCAGCAGTTTCCGGAGGCCGCTGAGATCCCCCGCTGGGGAGAGCTGTCTAGGGCTGGTGTAGCTATTTATGATCTTGACTTTGATGCTATTCTCTCTGCTATGTATGTTGTGACTGGTAGTGATGAGGATGACTGTTACCGGTGTTTCCCGCCCGACCCGGGCATTGGTACTGCCGCGTCAGGTACTAGTGAGGCTGCTGCTCTAGGTGCCAGTGCGTCTGTGCTCTCAGGTACTGGTGAGTCCGCCCTCTCAGGTACTGTGTCGGCTTCGGCCTCTCACACCTTCACCCTTGACTCTGGGGCGTCTCACTCCTTCTTTAGGGACCGCACCACTCTCACGCCGCTGAGTCGGCCTGTTGCGGTGTCCCTGGCTGACCCCTCTGGGGGGCCTGTCCTGTCTCGCTTCTCCACTGTCCTCCCGTGTCCGGCGGCCCCCTCTGGCACCCTGACTGGTCTCTACCTCCCCTCGTTCTCGACGAACTTGGTGAGTGGTGCTGACCTCCAGGATGCGGGTGTCCACCAGTTCACCCCTGCTCGTCAGCGGGTGACCCACTGCACGGAGGCGGATAGAGGTCGCCACCTGGCTACGTTTACACGTCGGCCAGGGTCGAGCCTGTACACACTGACCACTGCTTCTCCTCCAGGTACTGCGTCTGGTAGGGTCCCTTCGTCTGGTCAGGTGTTTGCTGCAGCGTCCAGGTCTGGTCCTGAGTCTGCCCCCTGTTCGTGTCGTCGTCTGTCTCACGAGACCCTCCTCTGGCACCACCGCCTTGGCCACCCCTCTCTGCTTCGGCTCAGAGGCATGGCCTCGCGAGTCCTTGTGTCTGGTCTTCCCCGGTCCCTCCCTCCCCTTCCTCCGGGCCCTGGCCCTGCCTGTGTCCCCTGTGTCGAGGGGCGCCAGCGTGCTGCCCCTCACTCCTCCCAGTTTCCTCCGACAGAGGCCCCGTTGCAGACGCTTCACATGGACGTGTGGGGCCCAGCCCGCGTCCGTGGACAGGGTCAGGAGCGCTACTTCCTGCTGGTGGTTGACGACTACTCGCGTTACACCACAGTCTTCCCCTTGCGCAGCAAGGGTGAGGTCACTGAGGTGTTGATCGACTGGATCCGCGCAGCTCGTCTTCAGCTTCGGAGGAGCTTTGGCTCTGACTTCCCTGTTTTGCGTCTGCACTCGGACAGAGGCGGAGAGTTCTCCTCTGCCCTCCTGAGTGCCTACTGTCGTGTGCGAGGCATCCGTCAGACCTTCACGCTTCCGGACTCACCACAGCAGAATGGGATTGCTGAGCGCCGCATTGGCATGGTCATGGACGTCGCTCGTACGTCCATGATGCATGCGGCAGCTCCCCATTTTCTGTGGCCGTTTGCGGTCAGGTACGCTGCGCACCAGATCAACCTCCACCCCAGGGTCTCTCGACCGGAGACCTCCCCAGCTCTGCTGTGGACGGGGAAGGTTGGCGATGCGTCGGCGTTCCGGGTCTGGGGATCTCGGGCGTTTGTTCGCGACCTGTCTGCGGACAAGCTGTCCCCTCGTGCTTCTCCCTGCGTCTTCCTGGGGTTCCCCCCCGACGCCCCTGGGTGGCAGTTTTACCACCCCACCTCTCGACGTGTTCTGTCCTCCCAGGACGTCACGTTCGACGAGTCGGTACCCTACTACCGCCTCTTCCCCTACCGCACTCCGTCCCTCCCCCCACCCCCGCTCTTCTTGGTACCAGGTCCCCCCCCGGTAGTCCCCCTCCCCCCTCAGGGTCCTGCCCCTTCAGGTGTGTCCCAGGTAGACGCGGTTGAGCCTGTCGAGGTCACTGGTGACTCTGGTGCTGCTGCGGGAGTTGAGCCTGGGGGTGCGGAGCCTGGGGGTGCGGAGTCTGGGGGTGCTGTGCCTGGGGGTGCTGAGCCTGGAGGTGTCGAGCCTGGGGGTGCTGAGCCTGGGGGTGCTGTTCCTGGGGGTGCTGAGCCTGGGGGTGCTATACCTGGGGGTGCTGAGCCTGGGGGTGCTGAGCCTGGGGGTGCTGTTCCTGGGGGTGCTGAGCCTGGGGGTGCTGTGCCTGGGGGTGCTTCGTCTCGCCGGGAGCCACTCTCCCTACAGGAGCTGCGTGAGTGGTTTGCCCGGCGCTGGAGGCGTGCTGCTGGAGCTGGTGGTTCTTCGACTGCAGAGGGTACTGCTGCCACGCGTCCTGGCGGTGCTCGTCCTGTGGGTGCTGGAGCTGCTGGGTCTGAGAGCTCTCCTGGAGCTGGTACTGCTGAGGGTGTTGACGCTGAGCCTGCAGTTGGAGGTCCGACTGACAGTACTCCTGGTGCTGCTGCTGGAGGTTCTGGAGCGTCTGGTGGTTCTGCTGGAGGTGCTGCTGGAGTGGGTGCTCCTGACGGGCCTGCTGGTGCTGTTCCTGCTGTTTCTGGCGTCACCGCGCGGCCCCGACCGTACTTCGTTCCGCTCCTGCAGCAGGTTCTTGGTCTTGCACCTCCTCCTCCTCCCTTAGAGGGTCCGCAGCCTGTCCGGTCACAGCCACAGCTACAGCCTGCCTCCCCTTTGCCTGCTCCTTCTCGCTACGCTGGTCCGACTGGAGGTCTTACTGAGCGTCGTGAGCCTGCGTCTCGTCCTGCGTCGCCTGTTCGTACTGAGCGCGCTAGTGGTCGCGGGTCGCGTCAGCGTCCTCCTCCTGTCCCTGGCACGCACCGGATGTCTTTGCGTCCGTCCACTGCTCCTCTGCGTGCCCCTTTACCTTCTCCTCCTGCTTCCTCTCTTCCTGCTCTTGCCGACCCGGAGTCGGACTCTCTTCGTGCTGCCAGTCCTACTGTCACGCGTCTCCTTGCTACTGCTGTCACTGACCCTTCCTTCGAGTCGTCTGCTGCGTCTGCCCTTGTCACTGAGCTTGTCGACTTTGCTGCGCGCTGTCGTCTAGACTACGCTGCTCGTCTTGTCACTGAGTCTGAGTCCGCCTGTCCTCCGTCCGTCGGGGGTGAGTGTGCCCTTGGCACGGACGTCCTTGAGGACAGGCAGGAGGAGTTCCAGTGTCTAGCCGCTGCTTCACCTCGTCTCGCGTCTGTACTGCTAGCCCCTGAGGGAGACCCGGATGCACCAGACATCCCGACTCCGCGCTCTTACGCGGAGGCGGTAGAGGGTCCCTACTCCTCTCAGTGGCAGGCAGCTATGGATGCAGAGATGGCTTCCTGGATGTCCACAGGCACCTACGTTGACGCTGTTCCCCCTCCTGGGGCGAACATCGTCAGTGGCATGTGGATTTTCAGGGTGAAGCGGCCGCCGGGTTCTCCGCCTGTCTTCAAGGCGCGTTACGTGGCTCGTGGCTTCAGACAGCGGCAGGGGGTTGACTACTTTCAGACCTTCTCCCCCACCCCGAAGATGACCACTCTTCGGGTTCTGCTGCACGTTGCTGCTCACCGGGACTACGAGCTGCACTCTCTCGACTTCAGCACAGCTTTCTTGCAGGGCAGCCTGCACGAGGAGATCTGGCTGCGTCGCCCACCTGGCTTCACTGGGTCTTTCCCTCCTGGTACCCAGTGGAGTCTCCGGCGTCCAGTCTACGGTCTCCGCCAGGCGCCACGTGAGTGGCACGACACACTGAGGACTACGCTCGCGGCACTTGGGTTTGCTCCTTCTACTGCCGACCCGTCGCTGTTTCTGCGCACCGACACCTCTCTGCCGCCGTTCTACATCCTCGTGTACGTCGACGACTTGGTCTTTGCCACAGCTGACACTGCTGGACTCGCCTACGTGAAGTCGGAGCTGCAGAAGAGACACACGTGCACTGACCTGGGTGAACTGCGTAGCTACCTTGGCTTGCAGATCACCCGGGACAGAGCACGCCGCACCATTACCCTGACTCAGTCACACATGGTGCAGCAGGTCCTTCAGCGCTTCGGCTTCACGTACTCCTCGCCTCAGGCCACTCCTCTGCCTACTCGCCACTCGCTCTCAGCTCTGCCTTCGGATGAGTCCGTAGAGTCGAGTGGCCCGTACCCAGAGCTTGTTGGCTGCCTCATGTACCTGATGACCTGCACACGACCTGACCTCGCATACCCTCTTAGCATTCTCGCACGCTTTGTTGCTCCTGGGAGACACCGACCAGAGCACATGGCTGCAGCGAAGAGGGTGTTGCGTTACTTGTGTAGTACGTCGGGCATGGTGCTAGTGCTTGGAGGGCGCAGTCCAGTGGTCCTCACTGGGCACGCAGACGCTTCTTGGGCTGACGACCAGGCTACGCAGCGGTCGTCACAGGGTTACACCTTCAGCCTTGGTTCCGGCTCTGTCTCGTGGCGGGCTACCCGCTCGTCTTCTGTTCTCGGCTCCAGTTGTGAGGCTGAGATCTACGCTGGGGCTATGGCTGCGCAGGAGTTACGCTGGCTCACCTACCTGCTGACCGACCTTGGAGAGCAGCCTCGTTCTCCTCCAGTCCTGTACGTAGACAACAAGGCCATGCTGGCCTTGTGTCGAGAGCAGCGACTGGAGCACAGAACGAAGCACATTGCTCTCCGCTACTTTCTTGCTCGTGAGCTACAGCAGCGTGGACAGTTGCGACTTGCGTACGTGGCCTCTGAGGCCAACACTGCTGATGTCTTCACCAAGGCACTTGCTCCTTGTGATCATCAGCGTTGTTGCACGCAGTTGGGTCTTGTGCCTGTCTTGCCTCACTTGCTCTCCTCTTGACCTTGCTTGTACCTTCGCCTATATATACTCTTGCTCTTGCTTGCTTGACTCTTGTATATCTCTATATATGATCTTGCATGTGAACTGGCCGTCTGGCCTTTGAACTTGTGCTCGGAATGCGTGGTGACTTTGTGATCCACCCTGAGCTTTGCTTTGCTTTGCTTGACTGGTCTTGTGACCCCTTGTTCTCCCCACTTTGCCTATGGGGGTGTGTCAGATTACTATAGCTTATACATGTTGTAGGCTGTAGTGGGGTAGCACATAAGGGGTACAACCCAATTAGGGTTGGTACTTGTACTGTTTTCATTTCATAGTTGATCATTCCTGTTCCTTACTTCCACAAGTACAAGTATCAAAACCTAGGAATGTGTACCCCCTATAGGCTAACCCACTATAGCCTAAACAACTACAACAACATATATAATGTTTGACGCACCCCCATAGGCGAAGTGGGGGAGAACTAGGGGTCACAAGACCAGTCAAGTAAAGCAAAACAAAGCAAGCTCAGGGTGGATCACAACGTCACCACACAATCCAAGCACAAGTGCAAGGCCACAAGGCCAGTTCACATGCAGGAGTACAGATATATATATAAGACTAAACAAGCAAGAGCAGTGATATATATATGTAACAGTACAAAGAGGGTCAAGAGGAGAGCAAGTGAGGCAAGACAGACACAAGACCCAGCTGGGTACAGCAGCGTTGATGATCACAAGGCGGAAGTGCCTTGGTGAAGACATCAGCAGTGTTGGTCTCAGAGGCCACGTACGCAAGTCGCAACTGACCACGCTGCTGTAGCTCACGAGTAAGGAAGTAGCGGAGAGCAATGTGCTTTGTTCTGTGCTCCAGTCTCTGCTCCCGACACAAGGCCAGCATGGCCTTGTTGTCGACGTACAGGACTAGAGGAGAACGAGGCTGCTCTCCAAGGCCGGTCAGCAGGTAGGTGAGCCAGCGTAGCTCCTGAGCAGCCATGGCCCCTGCGTAGATCTCAGCCTCACAACTGAAGACGAGCGAGTAGCCCGCCACGAAACAGAGCCGGAACCAAGGCTGAAGGTGTAACCCTGTGACGACCGCTGCGTAGCCTGGTCGTCAGCCCAAGAAGCGTCTGCGTGTCCAGTGAGGACCACTGGACTCCGCCCTCCAAGCACTAGCCCCATGCCCGACGTACTGCACAAGTAGCGCAACACCCTCTTCGCTGCAGCCATGTGCTCTGGTCGGTGTCTCCCGGGAGCAACATAGCGTGCAAGAATGCTAAGAGGGTATGCAAGGTCAGGTCGTGTGCAGGTCATCAGGTACATGAGACAGCCAACAAGCTCTGGGTACGGGCCACTCGACTCTACGGACTCATCCGAAGGCAGAGCTGAGAGCGAGTGGCGAGTAGACAGAGGAGTGGCCTGAGGCGAGGAGTACGTGAAGCCGAAGCGCTGAAGGACCTGCTGCACCATGTGTGACTGAGTCAAGGTAATGGTGCGGCGTGCTCTGTCCCGGGTGATCTGCAAGCCAAGGTAGCTGCGCAGTTCACCCAGGTCAGTGCACGTGTGTCTCTTCTGCAGCTCGGACTTCACGTAGGCGAGTCCAGTAGTGTCAGCTGTGGCAAAGACCAAGTCGTCGACGTACACGAGGATGTAGAACGGCGGCAAAGAGGTGTCGGTGCGCAGAAACAGCGACGGGTCGGCAGTAGACAGAGCGAACCCAAGAGCCGCAAGCGTAGTCCTCAGTGTGTCGTGCCACTCACGTGGCGCCTGGCGGAGACCGTAGACTGGACGCCGGAGACTCCACTGGGTACCAGGAGGGAAAGACCCAGTGAAGCCAGGTGGGCGGCGCAGCCAGATCTCCTCGTGCAGGCTGCCCTGCAGGAAAGCTGTGCTGAAGTCGAGAGAGTGCAGCTCGTAGTCCCGGTGAGCAGCAACGTGCAGCAGTACCCAAAGAGTGGTCATCTTCGGGGTGGGGGAGAAGGTCTGAAAGTAGTCAACTCCCTGTCGCTGACTGAAGCCACGAGCCACGTAACTCGCCTTGAAGACAGGCGGAGAACCCGGCGGCCGCTTCACCCTGAAGATCCACATGCCATTGACGATGTTCGCCCCGGGAGGGGGGACAGCGTCAACGTAGGTGCCTGTGGACTTCCAGGAAGCCATCTCTGCATCCATAGCTGCCTGCCACTGAGAGGAGTAGGGACCCTCTATCGCCTCCGCGTAAGAGCGCGGAGTCGGGATGTCAAGTGCATCCGGGTCTCCCTCAGGGGTAAGCAGTACGGACACGAGATGAGGTGAAGCAGCTGCCAGACACTGGAACTCCTCCTGCCTGTCCTCAAGGACGTCCGTGCCAAGGGCACACTCACCCCCGACGGACGGAAGACAGACAGACTCAGACTCAGCGACAAGACTAGGAGCGTAGTCTAAGCGACAGCGAGCAGCAAAGTCGAGGAGCTCAGTAACGAGAGCAGACGCAGCAGTAGACACAAAAGAAGGGTCAGTGACAACAGTAGCAAGGAGACGCGTGACAGTAGGACTGGCAGCACGAAGAGAGTCCGACTCAGGGTCGGCGAGAGCAGGAAGAGAGGACGCAGGAGGAGAAGGCAAAGGGGCACGCAGAGGAGCAGTAGACGGACGTAGAGACATCCGGTGCGTGCAAGGGGCAGGAGGAGGACACTGGCGCGAACTACGAGCACTAGCACTAGCAGGACGGACAGGCGACGCAGGACGAGACGCAGACTCACGACGCTCAGTAAGACCGCCAGTAGGACCAGTGTAAGGAGAAGGAGCAGGTAGTGGGGAGGCCGGCTGCAACTGTAACTGTGACGGGACAGGCTGTGAACACACTAAGGGAGGAGGACCAGGAGAAGGCGAGAGACCAAGAACCTGCTGAAGGAGCGGAACGAAGTAAGGGTGAGGGCGTGCGGCGACTCCAGACACAGCAGGGACAGCACCTGTACCCCCAGCGGCAGTACCAGAACCAGCAGCAGCTCCAACGCCCAGGTCCTCAGTACTAGCCTCAGCACCAACGCCCGAGTCCTCAGCACCAGCAGTGGCTCCAACACCAGGGTCCACAGCACCTGCCGCAGCTCCAACGCCCGGGTCCTCAGCACCAGCAGGGACTCCGACACCAGGGTCCACAGCACCAGTCGCAGCTCCAACGCCAGGGTCCGCAGCACCAGCCGCAGCCCCAACGCCCGGGTCCTCAGCACCAGCAGCACCTCCAACCCTCGGGTCCGCAGCACCAGCAGCAGCTCCAACGCCCGGGTCCGTAGCACCAGGGGCAGCCGGGTCCATGAGATGAGGCGCACCACTCCGAAGTGTGCAACGGCGCTCGTACCACTCACGGATCCGCTCACGAGAGGGGAGCTCCCGACTAGGAGGAGAAGTACCAGCTCCAGTCCCTGTAGTGCGCCTGGTCCCAGAGGTAACACTCCGGAGGCTGCAGTACTGTAAGTACCACTCACGCAACTGCTCCGAGGAGAGGTCGCGTCCAGGTGTAGCACCCTCAGGTCCAGCACCGCAAGGCTCAGCACCCCCAGTCACCGCACCCCCAGGCTCAGCACCCCCAGGCTCAGTACCCCCAGTGTCCGCACCCCCAGGCTCAGCACCCCCAGAGTCAGCACCCCCAGGCTCAGCACCCCCAGGCTCAGCACCCCCAGTCCCCGCACCCCCAGGCTCAGCACCCCCAGCAGGACGAGAGTCGACATCAACCTCAACAGGCTCGACCGGGTCTACCTGGGACACACCTGAGGGAGCGGCACCCTGAGGGGGGAGGGGGTCTACGACAGCAGCACCTGGCGCGAGGAAGAGAGGCGGGGGTGGGAGCGGGGTAGTGCGGTAGGGAAAGAGGCGGTAGTAGGGGACAGACTCGTCAAAAGTGACGTCCTGAGAGGGCAAGACCCGGCGCGAGGTGGCGTGGTAAAACTGCCAACCAGGCGCGTCCGGAACAAAGCCGAGGAAGACGCAGGGAACAGCACGAGAGGAGAGCTTGTCCGCAGACGAATCGCGGACAAAAGCTCGAGATCCCCAGACCCGGAAACGTGACGCATCGCCAACCTCCCCCGTCCACAGCAGTGTGGGCGAGGTCTCCGGCAAGGAGACACGGGGCCAGAGGTTGAGCTGATGCGCAGCGTACCGGACCGCAAACGGCCACAGAAAGTGGGGGGCAGCCGCATGGATCAAGGAGGTACGAGCGACCTCCATGACCAGGCCAATGCGGCGCTCCGCAACCCCATTCTGCTGTGGAGAGGCCGGAAGCGTGAACGACTGCTCAATGCCGTGCTCAGCACAGTAGGCTGCCAAGAGGTCGGAGGAGAACTCACCACCTCTGTCAGAGTGCAAGCGCAGGACAGGAAAGTCCGAGCGGAAACGCTCGCTGAGCTGGAGACGAGCTCTGCGGATCCAAGGGATCAAAACATCAGGGACCTCACCCTTGGCTCGCAAGGGGAAGACTGTGGTGTAGCGCGAGTAGTCGTCAACAACGATCAGGAAGTACCTCTCCTGACCCTGACCACGGACGCGGGCTGGGCCCCACACGTCCATGTGGAGCGTCTGCAAAGGAGCAGTCGTCGGGGGAAACGAGGAGGAGTGAGGAGCGGCGCGCTGCCGCCCCTCGACACAAGGAAGACAGGGAGGAGCAGGCGAGGGTGGGAGGGGAGGGAGGACCCTGGGAAGACCAGAGACAAGGTACCGGGAGTGCATGGCACGAAGGCGCTGCACAGACGGGTGGCCCAGTCGGTGGTGCCAGAGGACAGTCTCGTGCGCTAGAGAGCGACACGAGCAGGGGGCGGACAGCTGACCTGACGCGGACGCAGACGCAGACGCAGCGACTTGAGGGGGGGCAGTAGTCAGTGTGTACAGATCCGACCCCGGCTGCTGGGTGAAGGTAGCCAAGTGGCGGCCTGTACGGGCACACGTGCAGTGTGTGACACGCTCGTAGGCAGGGGTGAACTGGTGAACACCCGCGTCCTGTAGTGCACAACCTGCCACCAAGTTCGTAGAGAACGAGGGGAGGTGGAGACCTGACAGTGTGCCCGACGGGACCGCAGGACAGGGAAGGACAATGGAGGAGGTCGCAAGGACCGGACCCCCAGAGGGGTCAGCGAGGGAGACAGCAACTGGCCGAGCAAGGGGCTCAAGGGCAGTGCGGTCACGAAAGAAACAGCGAGAGGCACCTGAATCCAGTGTGAAGGTGTGCAGTGCTGCAGTCGACACAGTACTAGGGGGGGGCGACGTACACGCACCTAGAGCAGCAGCCTCACCAGCACCTGGGGTAGCGGACACGCGAGTACCTGGAGCGGCAGACGCACTAGTCCTAATGCCCGGGTCGGGCGGGACACTCACGTACTCAGCACCCTCTCCACTAGTAGACATCACATACATGGCAGTGAGAATAGCATCAAAGTCTAGAGCATAAATATCAATCCCCTTCTTCAGGAGATCAACCCAGCGGGGCAGCTCAGTGGCCTGAGGGAACTGAACACGCCAAGCGTCGTTCAGACGAGCGAAGCAACGCTGTGTGGCGTGCGGTCCCCCACACGGCTGGCCAGTGCGGTCACCAGTGCGAATGACGTACGTGCAGCTAAGGCCACCCCCCCCCCCCCCCCCCCCCCCCCCCCGTGCTGAGAGTACCACTCACGGACCTCCTGGGGCGACGGAGTGTGCTGCTGGCCCTGGCCACCGCCAGCGCCTCCACGACCACCACCGCCGCTACCACCTCCTCGACCACCCCAACCCCGGCCGCTGCCTCGTCCACCGCCACCCCCACCACCTCCTCCGCCCCGGCCACCTCCCCCGCCGCTGCCGCCACCCCCCCCACTGCTGCCACCTCCCCCACCCGCGCCACCCCCCCCCGCCACCACCACCTCCCCCACCACCGCCACCCCCGCTGTCACCACCACCGCCCTTGCCCCCCTTGCCCTTGCCGCTGCGGCGCCCACTCAAAGCAGACGCAGTCCCGACCTTCTCAGCACCAAGGAGGTCGACAGCAGCAGCAGAGGCGACAGAGGGAAGAAGGGGGGAGGGAGAACACCCCTCAAAGAACGGGGTACGGGGGTCACCGCGAGAGGCACCTACAGCGACTATGCTAGTCTCAGCTGCAAGTAGTTCCTTCTCGAGGAGGGCAATGGTGAGCTCGGTGGGGCAGCGAGCTAGGAAGTGGTCCCTGACTGAGCGCAGAGTGTCAGGGAGGCGCGTGACTAGGTGGTAGAGAGTGAGCCAGAGCGGGGGTGGGTTCTTGGCAAGGAACTCATCAGGCATAGCGGCGCGGAAGCGAGCCTCACTAGTGCGGAGGTGGGTAATGAGATCAGCGACAGTGTGGAAGGAAGCTAGGTGGGGGAACAGGTAGGGAAGAGAGAGACGGCCTAGAGCGGCAGAGGCCGGCGAGGAGTAGCGGGCAACGACAGCAGTGTACAGTGCCTGTGCAGTCTTGTGCTGCCCAAAGTGCTCGCGCTCATCTATCGGCAGAGAGTTGCGAATAGCGAAGCGAGTATGGGCGTCACAAGTCTGCCACTGTGAGCGGGCAGTGCTGTCAGCAGTAGCAGCAGGAGCAGTAGCGTGGCCTAAGGCATGATCGTACAGCGAGATGTCTTCCTTGGCAGTGAGCTGTAGGAAGAGGTGTAGGTCATCAAGCCAGGTGTCGAACTTCACTGGGCGGCCCTCAGTATCGAAGGCTAGGACAGGAGGGCTAGCCATGGTAGCAGCAGTAGGAAAAGCAGTAGGAGCAGTAGGGTAGGTAGGGCGGCGCGGCTCGGTACAGGTAGGGCGGCGCGGCTCGGTATAGGTAGGGCGGCGCGGCTCGGGTCGGGCGGCGCGGCTCGGTTCGGGCGGCTCGGGTCGGGCGGCACGGCTCGGTTCGGGCGGCTCGCTTCGGGCGGCGCGGCTCGGTTTGGGCGGCTCGGTTCGGGCGGCTCGGGTCGGTTAGGACTGGCGGCTCGGGTCGGGCGGCTCGGTTCCGTTAGGGCTGGGCGGCTCGGGTCGGCTCGGTTCGGGCTGCTCGGTCTGGGTGGGGCCGTTCGGGGCCGCTAAGGGCGAGCGCGGGGAGCGGGTGCTAAGGGCGAGCGCGGGGCCGACGTAGGTGCTAAGGGCAAGCGCGGGGCCGACGTGGGTGCTAAGGGCGAGCGCGGGGCCTATCGGGGCCGTGAGGGACGAGCGCGGGGCCGATCGGGGCCGTAAGGGACGAGCGCGGGGCCGACGTGGGCCTCTAAGGGCGAGCGCGGGGCCTATCGGGGCCGTGAGGGAAGAGCGCGGGGCCGATCGGGGCCGGTAAGGACGAGCGCGGGGCCGACGCGGGCCTCTAGGGATAAGCGCGGGGCCGATTCGGGGCCTCTAAAAGCGAGCGCGGGGCCGACCGAGGCCTCTAGGTGCGAGAGCGCGGGGCCGACGGGGCCTCTAGGGGCGTGAAAGCCGAGGCGCCCTAGGGCGCAGGTAGGTAGGTAGGTAGTGGTGGGCCCTAAAAAATCGGTCCTAGGAAGGACCTGCTCTATACCATGCTGAACAAGAATGAATGAACTAAGAGTGAAATGAGTACAAGTATCAAAACCTAGGAATGTGTACCCCCTATAGGCTAACCCACTGTAGCCTAAACAACTACAACAACATATATAATGTTTGACAGATTCATCGGCATAAACAGTTCGGCAGTGTAACACAGTACACGCAGCAGATGGAGAGCCTCTTCAACCGAATTACCGACCTGACCGAAGGGGAAAAAATCCAAGCGTATACTGAGGGGCTAAAGATGGAAGTCCGCCGACAGGTGATTGCCGCAAACTACAACAACTACCGCGACATGGTGTGTGCAGCAGAGAGATTCGATGCGCTAATGCGATGTGAGCCCGAGACACGACGCCACGTGCCGAACAGATCATTCGATACGAAGCGATCGGCACCACCCACGACCACCGACCTAATGAATATCGACAAGATCGACGCGAAGCAGCGGCCGACAAAATATGAGAAGTGCGAATTTTGCGGCGCAGCAGGACATCGATTCTTGGCGTTTTGGAAAATGAAGAAGGCACAAGCAGAGCTGCAGGGCAACAACAGTGCGACATCCACGATGGCAAAAAAAGGAGGACATGATGGCGCGAATTTAAAACGCCACGACCGGCCAGCAACAGGGGAAAACGCTGAGACAAATGGAGGCTCCGCGAAACAAGACTCTGCACCGACCGGGAAACTCCAGCCGAACACCCTCGAGAGTAAGAATATTTCCTCTCGAGGTTTTCAAGCCTTTAAAAAATTCAGGGGAGATTTCAAGGCCAAGAAAAAGCCTTCAGACATTATTCAGGTACCTGAGAAGTTGGGCAAAGCACTCCGGAGCGTTGAAAAGGGTCGTGCGTTCGAAGGAGTTCATATTCTCTCCCCGCAGCATAGTGTTAAGGCTCCCCATTGCCCACAGGAGAAGCCTACACAGCTGCAAAGGCTTAAGGGAAAGTTCCAGGCCAAGACGAAGCTGAATCGGCCTCGGATAAATCCTTCTAACCCTGCTCAGTTGGAAACTGATATGGAGTCAGCAGCTTCGAGCGTAGGACCGAGGGATGATCTATTCGACGTACCCTACAATCCTAAAAGCGAGACCATCTACTCTTTCTCGGAACAGCAAAAACCACTACTACTCGAGGTGATCTGCAATGGGCGATGCCTCCAGGCAATGGTGGACAATGGTGCGTCCCACTCGGTGTGCGACCGCGGGACGTTGGAGAAAATTGGAGAATTTTCGGAGGAGACCAAGTTCTCGGCAACAATGGTGGACGGTACAAAACTTCCCATCCACGGCAAAGCATCACTGCAGCTACACATAGGGGCGCTGAGGTGGAAGCCGACGTTGCTGATCACAAACATCAATGGTTTAGATTTTATCTTCGGGCGAGATTTCTTGAAGCGGTTCAACCCCGAGATCGACTGGGTCAGCAGGAAGGTGTGCATCTACAACAACGGGAAACGAGTGGAGCTGCGAAGCTGGACGGATACAAGGAACATTCCTGAAACAACATTGGCACAGTTCGAACGGACGGTGAACGAGAGTAACACGGGTTACTTAGCACTGGTTATGGTCGCAGTAGAGAAGGAAAGGCCGAGTTCGGAGCTACCTATAGCAGTGAAGGAGGTCTTGGAGCAGTACAAATATATAATGCCCGACGACCTACTTGCAGGCGTACCTCCAGCACGCACCGACGAGCACGAGATCGTGGAGGAACCAGGTGCGAAACCCGTCTCACGTGCACCATACCGACTGATTCCGACTGAACTAACAGACATGAAGAAACAGATAGAGTATCTACTGGACCGACAACTGATCCGCTCATCCACCTCTCCCTACCGTGCACTAGTCCTCTTCACTCCAAAACCAGACGGCAGTCTACGGATGTGCATTGACTACCGTGCACTGAACAAACAGACAGTTCAAAACAAATACCCCATACCGCGCATAGACGACCTACTGGACCAACTGCGTGGTGCAACAGTCTTCTTGAAGCTGGACCTACGGTCGGGTTACTGGCAGATCAAGATGGCGGACAACTCGATCCACAAGACGGCGTTCCTTACCAGATACGGCTCCTATGAATACTTGGTGATGCCGTTCAGACTCTGCAACGCACCAGCAACGTTTCAGGCGGAGATGAATCACATCTTACGACCCCTGCTGGACGAGTGCGTGGTGGTGTACCTGGACGACATTCTCATCTACTCCAAGAACATGAAGGAGCACGTGGAGCATCTGCGGAAGGTGTTCGAGATCCTGCGGAAAAACAAGTTCTACGTGAAGCTGTCGAAGAGCGACTTCGCCCTGAAGAAGGTGCAGTTTCTCGGGCACATGGTTGAGTGTCGAGGGCGTACACGTGGACCCGCGGAAGATCGAAGCCGTCAAGAAGTGGAAAGTACCGGAGAACGTGAAGGAGTTGCAGGAGTTCCTAGGCTTCGCCAACTACTACAACAGGTTCGTACCGTAGTACGCTAAGATAGCAGCACCACTGACCGACCTACTGAAAAAGGATACACCCTACAAGTGGGATACTCCTCACCAGCAAGCCATGGAGCAGCTACAGACAGCACTGACTACAGCGCCAGTACTCATCCTACTAGATCCAGACAAGGACTACGTGGTGGAAGCAGACGCTAGTGACCAAGTAGTTGGAGCAGTACTGATGCAGGATCACGGACGCGGTTTGCAGCCCATTGCCTACCTCAGTAAGAAGCTACACGGAGCGTAACTGAATTACCCCATCCATGACAAGGAATCTTTAGCGATAGTCATAGCCTTCAAGGCGTGGGGGTGTTACCTAGAGGGAGCCAAGACTACAGTCTATACTGACCACTGCAGTCTCAAATACCTGAAGTCGTAGCCGACGCTCTCACGACGACATTTAAGGTGGGTGGACTTTCTGGAAACTCACTTTCACTACGGCATCGTCTACAAGCCCGGGCTACACAACAAGGCAGACGCGTTCAGCCGCCTCGGACATGTAGCAGGCATCCAGCTCGACGAGATGAACCCTCTGCTCAAGGGTCTATTCCAACATGGGTACTCCGTGGACGCAGAAATTGCTACAGCACAGACCAAGAAGTTGTTACAGTGGGAGAAAGGCTTAGCTCTAAGGAAGGGTTCAAGAAAGATTTGGGTACCGAATTACTCCCCGCTACAGCAGATCCTATTGGAGGAGTTTCACGACGTACCTTACGCGGGACATTTCGGGAGCAACAAGACGTTAGCAGGGATAACGAAGTATCACTACTGGCCCGGGATGGCATCAGACGTGCAGCAGTTCGTCACCTCTTGCGACACGTGCCAGCGGATGAAGAGTAGCAAGCAGAAAAAGCAGGGTTACTTCAGCCTCTACCCGTACCGGAGCAGCCATGGCAGGTCGTTAGCCTCGACTTCATCACAGGACTTCCTTCGACCTCACGGGGACATGATTCCATCCTCGTGGTGATCGATAAGTTCTCCAAAATGGGTCACTTCATACCGACCAACGCCACAGCTATAGCTGAAGCAACTGCTCGCCTCTTCTTCGACCGCATCATCACCATCCACGGCATCCCCACTACACTCATCTCGGACAGAGACCCCAAATTCACGAGTAAGTTCTGGAAGGAGCTCATGGGATTGTTGGGGACAAAGCTTGCAATGTCTTCAGCATACCACCCCCAGACTGACGGACAGACAGAGCGACTCAATCAAGTGGTTGAACAGTTACTGCGCACAGCTTGCAAGGATGACGTCAGCCACTGGGACACACAGTTACCGACCCTAGAGTTCGCTTACAACAACGCCTCACATGCGGCCACAGGGAAAACGCCTTTCTTCCTGTGTTATGGACGGGAACCACTCACCCCATAGCAGCCAACTACACCGGCACACGTCCAAGCCGCACATGACTTCGTCACCACCATGCAGCAGCTATGGGAGAAGACTCAGCGATGACTCACCACGATACAGACCTCCCAGAAGCAGTATGCCGATCGTCAGCGACGTGATCACTCAGTAGCAGTCGGAGATCAGATGCTTCTTGAGACGCGCAACTTGAACCTGTCTCACCTCCCATCCAAACTCCGGCCTCGCTTCTGTGGTCCTTTTCTCGTTGAGGCACAGGTGACACCAGTAACATTCCGCTTGCGCTTACTTGACACATGGAAGCTTCACAACGCTTTCCATGTCCAACTACTGAAACCCTACAAGGACCCCAACCAACAGTTCCAGGGACGCCAGCTACCGTCACCACCACCTGTTCTTATACAGGATGAAGCCGAGTACGAAGTGGAACGTGTTCTCACTCATCGGCGCCGTAGCGGCAAGACCCTCGAGTTCCAGATCCGCTGGAAGGGATACGACCCCACTGAGGACAGTTGGGTTGCAGAAGCTGATATGGGCAACGCACGCCGTGCTCTCAAGGACTATCTTGTGAAGCAGGGTGTATCTCACGCCACCCAGCTTTGAGGGGGGGACCTGTGAGAGTACGACGGCTTATGCCAGCTATGCTTGCTTGCCTTTACTTTATCATGCTATTTCTAGCATAGGATAATTATATGCATGCATGAATTGCTTGATTTCCTAGGCTAGGTGCTTTCCTATATTTTATTATAGTTATAGCACCAAGCTAGGTTGCGTGCACCGAATTCTGGCTTTTCGGTTGCCACCGAATTGCCTTCTACCAAATTCGGTAAGGATCTGTTCGGGACGCTTCGCGACCCGCGGAACCTTCGTGTAACACCAATCTAATGGGGCCTTGCGTCGAGCCTATATATAGCCTTGTGTCGAGCCTATATATAGCCTCGTGTTGTACCCAGGTGATCATTCAATTCAATTCACTCTCTCTTTTCTGAGCTCGATCCTAGATCCTCACAGTGAAGGCACGACGCGAATGGGTTGCCTGTACTTTTTTCGCGCGTGCACGTGCGCTGAACTTGTAGCGATATCTTGCTTCGCTTCTGCAAAAAGTTTATTTGTTAACCATTGGTAAGCGAACATGTGTTCTGTTTACGATATCAATACATTTCGCTAATGCCTTCAACGAACTTGATTGCAACACGTATACTGCTCCCGTCAGCAGGGTAGTGTGCTGCTCGGCGACGTTTTTTTACAACTGGGAAATTAACACGTGGTGAGCTGAGACAGTTCTCGAGCGCAACTGGTTTCGCACCTTTTTTAACGAACCTACAGATAACACGTGGTGAACCCAGTCGAAGAGCGAGTTACCAGCAGTGGTGTTGCACGCTCATGTGCAGAAGCATTGTCCGCAAGGACTCGACGACCGTGCTCATCTTCCGCTCAGCCATGCCGTTTTGCTGCGGAGTATAGGGGCACGTCAGGTCGTGGACGATGCCCTTCCCGTCGACAAAGTCGGTGAATGCCTTCCCAAGGAACTCCCCTTCTTGATCGGAGCAAAGCGACAGCACCGACTTCTTCGTCTATCGTTCCACAAGCACCAGCCAATTCTTGAACTCCCGCAGCACGTCGCTCTTCTTAGCGACCGGCATTGCCCACACGAACCGAGTATGGCGATCCTTGAGCAGCAGAAAGTACAGGCTGCTATCCTTCGCAGCCACTCGAAATGGCCCACACAAGTCGATGTGCACGACAGCCAATCCCTCCTCGGCGACCGAGCCCTTGTCGGGGAAGGTATGCCGCGTCAGCTTTCCTCCGACGCACGAGACACACGGTGGGTCTGCTCCGGTCGACGGCGTGATGTCGAATCCAATAGCAACTTCATGCTTCGCCAAGCTCTAGATCATGTCGACGCCGACGTGCGCGAGCCTTGCATGCAATAGGGCAGGGGTCGTCTTTGTCGCCGAGACGATCGTCCGCAGAGCCACCACCTCGATCGATGGCGACTGCGTCAAGCAAGGGCGAAGGTCGGTGCAGAGAACACGTCCGGTGTAGCGTGCTCGATCGAGCACCTCCCCGGTCACGGTGACGAGCAGCATCTCGTCGCCGTCGCCCTGTAGCTGCACTCCGCTCTCCTTCAGCTGGCCAGCTGATAGTAGGTTCGCCTGTACGCCCGGAACGTAGAGCACGTCGGGGATGAGGACCTGCTTCCCGGCCTCCCCTTGCAGAGCGACGGTTCTGCGACCCTCGACAGGCTGCAATGCCCCGTTGAACCCACGCACGTGCTTCACACCGTCGCTCGGCCCCATGTCGACGAAGACCGACTTCGTCCCCATCAGGTGGTGGGAGCACCCACTGTCGAGCAGCACCGCTATCAGGTTGGCCTGGAAGTCCTTGCCAGCCTCCGGCGCTAGCAAGACCGTTGGCTCCACCACGCCGACCATCAAGCAGGACGCCTCCCCGTCGCCTCGGCTCTTGCCACTGGAGCTGTCGACGTCCTTTGTCGATGATTTCTTCTTCGACGCTTGCTTCTCCTTGCGTGGCTTCTCATCTCGACGGGGGCGACGACTCGCCGATCGACCACGGCCTCCCTTGTTGTCGTCCTTGTCGCTGACATCGCGGTCGGGGCACTCGAAGGAGAGATGGTCGGGGTCGCCGCAGATCCAGCACTCCCGCCGTCGACCAACACCACCTCGTCGACCCTTGTCCCGCGTCGACCGCTTCTCGTCGACGTCCTTCGTCAACCGCCCACCTCCGCTACCACCTCTACCCGGCTTCCCGCACTGCCCTTGCTGCTGATTCAGCTTTGTCGATGTAGCATAGTTTGCCTGCGAATGGAGCTCTGTGGGCTGTTCGGCCTCCTGTATCACCTCATCTTGAAGAATGTAGCTGGTGATGGAGTCCTTGTCGGGGGACTCACGCGTGCGGGCACCATCATCATCCTCTTCATGAGATTGTAGCTGCGCGGCAAGCCCTTGACGATGTGGATGATGTAGGACTCCGTCGAGTACTCGGCGCCTGCCATCCGCATCTCAGCCAGGATCTGTCGAGCACGGTTGCAATAATCCATCGCCGACTCCTGCTTGCCCATCTGAATGTGAGTCATCTTCTTCTCCAGCTACCCGATGTACAGGTCGTCCCTGACCTGGTACGTCGACATGATGAAATGCCATGCCTAGTGACCAGCATCCAGTCGCTCTCGACAGCTCCTGAGCGCCAGCTGCACCACCGGCGAGCAGCACCTCAAGATGACCATAAAGGTGAGCAAGTGAGCCGCTCGAAACTCCCCGCGCAGCTCGACATCGTCCACAAGCCGAATTGGCACTGTGCCGTCGGCGAAGCGCTTCAGCCCAGCGACCTCCAACTGAGATCCGATCGACTCCCTCCAGGTGATGAGGTCCCGTCGACCTTGCAGCGGTGCGACGGTGATCCGGTCCGGCGAGAACTTGAAGTAGCCATATGCCGGTGCAATCCCGCCTGCCGTCACATGCGTCGTCGCCGAGAGACCTCCACCGCTCCGTAGAGGAGAGCGAAGTCGAACATCGACGTCGACACGCGAGCTGCCCGCAGCCGCCGTCGACCGCTGCACTCGCGCCCGGATTCCGTCGACACCACCGTCAACCTTGATCACCCCTCTCTGCCTCGTGCCTTTGCTGCCGCTGACTCGTGCACCACCGTCAACCTCGTCGTTGACACCACCTTCATTGCGCACCGGTGGAGGAGATGCAGGACAGGAAGGGTGTTCCTTCGCCCACTGCAACCGGATGCCCAACTCGACGATCAGCAAGGGGATCGTCCTGTACTCGCCATCCGCGTGGCGTTTCCTCGCATCAACCAAGCGTGTCTCCAAGGTGTCCGCTACACCCGCATCAACTACGGGGTCAACCATGGTGACTATCGCTCCTGCCGGCCTACGAACGACTTAGTAGGTGCAAAAGTCGGCTCCTATCTGAAGGTAATCTGCGGGGCCGTCCACGCTCACCGCACCATGCCGAGATTCACTCTACAACGGTAGTGAGCTAGACTACGAGGGTTGGTACGAACAAGTAGGAGTGATCGTAGCTTTGCTTGGTTCCTTAGTGCTTGCACATTTACGGAAGTAATCGGCAAGAGTTTCCACTAGCTAAGTTGGAATTTCAGAATGATTCAAGAAGCAATGATAAGAATGACTACATCAGGCACCTAGCAACCCTGCTAATAGCCTGGTCGACCGCCAGTGCAGCTCGGTCGACCGCCTTCCTGCATTGCATAGAGGAGCCGCGCCAGCACGGCAAAAGGGCGACCTTCCAACAGAGCAGGTCGACGGCGTGCCAACGCTGCAGCCGAGCGGCTGTCCAGCGTTGCCCCGTAGAATACAGCAGTGCGCACGCTCACAGATGCGCGCAGACGATTGGGCCGACTTGCCTCATTAGGCATCCGTCGGCTGTTGTCTGTGCCTGACGAGCCACATCGACTCCGGGATACCAGCCCGCAGTCGCGTGCGCCATCGCATCCTCGACGACGTTCGCGTGCCTCCGCAGAACTCCTCGAGCAGGTTACCCGGTCGACCACCAGATGCTTCCGGTCGACCACCACTGCTTCAGGTCGACCACCAGATCCCTGTGTTCGATCACCAAGTGCCTCTAGTCGACCACAACTCCCGTCGAGCTACCCCCTGGTCGACGGACCCCTTCCGTCGACCGGAACATTCAGCAGTTGTCGCCAAGCTCCCCTCGTCGACGACTGCTCACTTGTTAGGTCGACAGACTACTCCGTCAACCTCTTGGTCGAGCTATAGGTCGACGGGATGCTCGGAGACCTTTCGGTCGAGCTGCAGGTCCTGGTCGACGTCCCACCCATCTCCCAGACCAGTCATTTGCAGCTGTCGAGCTCCCAGGTCAACAGCAACACCACATCCGTCCCCTGCATCTCGACGTAGCCTGTCGAGTAGCTCTCCCACTGTGAACGGTCGGCTGCTACTCCCATACATCCGACCAAGTCGTCGGTGTTGCCCAAGCGAGGGCGGGGCCAACACTCCATTCCCGTTAACAGTAACTACATTAATTGAGGTTCGCTTTTGCTCGCTGCTACAGAACATCTCGCGACAAAAGAACTAGTAATGGGGCTACCCTGTAATTGAATTATACAAATAGTCCCTTAATTTCGCCAAATTTGAGGTGGAAGGAACATACAGCTCGCCTGGAAGCCGCTTTTGAGGTTCCCTTTTGTTTCGTAGAAAAACATACGTCAGATCGCGCGCCGCAGGATGCGATCGATGATTGCGTCACATCGGGGCAATCACACCCTATTGATTCCGATCTGATCCAATCGACCACGGATTGCGTGAGATCGTAGCGATGTGCACCGCGTCCTTACCTCGTTAGTTTTCGAAAGTAGAACCTTCGTCTAGCGTAGTCGTTTAGAAGGTTATCCGTTTGTACCTGTACTCTATATATACACCATTTTTCATTCATAGCCCAACCCTAAAGTCGCTGTAAGCACCACCTCTCTGATCCACGAACCTGTGAGAGTCGTTTGTGAAGTGCTCCTCCACAAAATACGTCACAGAAGAGTGGGAAAACCCTGGGGTAGCCAACCATTTTTGCGGATGAATCTTTGGGTGAGGTTTGGAGCCCACGCAGATTTCCTCACCTTCTTCCTGCACCCCCCCCCCCCCCCCCCCCCCCCACCCCCCCACCCCCCCCCCCTCCCCCCCCTCTTCTTGACAATAGAGCATGGAAGTGCTTTCTCCCCTTCCTCCCAACAACGACCACCCAACCACCGCCCCGTACCCAGCGTGCTTCGCCCTGTAAAGTAGGTAGCTAGAGACTCGGGTTTCTTATGAATGTGGCTCAGGGCAGGAATCAATATGGCCTGAAATTATGGGCTGGATTTGGCTGATTTCCCGATATTTCAGGGCTCGTTTCAGGCCAGCTCAATCTCGTAATGGTTGGCCTAGGATCAAGCGACGGCCCTGCCAAGTCTGACCCGCTGTCATGCAGACTTCTCCAAATATACTCGCTAAAGTAGGCCTACAGTAGGGAATTATCATTCCTTTGATTTAAAGAAAGATTGTTACACCTATTGCTATGTTCTAAATTGTTCAAATATGGAGCTAACACATTCATGCGAAACCCTAATCGTCTGTCCATCCGTACATATCCGTACATTTGCCGCACAACCCGCCTTGGTGAAAATGGCAGTCCCGTAGCCGCCACTTTCAACCACTAGTCCAGTTCCAGTCCATTCCCACTTCCACAATCCAGGCTTCCGGCGTGTTTAGGGAGGGATCGGGAGTGATAAGAGGAGTTACGAGAACCCTAGTCGGATGAGTAAATTGAGTCGAATAGTTGGTTCTTATTAGAGTCAACCCGACTGGAAGGCCAGCAGACCTGGAGTGTGTATAGTTTGTGTGACCGTGGCGGCTTTGCTGCGACCATCAGGGAATGGAACCCACAGCAACCCTTCTGCTCCGGACACTGCTTCTGCTGTCGTGGCACGAAGTCTCACAAGTCGAGAGCGTGCCTTTCGCCAAGTCCCAGGGTGCGTGCCACCACATAATCCTTGACCTAAAAGGCGCATGTAAATTGATTTCCGGTTCATGACACAGTTCGACCTGAATAGGGTTACCATTCTTCGTCAATTTCGGAGATGCACCCTTGCGAAAACATAATCATTTGAACTGCGCGCTTGTGTAAATCAGTATTCCAAACGGGGCTCGGAATCGATGCCTGAACATGCGTGCGCACGTTAAAGTGAACCTGTGCACTTTTGTGCATGTGCATCAAATTGGCGACTTGCGAGAAACCTTGCGAACTGCACAAGCCCTTCTGACGAACATTTTGAGCCTCGTCAACCATCAACGAGCCACGTGCCAGCATTGATGGCCACGAGGGCTATTTGTAACCTTCTCAGAACCGAATCGCAACCAGCCAACGTGGTGTGGAATTAGAAACAAGAATGAATGAACTATGAATGAAGTGGGTACAAGTACTAACCCTAATTGGGTTGTACCCCCTATGGGATACCCCACTACAGCCTACACAAAAGTATAAGCTATAATGTTCTGACACACCCCCATAGGCAAAGTGGGGGAGAAGAAAGGGGTCACAAGACCGGTCAAGCAAAGCAAAGCAAAGCAAGCTCAGGGTGGATCACAACGTCACCACACATTCTGAGCACAAGTTCAAGGCCACAAGGCCAGTTCACATGCAGGAGTACATATATATATAAGGCTAGAAAAGCAAGAGCAGGTATATATATATATGTAACAGTACAAACAAGGTCAAGGGGTGAGCAAGTGAGGCAAGACAGGGACAAGGCCCACCTGAGTGCAGAAGCGCTGATGATCACAAGGCGGAAGTGCCTTGGTGAAAACATCAGCAGTGTTGGCCTTAGAGGCCACGTACGCAAGCCGCAACTGACCACGCTGCTGTAGCTCACGAGCAAGGAAGTAGCGAAGAGCAATGTGCTTTGTTCTGTGCTCCAGTCTCAGCTCTCGACACAAGGCCAGCATGGCCTTGTTGTCTACGTACAGGACTGGAGGAGAACGAGGCGGCTCTCCAAGGCCGGTCAGCAGGTAGGTGAGCCAGCGAAGCTCCTGAGCAGCCATGGCCCCGGCGTAGATCTCAGCCTCACAACTGGAGCCGAGAACAGAAGACGAGCGAGTAGCCCGCCACGAAACAGAGCCGGAACCAAGGCTGAAGGTGTAACCCTGTGACGACCGCTGCGTAGCCTGGTCGTCAGCCCAAGAAGCGTCCGCGTGCCCAGTGAGGACCACTAGACGTCGCCCTCCAAGCACTAGCCCCATGCCCGACGTACTGCACAAGTAGCGCAACACCCTCTTCGCTGCAGCCATGTGCTCTGGTCGGTGTCTCCCAGGAGCAACATAGCGTGCAAGAATGCTAAGAGGGTATGCAAGGTCAGGTCGTGTGCAGGTCATCAGGTACATGACGCAGCCAACAAGCTCAGGGTACGGGCCACTCGACTCTACGGACTCATCCGAAGGCAGAGCTGAGAGTGAGTGGCGAGTAGGCAGAGGAGTGGCCTGAGGCGAGGAGTACGTGAAGCCGAAGCGCTGAAGGACCTGCTGCACCATGTGTGACTGAGTCAGGGTAATGGTGCGGCGTGCTCTGTCCCGGGTGATCTGCAAGCCAAAGTAGCTGCGCAGTTCACCCAAATCAGTGCACGTGTGTCTCTTCTGCAGCTCGGACTTCACGTAGGCGAGTCCAGCAGTGTCAGCTGTGGCAAACACCAAGTCGTTGACGTACACGAGGATGTAGAATGGCGGCAAAGAGGTGTCGGTGCGCAGAAACAGCGACGGGTCGGCAGTAGAAGGAGCAAACCCAAGAGCCGCAAGCGTAGTCCTCAGTGTGTCGTGCCACTCACGTGGCGCTTGGCGGTGACCGTAGAGTGGACGCCGGAGACTCCACTGGGTACCAGGAGGGAAAGACCCAGTGAAGCCATGTGGGCGGCGCAGCCAGATCTCCTCGTGCAGGCTGCCCTGCAAGAAAGTTGTGCTGAAGTCGAGAGAGTGCAGCTCGTAGTCACGGTGAGCAGCAATGTGCAGCAGTACCCGAAGAGTGGTCATCTTCAGGGTGGGGGAGAAGGTCTGAAAGTAGTCAACTCCCTGCCGCTGACTGAAGCCACGAGCCACGTAACGCGCCTTGAAGACAGGCGGAGAACCCGGCGGCCGCTTCACCCTGAAGATCCACATGCCACTGACGATGTTCGCCCCAGGAGGGGGAACAGCGTCAACGTAGGTGCCTGTGGACTTTAAGGAAGCCATCTCTGCATCCATAGCTGCCTGCCACTGAGAGGAGTAGGGACCCTCTATCGCCTCCGCGTAAGAGCGCGGAGTCGGGATGTCAAGTGCATCCGGGTCTCCCTCAGGCGTAAGCAGTACGGACACGAGATGAGGTGAAGTAGCTGCCAGACAGTGGAACTCCTCCTGCCTGTCCTCAAGGATGTTCGTGCGAAGGGCACACTCACCCCCGACGGACGGAGGACAGACAGATTCAGACTCAGCGACAAGGCTAGCAGCGTAGTCTAGACGACAGCGAGCAGCAATGTCGACGAGCTCAGTAACTCGGGCAGACGCAGCAGTGGACTCAAAGGAAGGGTCAGTGACGACACTAGCAAGGAGACGCGTGACAGTAGGACTGGCAGCACGAAGAGAGTCCGACTCCGGGTCGGCAAGAGCGTGAAGAGAGGACTAAGGAGGAGAAGGCAAAGGGGCACGCAGAGGAGCAGTAGACGGACGTGGAGACATCCTGTGCGTGCCAGGGACAGGAGGAGGACGCGGACGCGAACCACGACCACTAGCGCGAGTAGGACGGACAGGCGACGGAGGGCGAGACGCAGGCTCACGACGCTCAGCAAGACCTCCAGTAGGACAAGCGTAGGGAGAAGGAGCAGGCAAAGGGGAGGTAGGCTGCAATTGTAACTGTGACGGGACAGGCTATGGACACTCTAAGGGAGGAGGAGGACCAGTAGAAGGTGGAAGACTAAGAACCTGCTGCAGGAGCGGAACGAAGTATGGTCGAGGCCGCGTGGCGACGCGAGAAGCAGCAGGGACAGCACCAGTACCCCCAGCAGGAGCACTCGCTCCACTATCACCTCCAGCAGCGCCAGAACCTCCAGCAGCACCAAGAGTACCTGCAGCAGGACCGCCAACAGTAGTCTCAGCTCCAACACCCTCAGCAGCACCAGCTCCTGTCCCACCCGCAGGCCCAGCCGCTCCAGTACTCCCAGTACGAGCACCTCCGGGACCCGCAACAGCAGCACCCTCAGTAGCCGAAGAACCTCCAGCACCAGGAGAACGCCTCCAGCGCCGGGCAAACCACTCGCGCAGCTCCTGTGGAGAGAGTGGCTCCCGCAGAGACGAAGCACCCGGAGAACCTCCAGGCGGAGCACCCCCGGCTCAGCACCCCCAGGCGTAGCACCCCCAGACTCAGCACCCCCAGGCTCAGCACCCCCAGGCTCAGCACCCCCAGGCCCAGCACCCCCAGGCGTAGCACCCCCAGACTCAGCACCCCCAGGCTCAGTACCCCCAGGCTCAGCACCCCCAGGCGTAGTACCCTCAGGCTCAGCACCCCCAGCCTCAGCACCCCTAGGCTCCGCACCCCCAGGCCCAGCACCCCCAGGCTCAGCACCTCCAGCAGCACCAGAGTCACCAGTGACCTCGACAGGCTCTACTACGTCTACCTGGGACACACCTGAAGGGGCAGGACCCTGAGGGGGGAGGGGGTCTACCTAGGGGGGACCTGGTACAAGGAAGAGCGGTGGCGGGGGGAGGGACGGAGTGCGGTAGGGAAAGAGGCGGTAGTAGGGGACCGACTCGTCGAACGTGACATCCTGGGAGGACAGAACACGGCGAGAGGTGGGGTGGTAGAACTGCCACCCAGGCGCATCAGGGGGGAACCCCAGGAAGACGCACGGAGCAGCACGAGGGGACAGCTTGTCCGCAGACAAGTCGCGGACAAACGCCCGAGATCCCCAGACCCGGAACGCCGACGCATCGCCAACCTTCCCCGTCCATAGCAAGGCTGGGGAGGTCTCCGGCCTGGAGACCCTGGGGTGAAGGTTGATCTGATGCGCCGCGTACCTCACCGCAAACGGCCACAGAAAATGGGGGGCAGCCGCATGCATCATAGACGTACGGGCGACGTCCATGACCATGCCAATGCGGCGCTCTGCAATCCCATTTTGCTGCGGAGAGTCCGGAAGCGTGAAGGTCTGACGGATGCCTCGTGCACGACAGTAGGCTCGCAAAAGGCCAGAGGAGAACTCTCCGCCTCTGTCCGAGTGCAGACGCAGAACAGGAAAGTCCGAGCCAAAGCTCTGCCTGAGCTGGAGACGAGCTGCGCGGATCCAGTCGATCAGCACCTCAGTGACATCACCCTTGCTGCGCAAGGGGAAGACTGCGGTGTAACGCGAGTAGTCGTCAACAACGAGCAGGAAGTAGCGCTCGTGACCCTGTCCACGGACGCGGGCTGGGCCCCACACGTCCATGTGAAGCGTCTGCAACGGGGCCTCTGTCGGAGGAAACTGGGAGGAGTGAGGGGCAGCACGCTGGCGCCAATCGACACAGGGGACACAGGTAGGGCCAGGGCCCTGAGGAGGGGGAGGGAGGGACCGGGGGAGACCAGACACAAGAAGACGGGAGGCCATGCCTCTAAGCCGAAGCAGAGAGGGGTGACCAAGGCGGTGGTGCTAGAGGAGAGTCTCGTGAGACAGGAGACGACACGAACGCGGGGCAGACTCAGGACCAGACCTGGACGCTGCAGCAAACACCTGGCCAGACGCAGCGACCCTACCACACTCAGCATCGGGAGGAGACGTAGTGGTCAGTGTGTACAGGCTCGACCTCGGCTGACGGGTAAACGTAGCCAGGTGTCGACCTGTGCTCGCCTCTGTGCAGTGCGTCACGCGCTGACGCGCAGGAGTGAACTGGTGTACTCCTGCATCCTGTAGGTCAGCACCACTCACCAAGTTCGTAGAGAACGAGGGGAGGTAGAGACCAGACAGGGTGCCAGAGGGAGCCGCCGGACACGGGAGGACCGTGGAGAAGCGAGACAGGACATGACCCCCAGAGGGGTCAGCCAGAGACACCGCAACTGGCCGACTAAGCGGCGTGAGTGTGGTACGGTCCCGAAAGAAGGAGCGAGAAGCCCCAGAGTCAAGGGTGAAGGCGAGGGAGGCCGAAGCCGACGAAGTAACTGAGAGCGCAGACTCTCCAGTACCTGAGGACGCAGACGCACTAGCACCTAGAGGAGCAGCGTCGCAAGCACCTAGGGCAGCAGCCGCACCAGTACCTATAGCCTACAGCCTACACAAAAGTATAAGCTATAATGTTCTGACACGTGGCGCGATGTCAAGAACACGAACCGGGTAACCTAGGCCGCCTACGCGCGGCCCGTCGCGTTCGCAGTAGGTTCAACTCTCGTGTCCGAACCTCGCTGGGACCCCGTGCTAGTGAAGTGATTTAACTGAAATTACTACGCACGGTTCGAGCCAAGTTCACTTCGAATGTGACTCAACATTCGACTAAAGATCAGATGCTATACTCGATTATAAAATGTGAGCCTACGACGTTTTTCGGAATTACACACGCCCTAACCCTGGTATAAGATCCATTGCCCTTCCTTGTGGAGTTGCGGGTGTCATGCAAGGGGGCATGTGGTGAGAGAGAGGGAATGTGGTGAGAGCGAGGCAGAGAGAGAAAGAGAGAGAGAGAGAGAGAGAGAGAGAGAGAGAGAGAGAGAGAGAGAGAGAGAGAGAGAGAGAGAGAGAGAGAGAGAGAGAGGATATGGGGAATTGAGAGAGAGGGAGAGAGAGGATATGGGGAATTGAGAGAGAGAGAGAGAGAGAGAGAGGATATGGGGAATTGAGAGAGAGAGAGAGAGAGAGAGAGAGAGAGAGAGAGAGAGAGAGAGAGAGAGAGAGAGAGACTGGATGTTCTCTCTTCGGCCACACGCAGAGGATGTTCTCGATGACTGGATACGCCACCGGGGACTGGCTGACTGCGATCCCACTTGAGGCTACTAGACGGATAGGCCCCGTCCATTTCACAAACGCCGTACGGTTCCGCCTGGGCCTCCCCTTTTCAACCCCCAAAAATTGTGACTGCGCGGACCAGGTAGCTATCACGGATCCCCGCCTCCCGAACCATCTCCTCCGCTGCGGCACAGGCAAGCATCGCACTAACACACACAACGAGCTGCGCGATGCATGCATCAGCATGGCACAGCACGCCGGGTTCATTGTTCACAGTGAGTCGGCGGTTTACTGCCCCATCGAGGAACAAACCGCAGATTTCACCATGACCAACAGAAGCAGCGGGGCAGTTTATGTGTGCGACGTGACGATCACGGATCCCATTAGCACAAGGGACCCTACGGCGGAGAAGGGCAGGGGCTGGGCGGCTCGGGAACAAGCGGACAAGAAAATCAAACACTGTGCAAATCGGCCGGAGACGGTGGGTTTCTTCCCACTTGCGGTGGACACCTATGGCTGCCCGTGCGGGGAAGTCCCGGTCTTCCTCAAGCTCCTCGCAGACACAGCGGCTCGGCGGCACTTCAACGCCGACTCTAAATCTTTTTATGCCGCCAAGTTTCTGCATCTATTCCGGCAGCGCTGGTCAGTGGCCCTTCAGAGAGCCCAATCGGTGGGTCTCCTTCTCAAGCTTGGCGAGGCAGCGGCTGCAGAGAACCCGCCGGTAGGAGGCATCGGCCAGGAACTTCACCCAGGGGATTGCTTTGCGGTGGTTGAGCCTTACCTTGAGCTCTAGAGTGTGTAGTTGGTAGGAGGGGTTGTGTTGCAAGCTCTGTCCTAGTACCCTATGAACCTGCATGCATGTACTTGACCCTCTATCAATACAAGGACCATTAGAGAGAGAGAGAGAGAGAGAGAGAGAGAGAGAGAGAGAGAGAGAGAGAGAGAGAGAGAGAGAGAGAGAGAACGTAATGCGGTGGCAGGCCTCGCTCCCACCGAGCCTAGGCGTCCTGGGCCTCGCCGAACCTGCTGTAGAGGGCCGATACAGTTTCCTGGCGAGTTTTGTGCAGGCCCACACACTATGTGTACGGTTAGGGGGCCAAGCAGGGGCCACCATGACAGCAGCACTAGACACCCCCGAAGCAGCTGACCACAGCCCCAACGAACTACGGAGGTGGATCCAGGACTGCAGGGACAGCCTCACACAGGAGGCGAGGGAACTTATCTCGGCGGAGCAGGCGAAACCCAAGGGCCAACTACAGCACCGTCTCGCTCTCCTAGTCCAAGGGGCCTGGAGTGCCGCCTAGATCCCCGCATCCAAGCAGATGGAGCTGAATCCCCTGCTGGGCCACACTCAACGCCTCATGTCCCTCACAGGCTATGGGGCGGGGGACTGGCTCATGGCAATCCCCTACATGCTAGCCCTACGGTTATATCCATGCCATCGCCCTACAGTTCCGGCTAGGCCTGCCACTCTCTGTACCCGACTGCTGTGACTGCAGCAAACGAGTCCCCATTCTGGATAAAAGGCTCACTTGCTCCGGTGCGGTACTGGGCACGGCCGGACCAACACCCACAACGAACTTGGCGGCAGGATGAAAGATTTGCTGTGCACAAGGAGTGCACTGCCTTCAGCCCGGTGACACCGACCAGCGAGCACGACGGCGTCTTGTCGTCCTGCCCCTTGCCGCCAGTAGAGGAGTCGGCGTCCTTCGCCGAGGTCGACTTCGTCGACTGCTTCTCCGTGCGCGGCTTGTTTCCTCCTTGACGAGGTCGACGACTGTCAGACCTTCCGCGACCTCCCTTGGCGCCGTCGTCATCGGAGTCTCTGCGGTCGGGGCACTCGAAGGAGAGATGGTCGGGGTCGCCGCACAGCCAGCACTCCCTGTGGAGATTAACTCTACAACGGTAGTGAGCTAGACTACAGGGGTTGGCACGAACTACTAGAGGTGATCTTAGCTTTGCTTAGTTCCTTAGTGTTTGCACATTCACGGAAGAATTTGGCAAGAGTTTTCACTAGCAAAGTTAGAATTCCAGAATAATCAAGAAGCAATAACAACAATGACTACATCAGGCACCTAGCAACCCTGCAGCCAGCCTGGTCGACCGCCAGCGCAGCTCGGTCGACCGCCTGCCAGCATTGCGTAGAGGAGCCGCGCCAGCACTGCAGAAGGGCGACCTGCCAACAAAGCAGGTCGACGGCGTGCCCCGTAGAACACAGCAGTGCGCGCGCTCACAGGTGTGCGCAGACGATTGGCCCGACTTGCCTCATTGGGCATCCGTCGGCTGTTTGTCTGCGCCTGACGAGCCACATCGACTTCGGGATACCAGCCCGAAGTCGCCTGCGCCATCGCGATCTCGACGACGTTTGCGTGCCTCCGCAGAACTCGTCGAGCAGGTTACCCGGTCGACCTGGTCGACCCCTGGTGCTCTGGTCGACTCCCAGGTGCCTCCCGTCGACCACTGGGTCCCTCTGGTCGACCACCGGGCGCTCCTGGTCGACCACACCTCCCGTCAAGCTACCCCTTGGTCGACGGACCCCTTCCGTCGACCAGAACTGCTCTGTCGACCTCCCGGTCGAACTGCAATTCGACGGGACGCTCCGTTGACCTCCCGGTCGAGCTGCAGTTCAACGGGATGCTCCATAGACCTCCCCGTCGAACTGTAGGTCGACGGACCGCTTCGTCGACCTCCCGGACGGCTCACCCGTCGCCCAGGCCAGTCAGGTGCAGCTGTCGAGCATCCTAGTCGACAGCAACACCACAATGGTCCGCTGCAGCTCGACGTAACCTGTCGAGCAGCTATCCCACTGTGAGCAGTCGGCTGCTACTTCCGTACATCCGACCAAGTTGTCGGCGTTGCCCAAGCGAGGGCGGGGCCAACACTTCATTCCCGTTAACACTCCCCTGCCGCGCTCACGCTTGGGCCTCCAGCCCTCACGGCAGTACTTCACGGAGAGAACTCGTCCTCGGCGTGCACCCCACACACAGCACGCCGTCACCGCACCAGCCGTGCAGAAGGGCACGGCACCTACTGCTGCACCTTGTCGTCGCCGTCGCCGACGTCGACCAGACGAACTTGTCCGATGGCGACAGAGCACCGGTTGAAAGCCGGAAAATGCAGCGCCTTCGTCAGGAAATCCGCCGGCTGCTCGGTGGTCGGGATGTAGTTCAGCACAAATTTCCCGCGCCTCACCATGTGCTGCAGCCACGCGTAGCGTCGCTCTATGTGCTTGAGGTTGCCCGTCAGCCCCAAGCCCTCAGCGCGACAGTGATTGCCGACTTGTTGTCGACGCAGAGGATGGTCGGCTTCCCAGCGTCGAGCAGCTTGAATTCCGCAAGGAGGAAGCGAAGTCGACGCTCCTCCTTGCCAGCATCCGTGGCCGCCACGTACTCCGACTCGGTCGATGATAATGTCGCGCACTTGATGCGCGTGCTCGACCAGAAGACGGCGGCCCCTCCGTAGACGAACACGTAGCCTCCCGTGCTCGTCCGGTTCTGCTTGTCGCCCGCGTCGTCGGCATCGACGTAGCCGATCAGCTCCAACGATTCTGGTCCACCGCCGAACTCCAGGGCGGTGTCGCGGGTGTCGGCGAGGAAGGCGAGGCAACGGTCGACCTCACGCCAATGTTGGTCGCTCCTCACCGTGAGGCCGCTCCCCAGCTTGCTGCAGGCGAACGCAATGTCCGGCCTCGTCGTCGTCGCCGCGAACTGTAGCGAGCCGACCTTCTGCCGGTACTCCTCCTCTTCACGCTCCTGAGCCTCCTCGTCGTCGAACGTCAGCTGAGCGTAGGCGTCGACCGAGACCGGCGTCTTCGGGACTCGACCGCCCTGCTCCTCGTCGACGAAGCACCTTCGCAGCTTGTCGGCGTAGCCCTGCTGGTGCAGCCACAACTTCCTGGCTGACCTGTCGCGCACGATCTCCAGCCCAAGGTACTTCTCCACCGGCGAGATCTCACGCAGCTCGAAGGCGGCCTCCAGCAGCTCCTTCAGCTCCTTCAGCATCGCGGTGCTGCTGCTGGCGGCGAGCAGGTCGTCGACGTAGACCAACACCCAGCAGGTCACACCGTCGTCGCCGGTCTTGAAGTAGAGCGCCTCGTCGACCTGGCTCTTCTTCCAGCCAGCGCCCAGCAGCACACCATCGAGAGCCCTGTACCACAGCAGCGGCGACTGCTTCAGCCCGTAGAGGCTTTTCAACAGCTTACACACCCGGCCGGTCCCGTCGTCGAAGTAGTCCGGCTGGTACATGTAGAGCACCCTGTCGAGCTTGCTCTGCAGGAAAGCGTTCTTCATGTCGAGCTGCATCAGGTTGAGGTTGAGGACGGCGACGATGCTGAGGAAGATCCTCAGAGTGACATAGCTGCTCACCGGTGAGTACGTCTCGTCGTAGTCGGCGCCGTACACCTGCGTGAAGTCCTTTACGACCAGCCTCGCCTTCTCGCGCTCGACGGTGTCGTCGATGTGGTACTTGGTCGTCAGCACCCATCGGTTCTTCATAATGTTCACCCCGCATGGGCGTTCGACCAGCTCCCAAGTCCCCATAGCGATGAGGCTACGGATTTCTTCTTCCATGGCGGCCTTCACCGCCTCGCCCTTCCAGCTCGACAGCGCCTCCTTCACCGTCATCGTGGCAATGTCCCAGCGGTGTTCGGGGTCAGCATGCACGTCGGGGTCGAGCTCCGACAGGTCTTCATCCTCCTCGGCATCGTCGTACAGCAAGTCGTCGTCGACCTTGTCGTACACCGTGGTGAAGGCAGCTGGCGGTAGGCAGGCGTGGAAGCTCAACCGCTCCGGCGGCCGTCGAGCTCGACCTGAGCGTCGCAGCTCAGGCTTCGTGATCGGCACTTCCATCACGTCGCTGTCGGTGGACTCCTCATCCGCCGACTGCTCCCCTTTCTCGTCGACGAGAACGTCATCGACCAGCTGCTTCGACCCTTCGACCGGCTGTTCGTCTGCCGCTGCCTTCAACGACTCTCCTGTCGGCCGATCCGACTGCTGCTTCCCTGTCGAGTGTACCCCTATCGTTGCCTCCTGTTCGACCGGCTCCCTTGTCTGGTGCTCCCCTGTCGTCGACGGCTTCCCATCCTGGTCGACGAGCTTGGCGCCTTGTCGACCGCCGGCGATGCCATGGGCCGGCGCCACAGGCGACGCCTCAAGGCTCCCCTCATCGACGGTGGGCGACACAGGTGCCGACCCAGGCCGATCTGCGACGAGGAACGGAGGGGCAAAGACAGGGGAAGGAGAAAGAGCCTCCACAACAGCCTCATCACCGGGTCCGTCGACTTCGGCGAGCAACGGAACCGGCGCTGTAGATGTATCCGTTGGCGGGTGCGCCTGCGTCCGCTGCGACGCCGGCCCATACTTCGCCTTCCACACCTCCAGCGACAGCGTCTCGTAGAAGATCACCTCGACCGACGTGACCACCTTGTTGTCGGTCAGGTCGAGCACTTCCCAGCCCTTGCTTGCTGGCGACACACCCAGGTGAAGTCCCCAGCGAGCCTTCGGCGCCAGCTTCCCACCACGCTGCTGCTCGGGAATCATGAACTGCACCATGCAGCCCCACACCCGCGCCAGCGTAAGGTCAGGCTTCTGCCCGGTTAGCAGCTGGTACGGAGTCGTCCCCGGCGGCGTCGTCGACCGCTCCAAGCAGTTGCGCACCCAGACAGCTTGTCGTAGAGCAAGGTGCCACCAATGGTGCTGCACGCCCATGTGCAGCAACATCGTCCGCACGGACTCGACGGCCGTGCGCATCTCCCGCTCAGCCATGCCATTCTGCTGCGGAGTGTAGGGGCACGTCAGGTCGTGGACGATGCCCTTCCCGTCAACGAAGTCGGTGAACGCCTTCCCGAGGAACTCCCCTCCTCGATCGGAGCGAAGCGACAGCACCGACTTCTTCGTCTGCCGTTCCACCAGCACTAGCCACCGCTGGAACTCCCGCAGCACATCGCTCTTCTTGGCGACCGGCATTGACCATACAAATCGAGTATGGCGATCCTTTAACAGCAGGAAGTACAGGCTGCCATCCTTGGCAGCCACTCGAAATGGCCCGCACAAGTCAATGTGCACGACAGCCAGCGCCTCCGCTGCATCCGAGCCCGTGGCAGGGAAGATGTGCCGCGCCAGCTTTCCTCCGACGCACGAGACACATGGCGGGTCTGCTCCGGTTGACAGCGTGATGTCGAGCCCAGCAGCAACATCATGCTTCGCCGAGCTCTTGATCGTGTCGACGCTGACGTGGGCAAGCTGCGCATGCATTCTATCGGGGGTCGTCTTCGTCGCCGAGACGATCATCCGCAGAGCCACCACCTCGGTCGACTGCGACTGCGTCGAGCAGGGGCGAAGGTCGGTGCAGAGGACTCGTCCGGTGTAGCGTGCTCGACCGAGCACCTCTCCAGTCGCGGCGACGAGCAGCATCTCATCGCCATCGCCCTGCAGTAGCACGCCGCTCTCCTTCAGCTGGCCAGCAAACAACAGGTTTGCCTGAACACCCGGAACGTAGAGCACGTCGGGGATGAGCACCCGCTTCCCGGCCTCCCCTTGCAGAGCAACAGTTCCACGACCCTCGACAGATTGCAATGCCTCGTTGAACCCACGCACGTGCTTCACTCCATCGCTCGGACCCATGTCAACGAAGACCGATTTCGTCCCCATCAGATGGTGGGAGCACCCGCTGTCGAGCAGCACCGCCATCGGGTTGGCCTGCACAGCTGCTGCCACCGCCTGGAAGTCCTCGCCAGCCTCCGGTGCTAGCGAGACCGTCGACTCCACCACGCCGACCATCGAGCACGACGCCTCCCCGTCGCCTCGGCTCTTGCCGCTGGAGCTGTCGACGTCCTTCGTCGAGGACGTTTTCTTCGACGCTTGCTTCTCCTAGACTACAGGGGTTGGCACGAACTACTAGAGGTGATCTTAGCTTTGCTTAGTTCCTTAGTGTTTGCACATTCACGGAAGAATTTGGCAAGAGTTTTCACTAGCAAAGTTAGAATTCCAGAATAATCAAGAAGCAATAACAACAATGACTACATCAGGCACCTAGCAACCCTGCAGCCAGCCTGGTCGACCGCCAGCGCAGCTCGGTCGACCGCCTGCCAGCATTGCGTAGAGGAGCCGCGCCAGCACTGCAGAAGGGCGACCTGCCAACAAAGCAGGTCGACGGCGTGCCCCGTAGAACACAGCAGTGCGCGCGCTCACAGGTGTGCGCAGACGATTGGCCCGACTTGCCTCATTGGGCATCCGTCGGCTGTTTGTCTGCGCCTGACAAGCCACATCGACTTCGGGATACCAGCCCGAAGTCGCCTGCGCCATCGCGATCTCGACGACGTTCGCGTGCCTCCGCAGAACTCGTCGAGCAGGTTACCCGGTCGACCTGGTCGACCCCTGGTGCTCTGGTCGACTCCCAGGTGCCTCCCGTCGACCACTGGGTCCCTCTGGTCGACCACCGGGCGCTCCTGGTCGACCACACCTCCCGTCAAGCTACCCCTTGGTCGACGGACCCCTTCCGTCGACCAGAACAGCTCTGTCGACCTCCCGGTCGAACTGCAATTCGACGGGACGCTCCGTTGACCTCCCGGTCGAGCTGCAGTTCGATGGGATGCTCCATAGACCTCCCCGTCGAACTGTAGGTCGACGGACTGCTTCGTCGACCTCCCGGACGGCTCACCCGTCGCCCAGGCCAGTCAGGTGCAGCTGTCGAGCATCCTGGTCGACAGCAACACCACAGTGGTCCGCTGCAGCTCGACGTAACCTGTCGAGCAGCTATCCCACTGTGAGCAGTCGGCTGCTACTTCCGTACATCTGACCAAGTTGTCGGCGTTGCCCAAGCGAGGGCGGGGCCAACACTTCATTCCCGTTAACACTCCCGACGTCGACTTCCTTCGCCTCGACCACTGTCCTTGGTCGAATTCTTCTTGTCGACTTCCTTCAGCCCGGTGGACAACAAGAAGGCCGACTTGACCTTTAGGGACAGGAGCTCGGGGGCGGTGTGGCTGGCAGGTATCACAATCATCAGCAAGCGGGATGAGACTGCAAGGAAAGGGAGGGGCTAGGCAGCATGGGAGGCAGCAGATAAGAAGATAGGCCTCTACCACGGCAGGGCACATTTTGCAGGGTTTGTCCCCTTGGCAGTAGAAACCTAAGGCTGCCCCTGCGACGAGGTGCCCACCTTCCTGAAGCTACTGGCAGATAAAGCTGCACGGAAAGTCTTCAATGCGGACCCATCTACCTATCAGGTCGCGAAGATGCTCCACCAGTTCCGCCAGCGCTGGTCCATTGCCCTTTAGAGAGCTCAGGCAGTGAGCTTTCTCACAAAGCTGAACCTGGCAGCACGAGCAGAGAACCCCCCACTGGGGGGACCAGAGGGGGTGATGAACCCCGGGGACTGCTTCACAGCACTAGAGGCACCTTAGATAGAGGGGGGGTCGGGGAGGGTATGGGTGTGTGGTTGCTTGGTTGGGTGCTCCTTAGGTTTTGCTTGCTTGTCTTGGTGCTAGTTGAATCCTTCCCTAGAATTTGCATGTCTGTACCAGCCCCCATTATCAATACAAAGGACCGTTTGAGAGAGAGAATGTGATTAGAGATTTGTTGAACCGTTTGAGTCCCCACTTTTCAACCCCTGCTTTTTTCCTCGCTCGTTTAATCCCAGCCCTTTCCCGCCGCCAGCGCACGTCTTGCTGGACTGTCAGAAGGCGTGGAGCACAACGTTTGACGGCTGGGTGGTTGATGGGGACTGCGACAATGCAAATGGCATCAAGTGCGATTCTCAGGGGATGATTACAGAGATGTGAGTAACCCTCTGTCACTTTGAGTGAGATTAGCTGATAATTCAAATTGTGAGTGAACTTTTGTGGTAAGATAATAGCAGCCATGTGTGTGGACTCAGGTGGGCCCCAATATGAACTCACTGTGAAATAACAGGGACCACGGTTCCCCCATGCCTCTCCTCCGCCCACTCGACCTCCTTCTCACCTCGCTCTCTCTGAAGAACCGCACAGCAGCAACTCACTAGTTGCCTACCTCTTTGTCTCTAGCGGAAAGAAACGGTATGCCACCGCTCGAGAAGAAGGCTCGAGGAGGAGGCCGGCTGTACAGATCCATTGATCCATTCAGTCATTTTCCTCTTCCCTTAATCCTCCCCTCCCCGCCAATTACTCCCCCCCCCCCCTTCCCCCTCAACTTCCCAGCATCCCCAACCCAGCTCGCCTCTCCCCGGGTCCAATTACCCCATCCTCCCCACCCCAGCCTCCCTAGCCCCCAACCCCCCTTCTCCTTCCCTCACCCAGCCCACCTATCAATCAATGCCTTTTTCTGTCCCTCGACCTCTTCTATCTCCCCTCTTCCCTCATCCCTCTCTCTCTTCCCTTGTTACTCTCGCTTCCCGCGTTGCTGTTTCTACCTGTTCAGCAATCTGTTAACACGATATTTGTGCATTTCCAAAGACAACTATTATTACCATGTCCAGCTGTCCTTTTTTAACACCTTCTGATTCTTCCGTCTTTGAAGAACGTGCATGCATGCATGCATGCAGCACTCTCATCTCTCATCACATACACAGATGCAGCAAACGCATGGCACATGCATGCAGCACATGCATGTCACATGCATGCATGGAGCATGACCGCCCTCCAATGCTAATGCAAGTGGCCTCTCCCCTATGTCAATGTCCGATCTCAGAATCGTTTCTTACGAGAAACTAGAAGGCTCAATCCCTGACTCCATCAGTAACCTTCAAAGCCTTGCCACCTTGTGAGTGATGCTCCTCCTTGGGTGGATATGTGAATATGTGTGAGGCACTAACAAGTGGACAGGTGAGTTGCTCACACCACACCTTGTCAGTGCTCCTCCTCCCTGGGTGTCTGTTCTTAAGGTGACTCAAAACAGACTGTGTCATCTTGTGAGTGCTTCAGAGCTTTCGAGCTTGCGAGCTGATCTTCGGTTCATTTCATACGAGGTTTCACTTAGATGCTCATTCATAGGTCACGAGCTCGTGAGTTGGTCTTCTGTCTGTCCTCCTTACAACATTTTCGTGGACATGTGAGGCACTCACACCTTGTCCATTCTCCTCCTCTTTGGGTGCCCGTTTTAAAGTGTCTCAAAACAGACCGTGTCATCTTGTGAGTGCTTCAAAGCCTTTGAGCTTGCGTGCGAGCCGTGTTGAGCTTCGGTTCATCCGAGGTTTGACCGTTCACCGTTCATCCGAGCCGAGGTTTCACTTTGATGCTCTTAGGCTATACATGGTCAAACTGACGAGCCGAGTCGAGGCGAGTAGCTCGTACGAGTCTTAGGCCACGATCTCGGAAGTTCTCATTTAGTTCCTTCATATTTATTTCTGGCGGTGGTGTTTCTGGCGTACTAACCTGACTAGGACAATACCAGCAACCATCGGCAACCTTCCAAACCTGACCAACTTGTGAGTCTCTCAACCAGAACAGCACAGCGGTCCGTACCTCGTAATTAAGTCTCACATTCTCTTATATCCCCAACACTTTTGTGAGCTCATCACCTTTTAAAGTGTAGAGCAGTCTCTCTGTAGGGGCATGTGAAAGTTGGTTTTGCTCGTAGTTATCAATGTGCGAGGCCAATTCTCTGAGGGCAAAATGATCAAATGTAGCACCAGGTCGTTCTTCTGCGTAGGAGGCAAATTCCGTGAGGGCGTGAAAGAAGCTGGTTTCACTCTTACCAGCCCTTTCTCTTTGTAGGAGGCCCAGCCAATTTTTGAGTCGACTAAAAAATAACATGAAATGTAGCACCAAATCTTACTCGGTGTACGAGGCCAAATCCGTGAGGGCGTGGAAAAAGCTGGTTTCACTCTTACCAGCTCTTTCTCTGTGTATAAGGCCCTTCCAAGCAATCCCTAGGTCCCTAGTCGAGCCGAGCCGGGCCGAGTTGCGCTGTCACGATTCAAATGTAGCAACAGGTCTTTCTCTGCGTAGGAGGCCGAGCCGAGCAAACCCTAGGGCCCTAGTCAAGCTGAGCCGAGGCCAGTTGAGTTGTCGCGCGGCTGGAGTTGGTGTACCGTCCCTCACACGCCAAATGTACTCTCGGCTTGAGTTGGTGTAAGCTCGTCCCTTACATGAGCCAAGCCGAGCGGAATGGAGCTGAGCAAGTGCCACTTCCCACTATGTGTGTGTGTGAGTGCCCCTCAAGTGTTATGTTGGTTCATTTGCAATGTATGCTTGCCCTCCGTGATTATTTGCTCGTCAGACAACTGGTCTACAATAGCTTAACTGGCACCATCCCTGCCTCCATCGGAAACTTTAAGAGCCTCGAAAACTTGTTAGTGTCGTTCCTTTCCTCCTTCAAAATTCATATGTGAGGTACTGCTGAGGCGCCCTAAAAGTCAGTCCTCCTCATGTTGACATGAGAGCCCCGCTGCCCCAGCCAGGCCCCGCATGCAGCTTCATGGCGGCATGCACGCTGGCCTCGGCTCCAAAGTAGTGTAGTTGATGCTACTAGTAGTATAGACTTTGCTCATACATGCATGCCTCGTTTGGTTGACATGTGAGCCCCAGCCAGGCCCCGCATGCTTTTTCACGATGGCATGCACGCACGCTGGCCTCGGCTCCAAATTAGTGAAGTTGATGCAAGTAGGACTGCGGACTTTGCTCATACATTGCATGCCCCGTTTGGTTGACATGTGAGCCCCAGCCCAGCCTGGCCTCGCATGCTTTTTCACGACGGCATGCACGCACGCTGGCCTCGGCTCCAAAGCAGTATAGCTGATGCTAGTAGTAGTACGGACTTAGCTCACTCACACCTGCATGGCTTGAGAATAAAAGTTCACTAGCATTCTGCTGTTTGAAGAAGGCCCACTACTAGTAGGCTAGGCTAGCCTAGAGTTATGTTTTATCATACTATGCCATCAGGCTTCAGCCCTTTTCATGTGCCAAGTCCCTTCTTTCTCCTTTGCTCTCCACCTGTTATGGCTGTTGCTACAGTATCGTTGGTCGGTGGGAGTTTCTCCTCATCCTCACAAACCTCTATTTCGTCCGTTACTGCCGTGCCGTGTTGCACCCTCCTTCCGAGATGCAGGTGGCTGCTTGGAAACAATCTGACGGGCTCGGTACCAGCAATGCTAACTAACCTTGTGTTGTTGACCAGCTTGTGAGCGATCCAATATAAGGTTGATAAAGTCTTATGAAGTTTTTTAAGCTCACGGTTTGTCCTCTCACTCCATTTTGTGGTATTTTCCTCAACTGCCTTGTCACAATTCATTGTCTTCCCCTCCATTGTAGTACATCATGTGATATGATGTGATTGGGATTGGATTTGATGAGATGTGATGCGATGTGACGTGATGTGATGTGATGTGATGGGATGGGTTGGGGTGTAAGTGTGACGTGATGCGATGCGATCTGATGCGATGCGATGCGATGCAATGTGATGCGATGCGATGTGAAGTGACGTGATATGATGCGACATGATATGATGCAATCTAGGTTAACGAAAACTACCGTTTTTTTGAAAATTTACCGTAAAAAACGGTCGTAAAAAACAGTTTCAGGTGGTTCCAGGAGGTGTTTCCTTTTTAAATAACAAAACGGCCAGTTAGTGGGACCAAATTGAACTCGAAATGCCGCAGCATGAAGGGGACGGACCCCTTCTTGCATGTATGCGCTTGTTGGCGTGATTGAAAATGTTTTTGACCTTGTTTTCCTCTTTTTTTTCTTGGTAAACAGAGTTCTCTAACAAATTAACGGCCTTTTTCTTTTTACATCACCGTAAAAAACGACCATAAAAAACGGACCGTATTTTACGAACACCGTAATTTTGATCCTTGGATGCAATGTGGTGCGTTGAGACGTGATGTGACGTTATTTTACACTACACTTCCTCTGCACTCCCCCCACTCTTTTTGTAGAAAATCAGACCTATGTGCACAATGTGCACAAGGAGAAACTAAGAAAACTAAAACGAGAATGAATGCACTATGAAAGAGTTGGGTACAAGTACTAGCCCTAATTGGGTTGTACCCTATATGGGCTACCCCACTACAGCCTACACAAAAGCATAAGCTATAATGTTCTGACACACCCCGATAGGCAAAGTGGGGGAGTACAAGGGGTGACAAGACCAGTCAAGCAAAGCAAAGCAAAGCAAGCTCAGGGTGGATCACCAAGTCACCACACATTCCGAGCACAAGGTCAAGGCCAAAAGGCCAGTTCACATGCAGTACATATATATATAAAAGGCTAGACAAGCAAGAGCAGGGTATATATATATGTAACAGTACAAGCAAGGTCAAGAGGTGAGCAAGTGAGGCAAGGCAAGCACAAGACCCAGCTGAGTGCAGAAGCGCTGATGATCACAATGTCAGAACATTATAGCTTATGCATATTGTGTAGGCCATAGTGGGGTAGCCCATAAGGGGTACAACCCAATTAGGGTTAGTACTTGTACCCAATTCATTCATAGTTCATTCATTCCTTGTTTCTTCTCATGGTATCGAGCAGGTTCCCTAACGGGAACGATTCCTAGGGCCCACCACTACGAATTTATTTTTTCCTATTCGAAACGCGCTCCACTCAGCCCAAGTCGCGCTCCGTGTGCTCTCCCTACCGTCGCGCCCTCGCTAGGCCCCTCACGCCCTCGTCGCGTCGCCCCTAGCGGCCCTCTCACGGCCCGTCGCGTCGCCCTTACGGCCCGTCGCGCCGCCCTTAGTGGCCCGTCGCGCCGCCCCTTTCTGCGGCCCAGTCGCACCGCCTCCTTCGCGGCCCCGTCGTACCGCCCTCAGCGGCTCGTCGCCGCCTCCTTCAGCGGCGTTGCTGCCCCACCGACCTCGCGCGCCGCCCTAGCGGCCTCTTGCGCCGCCCGTCGGCCCCGCTTGCCGCCCTTGCGGCCCTTCGAGCCGCCCGTCGGCCCACCGTGAGCCGCCCTAGCGGCATCGACGCCGCCCTTCCCGGCCCCGACGCCACCTCGGCTGGCCCCGGCGCCTGCTCCTACGGCCCCGGCGCCTGCTCCTATGGCCCCGGCGCCTGCTCCTACGGCCCCGGCGCCTGCTCCTACGGCCACGGCGCCTACTCCTACGGCCCCGGCGCAGCCCTTCTCGGCTCCGACGCCGCCTCCTACCGGCCCCACCACCGTCCCTGATCAGGAGCCGCAGCCGCCAAGCCGCCCAGCGACCAAGCCGCCCAGCAACCGAGCAGCCGAGCCGCCCAACCGCCAAGCCGCCCAGCAGCAGAGCCGCCGAACCGCCCAGCAGCCGAGCCGCCGAGCCACCCAGCAGCGGAACCGCCGAGCCGCCCAACAGCCGAGCAGCCGAGCCACCGAGCCGCCCTGCAGCCGAGCCGCCTGCACCGCCGAGCCGCCTGCACCGCCGAGCCACCCGAGCCGCCGGCCGCCCTGCACCCGAGCCGCCGAGCCGCCCTGTCCGGTAAGAGCAGCGCCTCTACCCCTGCACTGCCCTTACACTACTGTTCGTACTGCTAGTCTACTGCTATCATGGCTACCCCTAGTGTCCTAGCTTTTGACGCTGAGGGTAGGGCCATTGACTTTGACGTCTGGGTTGACGACCTGCAGCTTTTCTTACAGTGCGATAGGGCAGACAAGTTGGTCTGGAGTCGGTTAGTGTGGCGTCTACCCCTAGTGGGAAGCGTCGCTATGGCAAGGGCAAGGGGGGCAGGGGCGCTGGAGGAGCTAGCGGGGGCGGTGGAGGCGGCGGTGGAGGCAGTGGAGGGGGTGGGGGTGGTGGTGGGAGTGGTGGCGGGGTTAGAGGTGTCTGCGGCGGCAGTGGAGGTGGAGGCAGCGGCGGCGGTGGCGGTGGGAGCGGAGGTGGTGGAGGTGGCGGAGGTGGAGGAGGCGGTGGCGAAGGAGGAGGAGGAGGAGGTCGTGGCTCTTCGCAGAGGAGTGGCTCCGGTGGTGGTCAGCACCAGCACCAGCAGCGCAGTCGGGAGACCCTATCCCCTCAGCAGCTCCGTGAGTGGTACGCTGCACGCCAGCGGGGTGGGGGTACGGGTCCGTGCACCTACGTCCTGCGCACCGGCGACCGTGCAGGTTAGCAGTGTGGGGGTGCTCACCCCACCCAGCGCTGCTTTGGCCGCCTGACGGACGCTTGGCGTCACCAATTCCCTCAGGCCACTGAGATCCCTCGCTGGGGCGAGCTATCTAGGGCAGGGGTAGCTATCTTTGACCTTGACTTTGATGCTATTCTTGCTGCTATGTATGCTGTGTCTATTAGTGATGAGGGTGACTGTTACCGGTGTTTCCCGCCCGACCCGGGCATTGAGACTGCTGCTCTAGGTGCTGGTGAGGCTGCTGCTCTTGGTGCTAGCGAGGCTGCTGCTCTAGACGCTAGTGTGTCTGCTTCCTCCAGTGCTGGTGAGTCTGCGCTCTCAGGTACTGCGTCGGCTTCGGCCTCCCACACCTTCACACTTGACTCGGGGGCTTCTCGCTCCTTCTTTCGAGACCGCACCACACTCACGCCGCTTGGTCGGCCAGTTGCAGTCTCCCTGGCAGACCCATCTGGGGGTCCTGTCCTTGCTCAGTTCTCCACTGTCCTCCCGTGTCTGGCGGCCCCCTCTGGCACCCTGTCAGGCCTTTACCTCCCCTCGTTCTCTACGAACTTGGTGAGTGGTGCTGACCTACAGGATGCGGGGGTTGACCAGTTCACTCCTACGAGTCAGCGGGTGACCCACTGCACGGACGCTCGGACAGGCAGACACCTGGCCACATTAACACGTCGGCCAGGGTCGAGCCTGTACAGACTGACCACTGCGTCTCCTACAGTCACTGCGTCTTGTCAGGTAGCTGCGTCGGGTTAGGTGTTTGCTGCAGCGTCCAGGTCTGGTCCTGAGTCTGCCCCCTGCTCGTGTCGCCTCCTGTCTCACGAGACTCTCTTCTGGCACCACCGCCTTGGTCACCCCTCCCTGCCTCGTCTCCGAGGCATGGCCTCCCGTGTCCTTGTCTCTGGTCTTCCCCGGTCCCTCCCTCCCCTTCCTCCGGGGCCTGGCCCTACCTGCGTCCCCTGTGTCGAGGGGCGGCAACGGGCTGCCCCTCACTCCTCCCATTTTCCTCCGACAGACGCCTCGCTGCAGACGCTTCACATGGACGTGTGGGGCCCAGCCCGCGTCCGTGGACAGGGTCACGAGCGCTACTTCCTGCTGGTGGTTGACGACTACTCGCATTACACCACAGTCTTCCCCTTGCGCAGCAAGGGTGATGTCACTGAGGTGTTGATCGACTGGATCCGTGCAGCTCGTCTCCAGCTCAGGCGGAGCTTCGGCTTGGACTTTCCTGTTTTGCGTCAGCACTCTGACAGAGGCGGAGAGTTCTCCTCTGGCCTTCTGCGAGCCTACTGCCGTGCACGAGGCATCCGCCAGAACTTCACGCTTCCGGACTCTCCACAGCAAAATGAGATTGCTGAGCGCCGCATTGGCATGGTCATGGACGTCGCCCGTACGTCCATGATGCATGCGGCTGCCCCCCATTTTCTGTGGCCGTTTGCGGTCCGGTACACGGCGCATCAGATCAACCTTCAGCCCAGGGTCTCCATGCCGGAGACCTCCCCAGCTTTGCTATGGACGGGGAAGGTTGGCGATGCGTCTGCGCTCCGTGTCTGGGGATCTCGGGCGTTTGTTCGCGACTTGTCTGCGGACAAGCTGTCCCCTCGTGCTGCTCCTTGCGTCTTCTTGGGTTTCCCCCCTGACGCGCCAGGGTGGCAGTTCTACCACCCCACCTCTTGCCGTGTTCTGTCCTCCCAGGACGTCACGTTCGACGAGTCGGTCCCCTACTACCGTCTCTTCCCCTACCGCACTCCGACCCTCCCCCCGCCACCGCTCTTTCTTGTGCCAGGTCCCCCCCCGGTAGACCCCCTTCCCCCTCAGGGTTCTGCCCCTTCAGGTGTGTCCCAAGTAGACGGTGTTGAGCTTGTCGAGGTCGCTGGTGACTCTGGTGCTGCTGAGGGTACTAAGCCTGGGGGTGCTGACTCTAGGGGTGCTGAGCGTGTGGGTGCTACGCCTGGGGGTGCTGAGCCTAAGGGTACTACGACTAGGGGTGCTGAGCCTGGGGGTGCTGAGTCTGGGGGTGCTGAGCCTGGGGGTGATACGCGTGGGGGTGCTGAGCTTGGGGGTGCTGAGCCTGGGGGTGCTACGCTTGGAGGTGCTGAGCCTGGGGTTGCGGAGCCTGAGGGAGCTGGGCCTGCTGGTGCTGTGCTTGGCGGTTCTCCGGGTGCTTCGTCTCGCCGGGAGCCACTCTCTCCATAGGAGCTGCGTGAGTGGTTTGCTCGGCGCTGGAGGCGAGCTGCTGGAGCTGGAGGTGCTGTGCGTACTGGAGGTTCTGCTGCTGCTGAGGTAGCAGGTACCACGGGTCCCGGAGGTGCTCGTACTGGGAGTACTGGAGCTGCTGGGCCTGCGGGTACATCAGGAGCTGGAGCTGTTGCGGGTGTTGGCGCTGAGGCTACTGTTGTCGGTCCTGGTGGCGGTCCTGCTGGGGGTACTACTGGTGCTGCTAGAGGTACTGGAGCTGGAGCTGCTGCTGGTGCTGCTGCTACCGCTGGGGGTACTAGTGCTGTCCCTGCTGTGTCTGGAGTCGCCGCGCGGCCTCGGCCGTACTTTGTTCGGCTCCTTCAGCAGGTTCTTGGTTTCCCGCATTCTACTGGTCCTCCTCCTCCCTTATAGTGTCCACAGCCTGTCCTGTCGTAGTTTCAGTTACAGCCGGCCTCCCCACTGCCTGCTCCGTCTCCATACAGTGGTCCTACTGGAGGTCTTGCTGTGCGTCATGAGCCTGCGTCTCGCCTTGCGTCGCCTGTCCGTGCTGCTCGCACTAGTGGTCGCGGTTCGAGTCAGCGTCCTCCTCCTGTCCCTAGCACGCACCGGATGTCTCTGCGTCCGTCTACTGCTCCTCTGCGTGCCATTTTGCCTTCTCCTCCTGAGTCTTCTCTTCCTGCTCTTGCCGACCCGGAGTCGGACTCTCTTCGTGCTGCCAGTCCTACTGTCACGCGTCTCCTTGCTACTGTTGTCACTGACCCTTCCTTTGAGTCCACCGTTGCGTTTGCCCTAGTTGCTGAGCTCGCCGACTTTGCTGCTCGCTGTCGCCTAGACTACGCCGCCAGTCTTATTGCTGAGTCTGAGTCTGTCTCTCCTACGTCCGTCGAGGGTGAGTGTGCCCTTGGCACGGACGTCCTCGAGGACAGGCAGGAGGAGTTCCAGTGCTTGGCTGCTGCTTCACCTCATCTCGTGTCCGTACTGCTTACCCCTGAGGAAGACCCGGATGCACTTGACATCTCGACTCCGCGCTCTTACGCGGAGGCGATATAGAGGGTCCCTACTCCTCTCAGTGGCAGGCAGCTATGGACGCATAGATGGCTTCCTGGAAGTCCACAAGCACCTACATGTGGAACTCCTCCTGCCTGTCCTCAAGGACGTCCGTGCCCAAGGCACACTCACCCCCGACGGACGGAGGACAGACAGACTCAGACTCAGCGACAAGACTAGCAGCGTAGTCTAGACGACAGCGAGCAGCAATGTCGACGAGCTCAGTAACTCGGGCAGACGCAGCAGTGGACTCAAAGGAAGGGTCAGTGACGACAGTAGCAAGGAGATGCGTGACAGTAGGACTTGCAGCACGAAGAGAGTCTGACTCCGGGTCGGCAAGAGTAGGAAGAGAGGACTCAGGAGGAGAAGGCAAAGGGGCACGCAGAGAGGCGGCGGGGCCGCAGGTAGGCGGCGGGGCCGCAGGTAGGCGACGGGGCCGCAGGTAGGTGGCGGGGCCGCAGGTAGGCGACGGGGCCGCAGGTAGGCAACGGGGCCGCAGAAAGGCGGCGGGGTCGCAGGTAGGCGACGGGGCCGCAGGTAGGTGGCAGGGCCGCAGGTAGGTGGCGGGGCCGCAGGTAGGCAACGGGGCCGCAGGGTCGGGGCCGGGTCGGGAAGGGCGGCGCGAGGGCCGCGGGGTAGGCGACGGGGCCAAAAGGGCGGCGAATCGGGGCCGCGAAGGGCGGCTCGAGGGCCGCGGGGTAGGTAACGTGGCCGCTAGGGCGGCAAATTTGGGCCGTCAAGGGCGGCGCGACACAGCCGCTAGGGCGGCGCGACACACTGAGAAAGGGGGAGCGCGACTCGGGCAAGGGCGGAGCGCGCTCCGGGCAGGAAAAAAAAAATCGAATCGGTGGGCCCTAGGAACAGTTCCCACGAGGGAACCTGCTCGATACCATGAGAAAACTGAAACGAGAATGAATGCACTATGAAAGAGTTGGGTACAAGTACTAACCCTAATTGGGTTGTACCCTATATGGGCTACCCCACTACAGCCTACACAAAAGCATAAGCTATAATGTTCTGACAGAAGCTGGTTCTGAGATGTTGAAAAGGGTCTACAAACAGAAAGTTAAATGAAGTGATGAATACAAGCAAAACAAAAGCTAAAATAGGCAGAAAGTGAAGAGAGCTAGCTTGGAGGCGACTTGGGCTGGTCCAGGTGAGGAATTTGGTACCCAAGGGACTTGGGGTGGCCATATGGGTGCTCAAGTCGCCCACAGTCAAGATGGGGACGTGAGGGACCCTCAAAGTGGGCCATGAAGCGCCCCCTCTGAGAAGATTAGAACGGGAATGATGTGAACTATGAATGAAGCGAGTACAAATATGAAACCCTAGTTGGGTTGTACCCCCTATGGGATACCCCACTATAGCCTACACAATAGCATAAGCTATAAAGTTCTGACACCCTCTAGTGGAACCTCGATTCCACGAATTGGAAACGCGAATTCCAAGGTGGAGCCGCGTTTCCAATGTTGAAATTCGTGGGTCCAGGCTGGAGCCGCGTCCCCAAGGATGGGAAACGTGCTAGGGTGCCCCAAAGCCGAATTTGGGGTGCCTAGCACTTGATAGAGTCACTCAGGGGGCACCCTATAACTAATATAACCCAACCCCTATTGTCTACACTAATATAATGTAAGCAAATACATACAAAAAATAAAACAAACTAGTGAACTAACCTTCAGCATAATTAAAGGAAAATAAGTACCTAACAACACTTTTCAATACCAGCAGCGGTGTGTCCTTGTCGCTCCTAGGTTCTCACCGAGCCTAGGATCGCGCACAACTTTTAGCGACCTCTCTGTTCGTACTGCTGCTGCTTTATGTATGCCTTACACCAGCCCTTCATGACTCTCGGTCCCACCAGGAACCTTGGCTACAACGACTTGACAGGCACCATTCCCGGCTTTCTTGGCAACCTCCCAACACTTGCTCACATGTGAGTGCCGTTGCTTGCCTTTGGGTTGACATGTGAACCTCATCGCATCCGCACCACATGCCATGTGTTACCCGTATTACATCCGCACCACGCTATGTTGGAAAAGTCGCCAGAAACCATAAGCGCACTCCGTATAGTCGTTCACGAATATACGATGTACGCAAGTCGCACGTATATTCGTTGGCGAAAGTTCGGGCTGACCCGAAAAAAAACCAGATTTCATTAGTCGCGCACGAATTGCGAATGTGCGACGCGACTCAAAATGTACGCACGTCCCACCCCAATTTGTACGCACGTCCCAACCACATCGTCACCCACACCTGTCAAAATGTGGGGACGTGGGAAAATTTGAACCGCAGTGCACCCTATGCTATCGCGCGACTCCAACACACAAACACGAATGTCGTCAACCAGCGTAGGTGGTTCAACCACATCCTGGACTATAAGGTAAGCTCTCATTCCCGTCATCTGTATTATCTCTCTCGTTCATTCTCTCTCAACACTCCCGCTCACCTGCACTTGATGTCGACTCCTTCTGGTACTCCCGCAAGTGCCACTAGTGAGGCTCCTAGTGTTTCGAATGACGCGACCATGGCGGACGACGAGGATGTTCCTGTGAACACCCATGTTGTTTTTAAGCATTTCCTTACCTCTACTGAAGGTACCTCGAATGGTCCTGAGCGTACTCTCCGCATATGCCGGCACTGCAAGCTTAAGTTCGTAGGGGGCGCCTTCCGTTGCGCGCAACACATCACGCGCTGGAAAGGGCTGAAACGGAAGGACGTCTGTCTTTGCAAGGCGCCTATCCCTTCTGCTGACCGCGGCGCCGTCCGCAAATTGTACGAAGGCAAACACGCCTGCAGGGAAGGGAAGAAGAAGGCGGAGGAGATGGCGATCGAGGCGTGTGCGGGTGGAGCGAAGAAGCAGTGCATCGAAGACTTCTACGGGGAAGGGGCGTCGTGTGCGAAGGAATCGACAGACGACGCCATCTGCCTCATGTGGGCGGCACTTCACCTCCCGGAGCATCTCGCAGATCACCCTCACTGGCGCAACGCTGTGCGCTGCATCACGGACGCGGGCCATGGCTACGTTCCCCCGAAGCGGCGGTATGTTGGTGGCACCGGCCTTGTGCGCTGCCGCGAAAAGATCGAGAGGGGGCTCACTACCATGACTGCGAGCTGGAAGCGGGATGGCGTGACGATAGGCTCGGACATGATGACGGACAAAAGTGGCCGTCCCCAAGCCAACATCCTGCTCATCAACGGTTCCAGTGCAGTGTTCACCGAAAGCATCGACTGTAAGTTGGAGACGAAGACGGGAGGCTACATTGCATCCGTTTTGTGCCCGATCATTGAGAAGGTGGGGCCCGCCAACATAGTTGCGTTATGCATCGATGGGGGCAGCAATTATGCGGCTGCATGTAGGGAACTCATGCTTGAGTATCCTCACATTGAGCATGTGCCGTGCGCTACTCACATCATGGATCTGCTCATGGAGGACATTGGGAAAATGGATTGGGCGAAGGACATTGTCGCTAAGGCGGGGGTGATTATTACCTTTGTGCGTGCCCACCATTTCACCAAAGGTTACATGCGAAGCCCGCAAGTGAAGGGAGGGAAGGGGAAGCAGGTGCTGAAGCCGGCGAGCACCAGATTTGGCACGCAATTCATCGCGGTGCAGCGGCTTTGCGAGGTGCGGAGTGCATTGACGCAGATGGTGCTGAGCCCGGAGTGGCAGGCTTGGGCGAAGGGGAGGAAGCCGCCAGTCGAGCCCTTCGCAACCATGATCATGGATGCCGTGTGGTGGAAAGGTGCGGAGTTCTTTGTCGCCCTCCTGAAGATCCCCTTTGTCGTCATGCGCAAGACCGACTCGACGGCCAAGGGCATGATGGGCAGGATGTACGATCTGATGCTGCAGCTCACGGAAGACATCAATGCGAAGCTGGAGGAGGAGGAGGCGGGATTGGTGCTGTCCAGCAGTGAATGCACGGAGGTGACCAACATCGTCCAAAAGCGCTGGGACTATAGCATGGCGTGTGCCATGCACGTGGTTGGCCGGATCCTCAACCCAGTCAACCAAGAGGAAGGCATCTTCCGCACCGACCTGGAGTGTACTCGCGTCTTCAAAGCGTTTGTCGCTCGTCACTACGCAGGGCAGACCGTCACGCGCAAGGATGGCGAGGAGTGTCAGAACATTATAGCTTATGCTATTGTGTAGGCTATAGTGGGGTATCCCATAGGGGGTACAACCCAACTAGGGTTTCATATTTGTACTCGCTTCATTCATAGTTCACATCATTCTCGTTCTAATCTTCTCATGGTATCGAGCAGGTTCCCCCTTGGGAACTGTGCTTAGGGCCCACCACATCGAGTTTTTTTTTTTTCCTGCCCGAAGCGCGTTCAGCCCGAGTCGCGCTCCGGGCCCTCACTTCGTCGAGCCGCCCTAGCGGCCCTTCACTGCGGCCCCGCCGCCTGTCTCAGCGGCCTCGCCGCCCTTATCTGCGGCCCCGCCGCCTCTCTCGTTGCGGCCCCGCCGCCCTTCACGGCGGCCCCGCCACCCGTCTCAGCGGCCCAGCCGCCCGTCTTCGCGGCCCCGCCGCCTCTCTCGCTGCGGCCCCGCCGCCTCTCACTGCGGCCCCGCTGCCCGTCTCAGCGGCCCCGCCGCCCGTCTTCGCGGCCCCGCCGCCTCTCTCGCTGCGGCCCCGCCGCCTCTCACTTCGGCTCCGCCGCCCGTCTCCGCGGCCCCGCCGCCTCTCTAGCTGCGGCCCCGCCGCCTCTCCCTGCAGCCCCGCCGCCCGTCTCAGCGGCCCCGCCGCCCGTCTTCGCGGCCCCGCCGCCTCTCTCGCTGCGGCCCCGCCGCCTCTCACTGCGGCCCCGCCGCCCGTCTCAGCGGCCCCGCCGCCCGTCTTCGCGGCCCCGCCGCCTCTCACTTCGGCCCCGCCGCCCGTCTCAGCGGCCCCGCCGCCCGTCTTCGCGGCCTCGCCGCCTCTCACTTCGGCCCCGCCGCCCGTCTCTGCGGCCCCGCCGCCCGTCTCCACGGCCCCGCCGCCTCTCTAGCTGCGGCCCCGCCGCCTCTCACTGCGGCCCCGCCGCCCGTCTCTGCGGCCCCGCCGCCCCTCTCGCTGCGGCCCCGAGCCCTACCAGCGGCCCTACGGCCCTACACCGCCCGCGCCACCCGAGCTGCCCGACCCGCCCGACCCGCCCGAGCCGCCCGAGCTGCCCGACCTGCCCGAGCCGCCCGAGCCGCCTGAGCTGCTGAGGAGCCGAGCCGCCCGACCCGCCCGAGCCGCCCGAGCCGCCCGAGTCGCCCGAGCCCCCTGAGCCGCTGAGGAGCCGAGCCGCCCGACCCGCCCGAGCCGCCCGAGCCGCCCGAGCCGCCTGAGCCGCTGTGGAGCCGAGCCGCCCGAGCCGCCCGAACCGCAATTGCTGCTGAGCCGTCCGAGCAGCCGCGTTGCTGTGCTGCTAAGCTGCCCGACCAGCCCTGTCTTGTGAGAGCAGCACTCCTGTCACTGCACTGCCCCTGTCCTACAGGTAGTACTGCTAGGCTACTGTTGTCATGGCTACCCCTAGTGTCCTCGCTTTTGACGCTGAGGGTCGGGCCATTGACTTTGAGGTCTGGGTAGACGACCTGCAGCTGTTCTTACAGTGCGATAGGGCGGACGGCCTCTCTCTCTTTGACCTTACCTCTGGCGCTTCCCCTGCCCCTGCTGCTGATGCTGACGCCACTGTTCGCTCCCAGTGCGCCACGCGCGACGCTGCTGCACGTCTTGCTGTGCGTCGCCACCTCCCTACCTCCGAGCGTGCGCACTTTAGTCAGTACAAGAGTGCTCAGACCTTGTACAACGCTGTAGTCGCGCGCTACTCCTCCCCTGCCACTGCTGCACTGAGCCGTCTCATGCTACCGTACCTCTTCCTTGACCTTGCTGCCTTTCCCACCGTGGCTGACCTCATTACGCACCTCCGCACTAGTGACACTCGCTACCGCGCTGCACTCCGTGCTGACTTCTGCGCCAAGAACCCCCCCCCCCCATGTACATCACTCTGTACTTCCTAGTCACTCGCTTTCCTGACTCCCTTCGTGTAGTCAGGGACCACTTTCTCTCAGTCTATCCCACCACACTCACTGTCGATCTCCTCGAGAAGGCCCTCTTAGCAGCGGAGAAGAGTATAGTCACTGTAGGAGCCTCTCGAGGTGACCCGCGCACCCCCATCTTTGAGGGGTGTTCTCCCTCCCCCCTGCTGCCCTCTGTTGCCTCTGCTGCTACGGCCGACCTCCTTGGTCTTGAGTCGGTCAGTGCGGCGTCTGCCCCTGGCGGGAGACGCCGCCCTGGCAAGGGCAAGGGGGGCAAGGGACCTGGAGGAGCGGGCGGTGGAGGTGGAGGTGGAGGCGGTGGGGGTAGTGGGGGTGGCGGTGGGAGTGGAGGTGCGGGTGGGGGGGTCGGTGGCGGCGGTGGAGGCGGAGGCGGCGGCGGCGGTGGCGGTGGGAGCGGAGGTGGCGGAGGAGGCGGCGGTGGAGGCGGCGGTGGAGGCGGCGGAGGCAGTGGGGGTGGCGGTGGAGCTGGTCGCGGGCCTTCGCAGAGGAGTGGCTCCGGTAGTGGCGCGCGCCAGCAGCAGCAGCGCGGTCGTGAGACCCTGTCCCCTCAGCAGCTCCGTGAGTGGTTTTGGTCCGTGCACCTACGTCCTGCGCACCGGCGACCGTGCGGGTGAGCAGTGTGGGGGTCCGCACCCCACCCAGCGCTGCTTTGGCCGCCTGACAGACGCGTGGCGTCACCAGTTCCCGGAGGCCTCAGAGATTCCTCGCTGGGGCGAGCTGTCTAGGGCGGGTGTTGCCATCTTTGATCTTGACTTTGATGCTATTCTCTCTGCCATGTATGCTGTGTCTCATAGTGATGAGGGTGACTGCTACCGCTGTTTCCCGCCCGATCCGGGCATTGAGGCTGCTGCCCTAGGTGCTTGCGACGCTACTGCTCTAGGTGCTAGTGTGTCTGCGTCCTCAGGTACTGGTGAGTCTGCGCTCTCAGGTACTACGTCGGCTTCGGCCTCCCTCACCTTCACTCTTGACTCTAGGGCGTCTCGCTCCTTCTTTCGGGACCGCACCACACTCATGCCGCTTAGTCGGCCGGTTGCGGTGTCTCTGGCTGACCCCTCCGGGGGTCCTGTACTGTCTCGCTTCTCCACAGTCCTCCCGTGTCCGGCGGCTCCCTCTGGCACCCTGTCTGGTCTCTACCTCCCGTCGTTCTCGACGAACCTGGTGAGTGGTGCTGACCTACAGGATGGGGGAGTACACCAGTTCACTCCTGCGCGTCAGCGCGTGACGCACTGTACAGAGGCTAGCACAGGCCGGCACCTGGCTACGTTTACCCGTCAGCCGGGGTCGAGCTTGTACACACTGACCACTGCGTCTCCTCCCGTTACTGAGTCTGGTAGAGTCGCTTCGTCCGGTCAGGTGTTTGCTGCAGTGTCTAGGTCTGGTCCTGAGTCTGCCCCCTTGTTCGTGTCGTCTCTTGTCTCATGAGACTCTCCTCTGGCACCACCGTCTTGGTCACCCCTCTCTCCTTCGGCTCAGAGGCATGGCCTCCCGTCTTCTTGTGTCTGGTCTCCCCCGGTCCCTCCCTCCCCTTCCTCAGGGCACTGGCCCTGCCTGTGTCCCCTGTGTCGAGGGGCGCCAGCGGGCTGCCCCTCACTCCTCCCAGTTTCCTCCGACAGAGGCCCCGTTGCAGACGCTTCACATGGACGTGTGGGGCCCAGCCCGCGTCCGTGGACAGGGTCACGAGCGCTACTTCCTGCTCGTTGTAAACGACTACTCGCGTTACACCACGGTCTTCCCCTTGTACAGCAAGGGTGATGTCACTGAGGTGCTGATCGACTGGATCCGTGCGGCTCGTCTGCAGCTCAGGCAGAGCTTTGGCTCGGACTTCCCTGTTCTGTGTCTGCACTCGAACAGAGGCGGAGAGTTTTCCTCTGGCCTACTGCGAGCCTACTGTTGCGCACGAGGCATCCATCAGACCTTCACGCTTCCGGACTCACGGCAGCAAAATGGGATTGCTGAGCGCCGCATTGGCATGGTCATGGACGTCGCTCGTACGTCTATGATGCATGCGGCTGCCCCCCATTTTCTGTGGCCGTTTGCGGTCAGGTACGCGGCGCATCAGATCAACCTCCACCCCAGGGTCTCCAGGCCGGAGACCTCCCCAGCCTTACTGTGGACGGGGAAGGTTGGCGATGCGTCGGCGTTCTGGGTCTGGGGATCTCGGGCGTTTGTCCGCGACTTGTCTGCGGACAAGCTGTCCCCTCGTGCTGCTCCTTGCGTCTTCCTGGGGTTCCCCCCCTGACGCGCCTGGGTGGCAGTTCTACCACCCCACCTCTCGACGTGTTCTGTCCTCCCAGGACGTCACGTTTGACGAGTCGGTCCCCTACTACCGCCTCTTCCCCTACCGCACTCCGTCCCTCCCCCCACCCCTGCTCTTCCTTGTACTAGGTCCCCCCCATGTAGACTCCCTCCCCCCTCAGGGTCCTGCCCCTTCAGGTGTGGCCCAGGTAGACGCAGTCAAGCCTGTCGAGGTCACTGGTGACTCTGGTGCTGCTGGGGGTGCTGAGCCAGGGGGTGCTGGACCTGGGGGTGCGGAGTTTGGGGGTGCTGAGCCTGGGGGTACTGCGTCTGGGGGTGCTGAGCCTGGGGGTACTGAGCGTGGGGGTGCTGAGCCTGGGGGTGCTGAGCTTGGGGGTGCTACGCCTGGGGGTGCTGAGCCTGGAGGTGCTACGCCTGGGGGTGCTAAGCCTGGAGGTGCTACGCCTGGGGGTGCAGGGAGTGGAGGTGCTCCGCCTGGAGTTTCTCCGGGTGCTTCTTCTCGCCGGGAGCCACTCTCTCCACAGGAGCTGCGCGAGTGGTTTGCGCGGCGCTGGCGCCGTACTGCTGGTGCTGGAGGTTCTTCGGCTGCTGAGGGTGCTGCGGTCGCGGGTCCCGGAGGTGCTCATACTGGGAGTACTGGAACAGCTGGGCCTACGGGTTCGACTGGAGCTGGTGCTGCTGAGTGTGTCGGCGCTGAGACTACCGCTGGCGGTCCTACTGGGAGTGCTCCTGGTGCTGCTGGAGGTGCTGCTGGAGCGGGTGCTCCTGCTGAGGGTACTGGTGCTGTCCCTGCTGCTTCTGGCATCGTCACGCGGCCTCGTCCGTACTTTGTTCCACTCGTGCAGCAGGTTCTTGGTCTTCCTCCTTCTACTGGTCCTCCTCCTCCCTTAGAGTGTCCACAGCCTGTCCCGTCACAGTCACAGCTACAGCCTGCATCCCCTTTGCCTGCTCCTTCTCCCTACGCTGGTCCTACTGGAGGTCTTACTGAGCGTCGTGAGCCTACATCTCCTCCTGCGTCGCCTGTAAGAGCTGCTCGCGCTAGTGGTCGCAGTTCGCGCCAGCGTCCTCCTCCTGTCCCTGACACGCAGCGGATGTCTCTGATCCGTCTACTGCTCCTCTGCGTGCCCCTTTGCCTTCCCCTCCTGAGTCCTCTCTTCCTGCACTTGCCGACCCTGAGTCGGACTCTCTTCGTGCTGCCAGACCTACTATCACGCGTCTCCTTGCTACTGTTGTCACTGACCCTTCTTTGAGTCTACTGCTACGTCTGCTCTTGTTACTGAGCTTGTCGACTTTGCTGCTCGCTGTCGCTTGGACTACGCTGCTAGTCTTGTCGCTGAGTCTGAGTCTGTCTGTCCTCCGTCCGTCGGGGGTGAGTGTGCCCTTGGCACGGACGTTTTTGAGGACAGGCAGGAGGAGTTCCAGTGTCTGGCAGCTGCTTCACCTCATCTCGTGTCCGTACTGCTTACCCCTGAGGGAGACCCGGATGCACTTGACATCCCGACTCAGCGCTCTTACGCGGAGGCGATAGAGGGTCCCTACTCCTCTCAGTGGCAGGCAGCTATGGATGCATAGATGGCTTCGTGGAAGTCCACAGGCACCTACGTTGTCGCTGTCCCCCCTCCTGGGGCGAACATCGTCAATGGCATGTGGATCTTCAGGGTGAAGCGGCCGCCGGGTTCTCCGCCTGTCTTCAAGGCGCGTTACGTGGCTCGTGGCTTCAGTCAGCGGCAGGGAGCTGACTACTTTCAGACCTTCTCCCCCACCCCGAAGATGACCACTCTTTGGGTACTGCTGCACATTGCTGCTCACCGTGACTACGAGCTCCACTCTCTCGACTTCAGCACAGCTTTCTTGCAGGGCAGCCTGCATGAGGAGATCTCGCTGCGCCGCCCACCTAGCTTCACTGGGTCTTTCCCTCCTGGTACCCAGTGGAGTCTCCGGCGTCCAGTCTACGGTCTCCGCCAGGCGCCACGTGAGTGGCACGACACACTGAGGACTACGCTTGCGGCTCTTGGGTTTGCTCCTTCTACTGCCGACCCGTCGCTGTTTCTGCGCACCGACACCTCTCTGCCGCCGTTCTACATCCTCGTGTACGTCGACGACTTGGTCTTTGCCACAGCTGACACTGCTGGACTTGCCTACGTGAAGTCCGAGCTGCAGAAGCGACACACGTGCACAGACCTGGGTGAACTGCGCAGCTACCTTGGCTTGCAGATCACCCGGGATAGAGCACGCCGCACCATTACCCTGACTCAGTCACACATGGTGCAGCAGGTCCTTCATTGCTTCGGCTTCACGTACTCCTCGCCTCAGGCCACTCCTCTGCCTACTCGCCACTCACTCTCAGCTCTGCCTTCGGATGAGTCCGTAGAGTCGTGTGGCCCGTATCCAGAGCTTGTTGGCTGCCTCATGTACCTGATGACCTGCACACGACCTGACCTTGCATACCCTCTTAGCATTCTCGCACGCTATGTTGCTGCTGGGAGACACCGACCAGAGCACATGGCTGCAGCGAAGAGGGTGTTGCGCTACTTGTGCAGTACGTCGGGCATGGGGCTAGTGCTTGGAGGGCGGAGTCCAGTGGTCCTCACTGGGCACGCGGACGCTTCTTGGGCTGATGACCAGGCTACGCAGCGGTCGTCACAGGGTTACACCTTCAGTCTTGGTTCCGGCTCTGTTTCGTGGCGGGCTACCCGCTCGTCTTCTGTTCTCGGCTCCAGTTGTGAGGCTGAGATCTACGCCGGGGCTATGGCTGCCCAGGAGCTTCGCTGGCTCACCTACCTGCTGACCGACCTTGGAGAGCCGCCTCGTTCTCCTCCAGTCCTATACGTAGACAACAAGGCCATGCTGGCCTTGTGTCGAGAGCAGCGACTGGAGCACAGGACAAAGCACATTGCTCTCCGTTACTTTCTTGCTCGTTGTGAGAGTACGACGGCTTATGCCAGCTATGCTTGCTTGCCTTTACTTTATCATGCTATTTCTAGCATAGGATAATTATATGCATGCACTCATCTCGGCGGGAGCCACTATCTCCCCAGGAGCTGCGCGAGTGGTTTGCTCGCCGCTGGAGGCGTACTGCTGGAGCTGGAGCTTCTTCGGCCGCTGAGGGTACTTGTGCCGCCGGTCCCGGGGCTCCTGGGCCTTCGGGTCCGCCTCGCGCTGGAGCTACTGAGGGTGTTGGTGCTGAGACTGCTTGTGAGAGTACGACGGCTTATGCCAGCTATGCTTGCTTGCCTCTACTTTATCATGCTATTTCTAGCATAGGATAATCATATGCATGCATGAATTGCTTGATTTCCTAGGCTAGGTGCTTTCCTATATTTCATTATAGTTATAGGACCGAGCTAGGTTGCGTGCACCGAATTCTGGCTTTTCGGTTGCCACCGAATTGCCTTCTACCGAATTTGGTAAGGATCTGTTCGGGACGCTTCGCGGCCCGCGGAACCTTCGCGTAACACCTGGTTACGGGGCCTTGTGTCAAGCCTATATATAGCCTCGTGTTGTACCCAGGTGGACATTCAATTCAATTCAATTCGACTGAACTCTCATTCTCTTTTCTGAACTCGATCCCAGATCCTCACACTTGGTAATCAGAGCGGGTTTACACGTGAGGTCTTCAACCGCTTAGTTCGGGCCTTTAAAAACCGCGGGGGCGACGACGAAAGCGCCGATACGGGTATGTAAAACCAGTTCCGCGCAATTTTTCTAAGTCCCCCTCGATTCGGTTTTTTCGGACGCGTTGATGTCAGGCATGGAGGGCCAAGGAGACAACTACGCGACTACGAGCGACATCGCGAGCCTCCGCACCAACATGGAGCAGACGCAGGCGACGCTTCGTCGACTCGAGGCTTTTTTGACAAGCCAACCAGGGTTCGCCACCGCAGCAGCAGCGACCACAGCGACTACAGCACCGACAACTCCACCAGTAGTGGCGACACCGACATTTCACGGACCAATGACACCACTGTCGCCGAACCTCGAAGCAGCACGACCGAGGCTCCTGAAGGCGTTCGATCCAAGCGCGAAGGGATCCGACGTCCGGCGATTCGTAGCCACCCTCGAAATTTACTTCGAGGCCATTGGCTGTTCGACCCCGCAACACGACGCAGCAAGGATTCGGCTCGCAGCGACACTGTTTCATGGACCGGCTCTCGAATGGATTTACTACACCGACGTAGCCCGCGGGGAGAAAACGTGGCAGCAGTTTCGGGCAAATTTAATCGAGCGTTTCGAACCAATTAATACAACCTACATGGCGCGACAGCAGATACACCGACACAAGCAATACAGTAGTGTAACACAGTACACGCAGCAGATGGAGTTACTGTTCAACCGCATCACCGACCTGACCGAAGGCGAAAAAATCCAGGCGTACACCGAAGGATTAAAAATGGAGATTCGGTGGCAAGTGATTGCGGCGAATTACAACAGCTACAGAGACATCGTGCGTGCTGCCGAGCGATACGACGCGCTGACTCGAAGTCAACCCGAAACACGACGCTTCACGCCGAACCGTACATTCGGCACGGAGCGATCGGCACCCCCCACGTTCACCGAACCGATGGATATCGACAAATACGACGCGAAGCAGCAATCGACAAAATGCGAGTTTTGCGGCGCAGCAGGACATCAGTTTTCATCGTGCTATAAAATGAAGAAAGCACGTGCGGCACTCCGGGACGAAAACAGTGGAGCACCCCCGAAGTAAAAAAACGGGAATCGCCAGTAGCCGCGGATCGACCTGGCGATCGCGTAAAGATCCGAAAAGCAGGCAAAGGCGACGACCTGGCGACTTCGGAGCAGGTGAAAAAAGGAGAAAATGATGGCGCGAATTTAAAACGTCACGACCGGCCGGCATCAGGGGAAATCGCCGAGGCTAATGGAGGCTCCGCGAAAAAAGACTCTGCACCGACCGGGAAACTCCAGCCGAACACCCACGAAAGTAAGAATTCGTTAAAAGTATCCTATAAAGATGCTCTAACGAAGAATATTGCGTCTCGTGGTTTATAAGCCTTCAAAAAATTCAGGGGAGGTCTAGAGGCCAAGAAAAATCCTTTATAAATTATTCAGGTACCTGAGAAGTTGGGCAAAATACTACGGAGCGTAGAGAAGGGTCGTGCGTTCCGTGGATTTAATATTCTCTCCCCGCAGCACAGTGTTAAGGCTCCCCGTCGCCCACAGGTGAAGCCTACACAGCTGCCAAGGCTTAGAGGAGACATCCAGGCTCAGGAAAAATTATACTAGCCTCGGAAAAATCCTCCTACCCCCCAGGTGAAGTTGGAAAGCGCTGAGTCAGGTATAGGAAAAAAGGAAGGTATTAAGTTTGATGTACCCTATGATCCTATTAACAAGACCCACTTTGGCTACTCAGCACAGCAGAAACCACTACTCCTCGAGGTGTTATGCAATGGGCGACGCCTCCAGGCACTGGTGGAGAGCGGTGCATCTCACTCGGTGTGTAACCACGGAGCATTGGAGAAAATTGGAGAGAAGGCGGAAGAGACCCAGTTTTCAGCAACCATGGTGGACGGTACGAAGCTTCCTATCCACGGCAAAGCATCACTGCAACTGCATATAGGTGCGTTGAGGTGGAAGCCGAAGCTACCAGTCACCAACATCAAAGGATTAGATTTTATCTTGGGGCGAGATTTCCTGAAGCGGTTCAACCCCGAGATCGATTGGGTCAACAGCAAGGTGTGCATCTACAACAATGGGAAGCGGATAGCACTGCGAAGCTGGATGGATACAGGGGACGTACCTGAAACGACACTGGCACGGTTCGAACAGATGGTGAACAAGAGTAAAACAGGTTACCTAGCACTGGTTATGGCAGCAGTAGAGGAGGAGAAGCCGAGTTCCGAGCTACCTGCAGCAGTGAAAGAGGTCTTGGAGCAGTACAAGGATATAATGCCCGACGACCTACCTGCGGGCGTACCTCCAGCACGCACCCACGAGCACGAGATTGTGGAGGAACCAGGTGCAAAACCCGTCTCACGTGCACCACACCGACGAAGTCTGACTGAACTGACAGACATGAAAAAACAGATAGAGTATCTACTGGACAGATAACTGATCCGCCCATCCACCTCTCCCTACGTCGCACCTGTTCTCTTCACTCCAAAACCAGACGGCAGTCTACGGATGTGCATCGACTACATTGCACTGAACAAACATACTGTCTAAAACAAATATCCCATACCGCGCATAAACGACCTACTCGATCAACTGCGTGGAGCAACAGTATTTTCGAAACTGGACCTACGATCGGCCTACTGGCAGATCAAGATGGCAGACAACTACGTCCACAACACAGCGATCCGTACCAGATACGGCTCCTACGAATACTTGGTGATGCCGTTCGGACTCTGCAACGCACCAGCAACGTTTCAGGCGGAGATGAATCACATCTTACGACCCCTGCTAGACGAATGCGTGGTGGTGTACCCAGACGACATTCTCATCTACTCCAAGAACATGAAGGAGCACGTGGAGCATCTGCGGAAGGTGTTCGAGATCCTGCGGAAAAACAAGTTCTACGTGAAGCTGTCAAAGAGCGACTTCGCCTTGAAGAAGGTGCAGTTTCTCGGGCACATGGTGAGTGCCGAGGGCGTACACGTGGACCCACGGAAGATCGAAGCCGTCAAGAAGTGGAAAGTACCAGAGAACGTGAAGGAGTTACAGCAGTTCCTAGGCTTCGCCAACTACTACAATAGGTTCGTGCCGCAGTACGCTAAGATAGCAGCGCCACTAACCGACCTACTGAAAAAGGATACGCCCTTCAAATGGGATACCCTTCATCAGCAAGCCATGGAGCAGCTACAGACAGCACTGACTACAGCGCCAGTACTCATCTTACCGGATCCGGACAAGGACTACGTGGTGGAAGCAGACGCTAGTGACCAAGCAGTCGGAGCAGTACTGATGCAGGATCACGGACGCGGTTTGCAGCCCATCGCCTACCTCAGTAAGAAGCTATATGGAGCAGAACTAAACTACCCCATTCACGACAAGGAAGCCTTAGCGATAGTCATAGCCTTCAAGGCGTGGAGGTGTTACCTAGAGGGAGCCAAGACTACAGTCTATACTGACCACTGCAGTCTCAAATACCTGAAGTCACAGCCGACACTCTCACGACGACAGGTGCGGTGGGTGGACTTCCTGGAAACTCGCTTCCACTACGACATCGTCTACAAGCCCGGGCTACACAACAAGGCAGACGCGTTGAGCCGCCCCGGACATGTAGCAGGCATCCAGCTCAACGGGATGAACGCTCTGCTCAAGGGTCTATTCCAACATGGGTACTCCGTGGACGCAGAGATTGCTACAGCACAGACCAAGAAGCTATTACAGTGGGAGAAAGACTTAGCTCTAAAGAAGGGTTCAGGAAAGATTTGGGTACCGAATTCCGCCACGCTACGGCAGATCCTATTGGAGGAGTTTCACGACGTACCTTACGCGGGACATTTCGGGAGCAACAAGACGTTAGCAAGGATAGCGAAGTATTACTACTGGCCCGGGATGGCAGCAAACGTGCAGCAGTTCGTCACCTCTTGCGACACGTGCCAGCGGATGAAGACCAGCAAGCAGAAAAAAGCAGGGTTACTTCAGCCTCTACCCGTACCGGAGCAGCCATGGCAGGTCGTTAGCCTCGACTTCATCACAGGACTTCCTTCGACCTCAAGGGAACATGATTCCATCCTCGTGGTGATCGATAAGTTCTCCAAAATGGGTCACTTCATACCGACCAACGCCACAGCTACAGCTGAAGCAACTGCTCGACTCTTCTTCGACCGCATCATCACCATCCACGGCATCCCCGCTACACTCATCTCAGACAGAGACCCCAAATTCACGAGTAAGTTCTGGAAGGAGCTCATGGGACTGTTGGGGACAAAGCTTGCAATGTCTTCAGCATACCCACCCCAGACTGACGGACGGACAGAGCGACTCAATCAAGTGGTTGAACAGTTACTGCGCACAGCTTGCAAGGACGGCGTCAGCCACTGGGACACACAGTTACCAACCCTAGAGTTCGCTTACAACAACGCATCACATGCGGCCACAGGGAAAACTCCTTTCTTCCTGTGTTACGCACGGGAACCACTCACACCACAGCAGCCAACTACACCGGCACACGTCCAAGCCGCACATGACTTCGTCACCACCATGCAGCAGCTATGGGAGAAGACTCAGCGACGTCTCACCACGATGCAGAACTCCCAGAAGCAGTATGCCGATCATCAGCGACGTGATCACTCAGTAGCAGTCGGAGATCAGGTGCTTCTTGACACGCGCAACTTGAACCTGTCTCATCTCCCATCCAAACTCCGGCCTCGCTTCTGTGGTCCTTTTCTCGTTGAGGCACAGGTGACACCAGTTACATTCCGCTTGCGCTTACCAGATACATGGAAGCTTCACAACGCTTTCCATGTCCAACTACTGAAGCCCTACAAGGACCCCAACCAACAGTTCCAGGGACGGCAACTACCGCCACCACCACCTGTTCTCATACAGGATGAACCTGAGTACGAGATCGAGCGCGTTCTCTCTCATCGGCGCCGCGGTGGCAAGACTCTCGAGTTCCTGATACGCTGGAAGGGATACGACCCCAGTGAGGATAGTTGGGTTGCAGAAGCTGATATGGGCAACGCACGCCGTGCTCTCAAGGACTATCTTGTGAAGCAGGGTGTATCTCACGCCACCCAGCTTTGAGGGGGGGACGTGTGAGAGTACGACGGCTTATGCCAGCTATGCTTGCTTGCCTTTACTTTATCATGCTATTTCTAGCATAGGATAATTATATGCATGCATGAATGTCAGTAGAGCTACACTGTGAGATCCCCGATCGATCCTAGAGGGGGTTACAGGCGCGTTTGCCTGGGGGGTTATGGGCGCACTGACCCGCTACTGAAACAAGCCCTTTTATCCCAATGGTCTAGTGGTTGGGATTCTGACATGGTATCAGAGCGGTCTCGGGTTCGAATCCCGGTGTATGCACATGTTGGTCGTTGCCACTGTGCTCAGTCCTGGGCCTCCCAGTGTGGGGGGGTGTCAGTAGAGCTACACTGTGAGATCCCCGATCGATCCTAGAGGGGGTTACAGGCGCGTTTGCCTGGGGGGTTATGGGCGCACTGACCCGCTACTGAAACAAGCCCTTTTATCCCAATGGTCTAGTGGTTGGGATTCTGACAATGAATTGCTTGATTTCCTAGGCTAGGTGCTTTCTGTCAGAGGTCCACTGGTGATCCCCGATCGATCCTAGGGAAGGGTTACAGGCACATTTGCCTGGGGGGTTATGGGCGCACTGACCCGCTACTGAAACAAGCCCTTTTATCCCAATGGTCTAGTGGTTGGGATTCTGAGATGGTATCAGAGCGAAGGTCTCGGGTTCGAATCCCGGTGTATGCACTTCGGGCATCCCAGTGCGGGGGGGTGTCAGAGGTCCACTGGTGATCCCCGATCGATCCTAGGGAAGGGTTACAGGCACATTTGCCTGGGGGGTTATGGGCGCACTGACCCGCTACTGAAACAAGCCCTTTTATCCCAATGGTCTAGTGGTTGGGATTCTGAGACTTTCCTATATTTTATTATAGTTATAGCACCGAGCTAGGTTGCGTGCACCTAATTCTGGCTTTTCGGTTGCCACCGAATTGCCTTCTACCGAATTCTGGCTTTTCGGTAAGGATCTGTTCGGGACGCTTCGCAACCCGCGGAACCTTCGCGTAACACCTGGTTACGGGGCCTTGTGTCGAGCTTATATATAGCCTTGTGTTGTACCCAGGTGGACATTCAATTCAATTCAATTCGACTCAATTCTCATTCTCTTTTCTGAACTCGATCCCAGATCCTCACACTCGTGAGCTACTGCAGCGTGGACAGTTGCGGCTTGCGTACGTGGCCTCTGAGGCCAACACTGCTGATGTTTTCACCAAGGCACTTGCGCCTTGTGATCATGAGCGCTTCTGCACTTAGCTGGGTCTTGTGCCTGTCTTGCCTCACTTGCTCACTTCTTGACCTTGCTTGTACTGTCACATATATATACTCCTGCTCTTGCTTGCTTAGCCTCGTATATATATATATATATATATATATGTGCTCTTGCATGTGAACTGGCCTTTTGGCCTTTGAACTTGTGCTCAGAATGTGTGGTGACTTTGTGATCCACCCTGAGCTTTGCTTTGCTTTGCTTGACTGGTCTTGTGACCCCTTGTTCTCCCCCACTTTGCCTATGGGGGTGTGTCAGAACATTATAGCTTATGCTATTGTGTAGGCTATAGTGGGGTATCCCATAGGGGGTACAACCCAACTAGGGTTTCATATTTGTACTCGCTTCATTCATAGTTCACATCATTCTCGTTCTAATCTTCTGAAGGACCTGCGCACATCCCACGTCATCCAGGACGGCCTGACGGCATTCAACACCCTTCAGGGGAGCTTCGGCCTACCCGACGCCATCTCTGACCGTGAGCTCGTGAAGGCCGGTAAGAAGACGGCCATCCAGTGGTGGACGTGGCACGGGACGGAGCACCCCGAGCTGACAACGCTTGCTTGCCGCGTTCTCTCTCAGCCAGTGTCCGCATCGGGGTGTGAGAGGAACTGGGCAGTGTGGGAATTGATCCACACTGCTAAGCGCAACAGGTTGGGGTCCGAGAAGTGTCGGGACCTCGTGTATGTTGCGCACAATTGGAACATTGTGCGCAACTGGCACAAGGGGGCTGAGTGGGTGACGGTTCTCCCGGGGAACATCCCTGAGGCCTCCCTGCCGGAAGGGTACAACGAGGTTCTGGAGGAGGATGAGGAGGAGGGGGAGGAGGATGAGCTGGAGGATGAGTACAAGTAGAGGAGGAAGGAAGGGACGGGGGGAGTAGAGGGTGGGAGTAGGGGGTGGGGTAGGAGAGATGCATGTTGCTTGCTTAGAGTAGTTGAGAATGGTGGGTTTTTTCAATATATGAAATTCGGTAAAACCACCACTCCCCCCCCCCCCCTCCTTCGGCGGTTTTTTTTGTCTGCCCGGTAAAAACCTTTTGCTGCCCAGGCAGCGTACTTTCTGCGACTTTCAAAGTCACTCACGAAGCGCATAACGCACTATACGCAAGCGTATATACGCTTGCGTATAATGCGCTGGGCGCGACTTTTCCAACATAGGCACCACGTGCCATGTCCCGTCACCCACATTACATCTGCACCACGTGCCATGTCCCGTCACCCACATTACATCCGCACCATGTGCCATGTCCCGTCACCCACATTACATCCGCACCACGTGCCATGTCCCGTCACCCACATTACATCCGCACCACGTGCCATGTCCCGTCACCCACATTACCTCCGCACCACGTGCCATGTCCCGTCACCCACATTACATCCGCACCACGTGCCATGTCCCGTCACCCACATTACATCCGCACCACGTGCCATGTCCCGTCACCCACATTGCATCCGCACCACGTGCCATGTCCCGTCACCCACATTGCATCCGCACCACGTGCCATGTCCCGTCACCCACATTGCATCCGTACCACATGTCATATGTCATCCGTATTACATCCGCACCACATGCCATGTCATGTGTCACCCACATTACATCCGCACGACATGTCATGTGTCACCCGTACTATTACATCCGCACCACATGCCATGTCATGTGTCACCCACATTACATCCGCACCACATGCCATGTCATGTGTCACCCACATTACATCCGCACCACATGCTATGTCATGTGTCACCCACATTGCATCTGTACGACATGTCATGTGTCATCCATATTACATCCGCACAACATGCCATGTCATGTGTCATCCATATTACATCCGCACAACATGCCATGTCATGTGTCACCCACATTGCATGATGCATCTGCTCTGCACCACATGATTTTTCTTGACACCCTTGTAGGTCATATCTGGCTTGCCACTCTTCCTGAGTGCTCAGCACGTGCCACTCGGTGATTAGAAGCTGCCTCTTTTGAGGCGCCTCAAAACTCGGCTCGGGCCACTCTGTGATTTGGAGCTGGCATCATGCCGCTTTCACCCACTTTGCTGTGGCATATCACAAACAAACCCTACTGTGGAGTCCGTTCATACACTCCGCTCTTACGTACAGATATCTCCATAGCAACAACCTGACTGGCTCAATGCCAGCCTTCCTTGGCAACCTTTCAAATCTCATTGATTTGTGAGATTCTTGACTTTTTGCGAGCCTCTTGTATTCCTGCCCTCTCTGATGTCCGGTACACTCATTGCCTTGTCACACACCTATTGCCTTAACACGCTCACTCACTGCCTTCACACTCACTGCCTTCACACTCACTGCCTCCACACAGTCACTGCCTATCCACCCTCACTGCCTTTACACACTCTGCTTGCATTTTCTCTTCTCTACTTGTTGCTGTGGCATGGTGCGGGCACCTTATAGCCTTGCTGCTGTGGCATGGTGCGGTGAGGGAATGTTTCTCAGCAGTATTGCATGTCGTACACACCACATGCAAGTGGAGTTTGGTCTTTATGCTCGATCTCCTTCTGTGTGCCCTTCTGTCTGCCCTTCTGTGTGCCCTTTTGTGTGCCCTTCTGTGTGCCCTTCTATGTGCCCTTTTGTGTGCCCTCTATTTTCGTCCTTCCTTGCAGAATGTTACACTACAACAAGCTGACCGGCACGATTCCTGAATCGCTTTACAATCTCACAAATCTTAACATGTTGTGAGTGCAGTGCAGTGTAGTGCAGTGCAGTGCAGTCCTTTTTGGTCTCCCAGCTAGGTCAGCCCTAGCTAATCACCACACGTGCATTTCAGCATTTCTTAAACGCCTCAGAAGGCATTTCACCAGTTATGGGCTTCAAATTGGCATGGTGGTTGGGCCTCTTCATGCCTTAGGATTCTTGATACTACCAAAAGCTGTCTGCTATTTTGAATGCAGACGAATGCTCGAAACACTGGTAGAGGAAGAAAAGAGTAGAAGATTTAATTTCTTCTTATTCATTCGAAGGATGGGTGGCATTGGTGTTGATGCGAAAGCTATTCACGCTCGCTTTTAGCAGGGCTTCTGGAATTTGCACTGTGCCGCACCGCTCTGCACTGCATTGTACCGGTGCCGTGCTGCTCTTTGCCACACACGTTCTTGGCAAGGCTGGCATTGTTTGATTTTTATGAGCAGCAAGCTGTTCATGCTTGCTTTGAGCATGTCTGTGGCGCACTGCACCACTGTGCCACGTTGCTCTTTGCAACACCTTTTCCCTCCTTGCACATATGCCTGCACTGCAGCCAATCTATATAGTATCACACTAACGCTTGTTCTTGCCTGTACTCACCCTTTCTTACACCCTTTTTCAACAAAATGCAGAAATCTTCTGGCAAACAATTTGACTGGCTCAATCTCCTCAAGCATTGGCAACCTTGAAGCATTGACGGCCCTGTGAGCTATCTTCATAGGAAGGGCCGTACGCTAGATGACTCCTCTCCTCTGCATAGACCCCCCCACTCATTGACCTTACACCCATTCGTTCACGAAGCATCCAAACAAAGCAAACTACTCAGTAGTGGCAGCATGTGACTTCTTCTCCTGTTTGTTTCAGCAACGGCTCGCCAACGCCACCTCGGAACAAACCGGGTGTGACAGCCACACCGTATCTCGCCCTAGTCAGTGCTGAGCTGGGCTGATGCCGTCTGTGAGGTCCCAGGGGTCCTCACTCAGGGCTCCTCCCCCTGGGACCCCTGGGACCTCTGGGACCTCTGGGACCTCTGGGACCTCTGGGACCTCTGGGACCTCTGGGACCTCTGGGACCCCTGGGACCTCTGGGACCTCTGGGACCTCTGGGACCTCTGGGACCTCTGGGACCTCTGGGACTTCTGGGACCTCTGGGACCTCTGGGACCTCTGGGACCTCTGGGACCTCTAGGACCTCTAGGACCTCTGGGACCTCTGGGACCTCTAGGACCTCTGGGACCTCTGGGACCTCTGGGACCCCTGGGACCCCTGGGACCCCTGGGACCTCACATACGTGTTTCAGCAACGGCTCGCCAACGCCACCTCGGAACAAACCGGGTGTGCATGTGACAGCCAGCCAGCCACACCGTATCTCGCTCGCCCTAGTCAGGGCTGAGCTGGGCTGATGCCCTCTTGTCATGAGCCAAGGCCTTTTGGATCTCACCAGATTGTCCAGCCAGCCCAATGCCGTCATATCCAGCAAAGAGGTGAATTCTGAGTCAACTCAAGAGTCACCTCGCACCATATTGTCCAGCCAACCCAATGCCGCCATATCCAGCAAGAAACCTTGACTTGTCTCGCCTCGTGCACATGATTCTCCCGTCATCTCTCCCTCGAATATCAGCAACCTTGGTCACAACCAGCTTCACATGCACAATTCTTCCATTCCCCTGCATACTTACTAAAGAAAGAATCATCTTACATCACCATCCCTCCCTCCAATGTCCGGAGCTGTTGTTACAATACAACAGCTTCACAGGGCCTATTCCTGACTCCATTGGCAAGCACCCTTTTTCGTCTCACCACATGCACCCCTTCCACCATGCTCTCAACCCGTCATCTCCTCTCCCCATCATCATCCCATCATCTTTCCCTCCCTGCAATGCTTGGTTACAACAGCTTCACAGAGCCCATTCCTGCATCCCTGCAGTCTTAACTATGATTCTCCCCCATCACCATCACCATCCCGCCCTCCAATGCCAGGAGCCTTGGTCACAGCAGCTTGACAGGGCCCATTCCTGACTCCATTGGCAAGCACCCTTATTCGTCTCACCACATGCACCCCTTTCATCATGTTCCAATCCCATCATCTCCCCCATCATTATCCCATCATCTCCTCCATCATCATCCCATTATCTCCCCCATCATCATCCCGTCATCTCCTCCATCATCATCCCATCATCTCCCCCATCATCATCCCGTCATCTCCTCCATTGGCAATGCCGTCATATCCAGCAAAGAGGTGAATTTTGAGTCAACTCAAGAGTCACCTCGCACCAGATTGTCGAGCCAGCCCAATGCCGTCATATCCAGCAAGAAACCTTGACTTGTCTTGCCTCGTGCACATCATTCTCCCATCATCTCTCCCTCGAATATCAGCAACCTTGGTCACAACCAGCTTCACATGCACAATTCTTCCATTCCCCTGCATACTTACTAAAGAAAGAATCATCTTACATCACCATCCCTCCCTCCAATGTCCGGAGCTGTTGTTACAATACAACAGCTTCACAGGGCCTATTCCTGACTCCATTGGCAAGCACCCTTTTTCGTCTCACCACATGCACCCCTTCCACCATGCTCTCAACCCGTCATCTCCTCTCCCCATCATCATCCCATCATCTTTCCCTCCCTGCAATGCCAGGAGCCTTGGTTACAACAGCTTCACAGAGCCCATTCCTGCGTCCCTGCATCCCTGCGGTCTTAACTATGATTCTCCCCCATCACCATCACCATCCCGCCCTCCAATGTCAGGAGCCTTGGTCACAGCAGCTTGACAGGGCCCATTCCTGACTCCATTGGCAAGCACCCTTATTCGTCTCACCACATGCACCCCTTCCATCATGTTCCGATCCCATCATCTCCCCCATCATTATCCCATCATCTCCTCCATCATCATCCCATTATCTCCCCCATCATCATCCCGTCATCTCCTCCATCATCATCCCATCATCTCCCCCATCATCATCCCGTCATCTCCTCCATCATCATCCCATCATCTCCCCCATCATCATCCCGTCATCTCCTCCATCATCATCCAATCATCTCCTCCATCATCATCCCATCATCTCCCCCATCATCATCCCGTCATCTCCTCCATCATCATCCAATCATCTCCTCCATCATCCCATCATCTCCCCCATCATCATCCCGTCATCTGCCTCCCTCCAATGTCAGGAGCCTTGGCTACAACATCTTCACAGAGCCCATTCCTGACTCCATTGGCAAGCTCACAAATCTGAATGCTTTGTGAGTGTTCAGTGCAACCTCTTCTTGGTTTCACTTGTGAGGCAGGAATAGCAACCATCCCTATTGAAGTAATAATAAACGCGTACAAGGTTGGATGCCTAGCGATTATACTCGAGATGCAAAAAACTGATCCGATCAGACGGAAGTAGCAAACGTTTCTTACCAAGTTGCTCGAACTTAACTACTATGCGACGAGAAAACAAATGCCCAGGACTTTTTCAACCTTGCTGTAACCTTTTCACTCGCTTTTGCAGGTTTGTAATGCGTGCAAGTAAGAACGAGTACTCGTTTTTGCAGCTCATGCCTACCCGTTTTTAATCCAGAACGTCTCTTTGCTTTTGAAAAAAACTCATCTTTTCTACTCTTTGGAAGCGCATGCAGACCTGAGAGCAAGTTCTGCCATGAGGTATATAACCTGGTCATCAAGGTGACTTTTGAGTCGACTCAAAGCGCATGCAGACCTGAGAGCAAGTTCTGCCATGAGGTATATAATCTGGTCATCAAGGTGACTTTTGAGTCAACTAAAAGCGCATGCAGACCTGAGAGCAAGTTCTGCCATGATGTATATAACCTGGTCATCGAGGTGACTACTGAGTCGACTCAAAGGTCATGCAGACCTCAGAGAAAATTTTGCCATGAGGTATAACCTGGTCATCTGTCTTCTTGAGAAACGGATGCTGAAACCTAATACTCCTGATTGTTACTCAACTATTTACTTCCCCGTTGTGCTAATCACAGATGGCTGCAGGAAAATAAATTGACAGGCTCGATACCTGCAACAATAGGCAACCTTATTTATCTGAATGACTTGTAAGTTCTTTGGTTCGGCAAACTGTAAAGCCTTTCCCTTGTGAACCCTTTCACTATATCTATCTGCTATTGCTTTGTTTCATTGTTCAGTGATTTCTATCGTTTAAACTTCTTTCAGAACATTCATCCTTGTTCTTATTTAAGTAGTAAATGATGACATGACACCTTATATGCACCTATAATCGCTTGATCCTTGTTCAGGAGCTTCTTGTTGCCGTTCCTGCATCAGGTACCTTGGTTATAACAACCTGACTGGCAGCATCCCAGAGTCTATTGGCCACCTCGTGCAACTCACAACCTTGTAAGCAGCCGCAGTTAGAAGCACACCCATCGTGCCAGCATCCCAGAGTCTATTGGCCATCTCAGAGCGTAATCCATGTTCGTGGTAGGGCAACTGTTCATCGCACTGTTAGTGGCATGCGCATGTTCCGGCACACTGAGTTTTTGGGAATTGTTGCCACCAACTCGACATGAACAGTTGCTCTGCCACGAACATGGAATACGCCCTCATGCAACTCACAACCTTGTAAGCAGCCGTCGCGCCTCCCACTGTTTGCCCATGAGTGCCAGCCAGAACCACAGCAAGACCAGCAGCGGCAGTGAGGCTATGGCATGCGCTATTAGGCTATCGCTCATTAGACCTGTGCGACCTGAACCAATCATGCCTATTTGCACCATTGCTTTGGCTCTATGATTCAAACAACCAGTTGGCTCTGCGTATGCGCAACATTGCCCCGCACGCAGGAAAGTTTCAGGAACCAATCTGACTGGACGACGGGCACCTCCCTCTAACATGGGCAAACTTCAATTTGACATTTCTCAAAAACACATGGCTTTCACATGGCTTCGCGCATGCGCAACAATGCCCCGCATGCAGGGAAGTTTCAGGGACCAACCTGACCGGACACCTCCCTCCGACAATGGGAAAGCTCTCCAAACTCGAGGGATTGTAAGATACATATTTAGAGGAACCACTAACGACATGGTTTTTTTACCTGCCAAGCTCAACAAATTGTAAGTGTTCTTTACCTGCCAAGCTGAGCGGATGGATTGTATGGTACTCGATTCCGCCTTTCCTTGAGTACCGCAAACCAAGCACGTGAAGACCATCTGCTGGCACTTCTTAGATGCAAGCACTATACATGGGTAAAAGACGAGTCGAGTTTTACTTGACTCGTTTTGACGAGTTTTTTGTCACACACGAGTCGAGTCGAGGAAAACTCGCCAAGTTTTTTGTGCCACAAAGCAAACTCGAAACTCGACCATTTTACCGAGTTTTTTCAACACTCGGACGAGTTCAAAGAAAACTCGTCCGAGTCAAGTAAAACTCGACTCGTTGTTAAACACCCCCCTTACCCACCACCCCACGAAACCAGTTTAGTGAAAGGAAATGCCGCGCGGATCTAGCGGCGGAATGCTAGGTGCGGGCAGATATGGCGGCGGAATGCTAGATGCGGGCGGATCTAGTGGCGAAATGCTATGTGCGGGCGGATCTGGCGGCGGAATGCTAGGTGCGGGCGGATCTAGCGGCGGAATGCTATGTGCGTTCAGATCTGGCGACAGAGTGCTAGGTGCGGGCGGATCTAGCGGCGGAATGCTATGTGCGGGCGGATCTGGCGGCGGAATGCTAGGTGCGGCCGGATCTGGCGGCGGAATGCTAGGGGCGGCCGGATCTGGCGGCGGAATGCTAGGTGCGGGCGGATCTAGCGGCGGAATGCTAGGCACGGGCAGATCTGGTGGCAAAATGCTCACGAGCCCCAAAAACTTGCGATTTTTGAAAAAACTTGCTTGGTAGCCGAGTTTTTCACGAGTTTTTCTAACTCGCGAGCAAAACTCGACTCGACCAAACGAGTTTTTTTTACAAAAAACAAACTCGAAACTCGAGCTTTTCGAGTCCCTCGAATGAGTCGAGGAAAAACTCGACTCGTTTGCCCATGTATAGCAAGCACTGCACCCAACTCTTAGAAGCAAGTACTAGCAAGGAGGAGTTTAGCTGCTATCTGTGGTGAAGACCCAACTCTTCCAACCTCCTTTCTAGTACTTCAATATTTCTCTCTTTCAAATGTCCAGCCCTTCCTTCCTCACTCCTTTCTTTCTCTCCCTTTCCTATCTCTCCTTCCTTCCTCGTGCGCTGAGTTTTGACTGGAACAACCGTCACATGCCCACCTGACAGCACACCTTGTGTGGTTCACCAGTCCTCTCAAAGTGTCTTGTGCAGCACGTGCCCCTCCTTCTGCACTACGTGTGACAACGCACCACCACGTGAGTAAAATAGGGAACAAACAAACAATATGAAGATGGGGTGGTTGTTCTTCTGGCACGCCTGGTCTACACTCTACACTACACCGATCACGCCGGCTCATTTTTGGGGTAATCTTTATTTGCGCCACAAGAATATACGACACATGCCACATCTTTGAGTGTACTTCCCATTCAGTTCGAGCAACCTCGTTGTATATATATATAGGTTTTATATATATATATGCATACACACTTTAGAGGTATGTATGTACGTATGTATATACACATTTGCATATGTGCGTGTGTGCTCGCTTGTATATAATACATGCATATACATCTTACGACATACAGTCACAAAGCTTTCTATCTCCACCTTCCTTCTCATCCCCGCCCCCCTTTCCCCTTCCCTTTTCCACCTCTAGAGCACCCAACAACGGTCCCTTCCTCTTCAAGCCTCCCCCAGTCACAAGCAATGCCTCCTTCCGAATCTGGAGGAAGTCTCTCTGTGGTGGCCATTGCAGGCATTGTTGTGGCTGCTCTGATGCTGCCGGTTATTGGCGTGCTACTATGCTGGAGAGGTCTCAAGATCCGCGCAGCACGTGTTGCAGGCAGACATGAGCCTCGAGGCAAGTCTTCTAGAGCAATCATCAGTAGCGAGTAACGAGTTTTCTTATCAGGGAGGAAAATTTGGCCCAAGGCGAACCGAATTTTGCTCCGTAACCTTGTAGAACTCGCTCTTTGCTCGTCCGTCAAACAAATGCTTTTCCAGCTCGCTTTTTTTTGCCCGGCAAGACAGCAAAAGAGGGGTGAGGGGGAAGGAGTGGGGAAGATGGTGGGGGGACATTGCAAATGTAATGTACAGGTTAGACACGTTAACACCTATGTTGGCAGATACGCTGTGTGTGTGGGGGGGGGGGGGGGGGTATCGCGTATATGCGAAATACGTAAATACGCTTGGAAACCGCTAAAATACGTTCGGGCAGCCCGTGGAAAACACACACACACACACACACACACAGACACACGCACAAAAAAAACACTGAACAAGCAGTCGCGACATTTGCGATGTCCGGATTTGTTTGCAATGTCGCGATACATGTTAGGGTTAGACGTCGAACCTCGTGAACCCAAAGTTTGAATTCCACCTCTTCCCCCACCCTCAACCACACACCAACCCGCTCAACCCCCCTGACCCAACCACTCCCCGTTGTTCAACTTACCCTCATCTATAGGTTTATAGCACTTGTGCACTTCCGCAGTTGAGATCTCATTCTGGCGAAAACTAAACGGCGATCTTATTTAGGTAATTGCAACTTAATTTTGTTAAGACATCTAAGCATAAAATCCCTACAGAAGGACATGTCGACCTCCCCATCTCTCCTTCACGAATTGTTTAATCTGCCTGTTAAAAAGTTTCTCCTGTCCGCTCAGTGAATTTTCGCGTATTTCCAGTACTGGAACAAGAGCGTATGGCGTATATACGCTAGCGTATCGTACGCTAGCGTACGATACGCGAAACGCGTATTTGTCAACGTAGGTTAACACCCATCCCTTCCATCCCTCACCATACTTTCACCCCTCACTCCGTTCATGTGAAACCCTCACAGGTTGGGCCCGTAGCATGTCCGGCACTCAATGCACAGAGCACTCTCTTGAAGAAGTTCTCAAAGCCACCAACAATCGGTCCTCGGACAACCAGCTTGGCTCGGGTGCCTTTGGTGACGTGTACAAGGGCGTGTGTCCACACGATGGCACCACCCTGTGGGCCGTCAAGCGAGCCAAATTGATTGATTTGGATTATCAGCAAGAGGTGGTACTGGCTGTTCTCTGGTGGTCGCTTTTTTTTTTTTTTAAGCTGGGGTGAGATGGTTGTAAGGGCCAAGTGTTCATTAGTCGGGAGTATGTTTGTTAAATTGCACGTCATTCCGCCATGGCATGGCTTTTGAATTCCGGTGTCATGGGAAAACCATGTCGTTGACTGATGCTTCGCGCAATCCCATCATGTCATGCTCTTCTTGTAGGTCCAACAAATGGGCGATAAAAACCATCCCAACATTGTGCGGCTGCTTGGGTTTCCCGTTGGAGGGAACATGAGGACACGGCCGGAGCAGGTCTTGATTTACGAGTTTGTTCCCAACGGTGACCTTAACCAGTACATCAGGAACGGTAAGTTCCGTGTACTCTTCTTGGCCAAGCTTTACTTTCCTTATAAACTATATATTAATGGAAATACATTTCTCCGAACGTTTACCTTTCTTGTATATATCTTGTTTTTCAATTGAGATTTGACGAGTAATGAAATTTCTCTCATTTAGCTCGTCATACCAGTTCAAGTTCAACACGTTCACTCCTCACCCCCTCCATCCCTCACCACCACACTCCCGACCATCATCCCTTACATATGAAACCCTTACAGTCTGGGCCCGCAGCATACGGGGCACTCACTGCAGTGAGTACTCCCTGGAGGAAGTCCTCAAAGCCACTAGCAACTGGTCCTCTGATAATCAACTTGCCTCGGGTGCCTTTGGTGACGTGTACAAGGGCGTGTGTCCACACGATGGCACCACTCTGTGGGCCGTCAAGCGAGCCAAATTGATTGACGTGGATCTCCAACGAGAGTTGAGACGGCTCTACATGGGATGCGTGCTTATTAGTTAGGAATATGATTGTTAGATAGCACTTATTTCATCCGCCTTCAACACATGGCATACCTTTTGAAACATTCCAAAAGTTATTCCTCCCCTCCATGGCATGCCTCTCGCATGGAAAAATCATTTCCATTGACAATTGCTTCTCCCTCCATCATGCCATGTTCTTCTCGCAGGTCCAGCAAATGGCCGACAAGAACCATCCCAGCATCGTGCGGCTGCTTGGGTTTGCTGTTGGTGGAGACATGAGGACACGACCGGAGCAAATCCTGATCTACGAGTTTGCTCCCAACGGCGACCTTGACCACTATATCACGAAGGGTACGTGCCACGTTCTTTCTCTTAACCAACCTTTACTGTTCCTATGAACCCTATTTTGATGGAGAGTATTTGCTCCAAACTTTGAACTTAATCTGTACGCGAGTAAACAAGCGGGATAGAATATTGACTTGTTATATTTCACTCGACATTGATGAGTAACAATTGTTCTGTTTCGGTCTAAGGGCTTGTCCTACTTCGGGTCAAGAATACTGTTTGGGTCATCCGAGATTCTTGGATGACCAATGATATTCCAGTAGTGCAGCTGAAATGCACCCTACTGGTCGTCCAAGAATCTCGGATGACATGAGCAGTACTCTTGACCCGAAGTGGGACACGCCCTAATCAATTTTTGTAACCCGTAATGCATATTTTGTGTCACTCGTTGTGTCAGCCAACTTTTGTCTCTCATGATGTGCGATTCATATGTTCTCACTCTCATGTCATCTCCTCTCTTATTATACGCATCTGTCCAGAGGCGTCCTTCACTCTCACCTTCCAGCAGCGGCTGGAAATCCTCATTGGTGCGGCACGTGGCTTCGAGTACCTCCACAGCTTTGGCCTTGTGCATCGCGACATCAAACCTGCCAACATCCTCCTCGGAGAAAAGATGCAGGTAAGCAAGCGAGCACATAAACATGCACCCCGGACAGTAAGGACAAAACAATGCTACTTAGTACATTCTTATAAAGCGATTGTCCACATCAAAGGCACACTGGAAAAGATAAAAAGTTTGGAATAAACATTATCTGCGTCCGAGTTTAGCAATGGAACGACCTGTCCTGGCTGAGGCCGATTACGGCGCCTATTTGAAAAGAATGCATTTGCTTCATTCCGAGCGGTTGTGATTGAACCTCTTCAGCTTGGCGTGGAGAAATTTGGCCGTGAATAGTCACCCAGTGACCAGTGGTCGTAACCAATCGTGTGCTCCAAAATTTGGTTGCGCGAGTACTGGCGTGATTTTTTTCTTCGGCGAACAGCAGCGCGCCATGTGCCGAACTTCCTCTTACCGCGAACAGGCACTAGGGTCGACGTGTGTGAGTTGCCACACTGACAGCTCGCAATCAGCTCGCCAATTTCGTGACCAACGGCACACTCGATTCGCAATTAGGTGCCAGCTCCGTTATCCACTAAATGTCTCAAGGAGCTGGAAGCTTGCCGATGAAATCGCTGTGCGAGCAGCAACGAAACTCACTCCGCGAGCAGAATGCAATGCTGTGATTGGTCCAGAAAAACATCCGAACTTGAACTTGCACCTTGAATGAACATCACCCCGCCATCTTATTGGTCGAAGTTGAGTTCGCCCCTCCCACTCATAACACCACTTTTTTTCTCCATGCCTTGCTCTCATTGGTCGAAACTTGAGGGCTGAACTGACTTCGCCGTCAACTCTCTGATCACCACTATTTCCCCCCGTGTCTCACTCCAATTGACCCGTTCTAGGCTCAATGTTTTAAATATTCGCCACTTGTCTCAGCTGCCATTTAAACGTCTTGATAAGGCGGCGGGTTGACAACCAGGGGTGGCCTGCCTTATACCCCCTCCGTTGAGGGTGCTTTCAGGTCCTCGACCGACACGGATGAAGTCCAAGACGCTGAGACACAAACCAACATGAGCGGTGGGGAACCCAACTGTCGAGCTGCATCTACAATTTCTCCCCAAATGTCAAATCGGGCAGCAAATGCAGCAGCATCTCGACCTACGATTGGCGGATGACTCTGCAAAATCTGCAGAGATCACCACGTGCGATATTGGGATCCTACTTGACTCTCGCCAACCCCCCCTCGCCCGCCACTTCCCCAGAATCATCTGGGACTCCTTCGCCACCTGCCTCCTGACGCCTCTGCTCTTTATATTGCTTGTTTTCCTGGTTTCAATCCTTATACAATCCATCAGGCTAAGATTGCAGACTTTGGGCTGTTGAAGGTGGGGGCGGGCACCACTGCAGGCACAACTCGGGTCATGGGAACACCGGGCTATGTAGATCCCATCTACTCACTCACATCAAAGGCCACCACTGCCACCGATGTCTACAGGTGGGCCACTTTTGAAATGCCTCACAAACAATCTAAGCAACTGCTGCCAGCGATCTCTAAGGTAAGCGAGTGATTGTTGTCGTCTTGTATTTTCAATTTCTGGTTTGTGGGGTACGTGTTTACCCCACAGAACCACCCACCCTTGATAGTGTTCATTCCCTTCCCCCCTCCACCTCCTTCCACTTTGTTGTGCCTTCCCTTCTCACTGTGCGCAGCTTCGGGGTGCTCATGCTTGTAGTGCTCTCTGCTCGCAGTCCCCATACCTCCGATGGTGAAACTAACGGCCACATTCTGCAATGGGTACGTGCTGCTGCTGTGCGTCTTCTTTGTCACTGTGGAACACAGGATCATTTAAAGCACCATTTTTTGGAGACGGGAAGAATGGCCAGATTCTGCAATGGGTCAGTGCTCTGCTTACTGTTGCTTCTATGTGAATGAGTAAGTGCTCGCATCCTGCGCATTAGGTACTTACTCAACAAGCTGCGTGCAGCTCTCCTCCACTCCACCTTCTCCACCTCCAAGCGACTTTTGAAATGTTTAGGAGATGTTGGGTACTTATTCAACACACTGCTGCTCCCGTCCTCCATCTCCACCTGTGACTTTTTCAACGAGCATGGAGCATGGAAATGCACTGCTCCACAAGGAATCAGGCACGAGGTGACAGGGAAGGAGGAGCCGAGTGCAGCGGTCAAAGTGGATGAACAAGCGCGGGAGATGAGAGGTGGGAGAGTTGTTTTGGCTCAAAACGAGGTAACTTCCGAGTCGACTAAATGGAGTGGTACATCATTCAGTACTATGCCTGTATGTGCCCCCTCGTGTTCTTCACTACTCCAGGTGGAAGACTGCATTTCCTCTGACAATCCAGCCCTTCTCAAGGACCCGAGCATGGACGCCCCGGATGATGCTGTGCTGCGCCTGGTGGAGGAGTGCGTTTCCTCTGACAATCCAGCCCCCCTCAAGGACCCGAGCATAGACGCCCCGGAGGCACGATGCTGTGCTGCGCCTGGCCCAGCTGGCTTTGCCCCTGTTCCCAACCCCACCCACCTATCAGGTGGAGGAGTGCATCGCTGCCAGCAACTCTGGTGCCCTCAAGGACCCGAGCATGGACGCCCCGGATGATGCTGTGCTGCGCCTGGCCCAGCTGGCCCTCTCCTGCACCGCCGAGCGCACTGCCAGCCGGCCCGACATGTCGTACGTTGCCAGCGAGCTGCAGGGAATCAGGCACGAGGTGGTGGGGAAGGAGGAGCACAGTGCCGCGGTCAAGGTGGATGAGATGGCAAAGGAGAGGCGGATTGGGATGTCGCTGAGGAAAAGCTTGGGTGCGGAGCTGGAAGCCATTGTGAGCATGGATGAGGAAGAAGAAGAGTCTAATGGGGAGCAAGCAGGCAAGACCATTCAGTGAAAACTGGACTTGGCGGTATAGCTGGGAGCTATTGTGAGCAGGGATGACGAGTCTCATTTAGGTTGTTGAATACTGACCTAGCGATGGGAATACTGATCTAGTGATGGGAGCATTGGGGGGCAAGCAGGCAAGTTTATTCAGTGAAGTCTGGGCTTGGCGGTACAGCTGGGAGCTACTAGGAGCATGAATGAAGAGGATTCAAGTGGGGATCAATCGGGTTGATGAATACTGATCTAGCAATGGGGAGCAGTGGGGAGCAGTGGGAAGCAGTGGGGAAAAGTGGGGAGCAATTGTGAACAGTGGGGAGCAATGGGGAGCATTGGGGAGCAATGAGGAGCAGTGGGGATGCAGTGTTGGAAATCTATTACGAGCATGGATGAAATGGACTCCCAATGGGGAGCAATCGGGTTTACTGTATGAACACTGGTCTAACAATGAGGAGCAGTGGGGAGCCGTGCGGAGGAGCAACCAGGTAACTGAGTACTGATCTTCGATTGGGTACTAATCTTGACTGATAAAGCAATGAGGAGAAGTGGAGAGGGACCTGTGGGGAGGAGCAACCAGGTAACTGAGTACTGACCTTGGCTCAGGCAAGTCTAGATGGCTGCAGTGCTGGAAGCTACAGGGGGAATGGATGGAGGTGGGTCAAACAGGGAGCGATTGGGTGGAATGAAAAGATCTACAGTAGCAACAGGTACAGTAGCAGAGCAAAAGCAATTGAGAATTCACTGATCCAGTCTCCCATCGTTAATCTGAGCACAGATTGGCTTGAAAACCTGCAAAGGTGTCTCTGTATTTTGATGAGTGAAAAGTTGCCAGTCTTGATGTCCGTGTTTATTTTATTAATCTCTCAAAAGCAGCGTTCGTCACTTGAGCAAGCGTACCATAATAAGCATGTGACTTCAGCAACGTGTCACTCACGTACACCTTGCAGGTTTGGTAAATTGCTAGTGAACCGTTTTGTTGAACTACTTTGTTAAACTGCCTGTCATGGTCATACACTAGTATGATCGGTGCGAACATAAACAGTGCTACACACACACCAAGGAGGTCAACCTCCTTAATCCTCATTACCGAAAAAATACCGCCTTCTCTCTCCTGTCGTACTAGTACGTGCCTGCATGCCTGACAGCCTTAACAATTCTGCAGAACCTCCATCATCTTTTGAGACATCTCAAGAATCAACTTCTTTGACCTCCCTAACCAACTCCATCATCACTAATAACTTTGCCCACTATCTTCTGCGCGGCCTGACTCCCTCCGCTTGCCTTTGACAGTGCCACCGTGATCCTTCAGATGTATGTGTGCCCTGCTAGGGGATATGCAGGGACACACACACGCCATCACATGCATGCAACCCACCACCCCCTCCCACCCCCCAAACACACACACACACACACACACCCACACACACACACACACGCACACACACATATCCCACACCACACAAATTAGGGTCACTTAAATACATTTGGGGTCACATTTTCAATTTTTCAATAACCTTGTTTAGTGCAGTTGAGAACGGTGCAAGCAACCAAGAAAAGGGGTGAGTACACAAAAAGGGGCAGGGGCGACTTGTGACAGAGGAGAGAGTGATTGAATTGAAGGGCGTTTGAGGCGGTGCAAAAGCCAGAAAAATAAGAGCACTCACAAAGGGACAAGGGCCGCTTGTGACAGTGGGGAGAGTGCGTCAAGTGAAAGGATCATTTAGCGGTATCAGACTGTTTGGGGAGAGAATGTGAGGCAGGAACAGAGAGAAAGGGTACAAAGGAAGCTGCTTGTGAGAGCATGAATGCACGGTACGGTGCCATGGCGGCGTGGCATGTGGGCACAACAAGATAACATGAAATTATGGTACGACATGGTGAACCGTGAAACAAGCAGGATTCACCTCTTCTCTTTTTGAAGCAGCGCCAACACTAGCACCACCAGCGGCAGCAGCACCACTAGCACTAGACATGACCCTTTGCTCTGCTGCACTGACAGCAGCATGTGTTGATGCGGATGTGACATAGTATGCTGACATGCAAAGCTGGATGAGTGCAGGGAGGGTGCCAGCTGGTGGAGAAGGGGAAAGAGGATGGGAAGGCAAGAGAAAGAAGGTGAGAGTTCTCCCTCATCTGCGCCGACAGCACCACCAGCAGCAGCAACAGCACCATGTGTTGATGCGGATGTGACAAGGTGAATTTTGAGTCGAGGTGACCTTTGAGTCGACTCAAAAGTCACCTTGAGTCGACTCAAAAGTCACCTTGAGTCGACTCAAAAGTCACCTTGAGTCGACTCAAAAGTCACCTCGGATGTGACCTGCAGAGCTGGATGAGTGCAGTGAGGGTGCCGGCTGGTGGGGAGGAGGGCGGAGGAGGGAGGGCAAGGGGGAGAGGTGGGAGGTCTTCCCTTGGCTCTAGCAGCAATTGCCCAGCAAAAAAGCGAATGTGATTCGGAATGTGGACATGCAGTGCAATGGATGTGTGCAGGGACGGTAGTATGTAGGTGTCTTTTGAGTCGACTCAACAGTCACCTCGTTATGTGGACATGCAGTGCAATGGATGTGTGCAGGGACGGGAGCATGTAGGTGTCGGCTAGTGGAGAGGCTTGGAGGGTGGACAGGAGAGGGGACGAGAGGAAGAGGTTAGAAAGAGAAGAGCAAGGGAAACACGATCACGGGAGAGAGGATGGAGAGGGGTGAGGGAGAGGAGTGAGAGAGACGAGCAAGGGAGACTGCAGGCACTGACCTCCCATTCCTGCACCTGCAGGCTCCTGCAGCAGGAACTACCGAATTTTCAGGAGCCTCAAGCATTCACTTATGCCTTGCAGATTCGTATAGGCGCCTCACAGAATCATGGGACAGCAGGCAGGCACTCACCTCCCATTCCTGCACCACCAGCCACTGCCATTTTTTGAGGCGCCTTAGAAATATATTGTTCCAATCACCAAGACAAATCGGGGAGCACTATACCATTGTCTCCGAATGAGGAGAACAGCAGCTTTTGAGTCGACTCAAAAAACTAAATTGAGGAGGACTGTATCCAAATGAGGGGGGCAGCAGGCATGAGCTCACCTCCCACTCCTGCACCTGCTGCTGCAGCCACTGCCACTGGCGGAACCTGAGGGGGCAGAGCGAGCAGTGTGGGGGGAGGAACAGAGGAGAGGGAATGGAGGGAGAGAAGATGGAAAATCAAAGGGGGGAGAGGTAAAGGAGGATAGGGAGTGGATGAGGAGACGAGTGGAAAGGAGAGGAAAGGGAGGGGTTGACGGGGAGAGGAGAGAGAAGGGCGGAGCAGAGAAGGGGAAAGGAGAGAGAATGGAGGAAAAGAGAAGCGAAACGGAGAGAATAAGGGAGGAGTAGAGACGAGAAAGGAGCAGTACGACATAGGGGGAGAGAGAAGATTTTTGGAAAGATGGACAGACAGGCCAGTCAGATTTCCCACTCACCCCTCCACACTCACCCCTCCACTCTCACCCCTCAACTCTCAGGCCACCCAACACAACTCTCACCCCTCCACTCTCACACAACCCTCACCCCTCCACTCTCGCACCACTCTCACCCCTCCACTCTCGCACCACTCTCACCCCTCCACTCTCACACCACTCTCACCCCTCCACTCTCACACCACTCTCACCCCTCCAATCTCACACCACTCTCACCCCTCCACTCTCGCACCACTCTCATCACCCCTTCCCTCTCACCCCCAATAGGTATTGCAGTCCCCTGGATCTGGGAATGCGCTTGCCCAGCCGCGGCATCACTGCTTGATCACAAAGGGGGGAGCCAGGGGGGAAGAGCGGAGCCAGGGGGAAGGGCGGACGGAGTCAGGGGGAGTGGGGGGGTGGATAAGGGGAGTAGAGTAAGTCGTGTCCCGCTACCCAACCTGGGCTGGGTTGAAACTTGAATCTCAGCCATGGCTGTGGCATGGCAAGTTGGTGTTTTGGAATTTTTGGAAGCCAATTTGTCTCAGCCATAGGTATGGCAAGGATGTGCTTGCCCGGCAGGGGACGAGGCATCACTACGTGATCACAAAGAGGAAGCTGGGCGAGAGGGGGGAGATGATGTGGGTAAGAGGGGGGAGGGAGTCGAGTCAACTCAGCTTGAGCCGAGCTCTCAGCCATGGCTGTGGCTGTGGCTGTGGCAGTGGCATGGCAAGTCGGTGTTTTGGAATTCTCGCAAACCAAATTGTCCCAGCCATGGCTGTGGCAAGGATGTGCTTGCCCGGCTGAGGACGAGGCATCACCGCTTGTTGCAAGGTGGGGCTTGGGGGGAAGGGGGTGGGTAAGGGGGGAAGTCGCGTCAACTCAGCATGGGATGGGCTGAATCCAACGTAGCTTTAGCTGTGGCATTAATGCGCTTGCCCGGCCGAGGACGAGGTGACTGTTGAGTCGACTCAAAAGTCACCTTGGATGCGCTTGCCCAGCTGAGGACGAGGCATCACTGCTTGATAACAAGGGGGAGCCAGACAGGAGGGAAGAGGACGGGTTGGGAGGGTGAGACGACTCAAAGTGCATTTTGTTCCCCGGGCATGACAGCACTGCTTGACAGCTCCTAAAAGCGGTGCCTTTAGAGTTGACTCAAAAGTCACCAAGTGAGACGACGACTCAGAGTGCACGGTTCCCCGGGCATGACAGCACTGCGTGACAGCTCCTAAAAGCTCGCAACCAGGGAGACATGGGGATGAGGAAGGAATTGCCACCACCACCAGGACAGGACAGAGGGACATTAGCCCTTTCAGGTACAGGAGGAATCACCTGCGTTGAAAGCGTAGACGGACGCAATGGTTCCTCCCATGGCCGTGCCTAGCTGATGGGGGTGCAGTGCAGAGGAGAGTGGCGGATGGGTGTGAAGTACATCTAGCAGGCAGCACGCAAGCAAGCAAGCAAGCATGTATGTATGTATGTATGTATGTATGTATGTATGTATGTATGTATGTATGTATGTATGTATGTATGTATGTATGTATGTATGTATAGTGTGATGTGGATGCGATGGTTCCTCCCATGGCTGTGCCGAGCAGATGGGGGGGCTGAGGTAGACAGGCAGGCAAGAGGCACGATGGACGAGGGGTGGGGGGTGGGGAGAAAGCAGGCACGACTTCAGACGGAGGTTGTACTAACTTTAGAGTCAGCATGTGCCATGCGCCATAAGCCATGTGCCATACATACGCCATGCGCCATAAGCCATGCGCCATACGCCATGTGCCATGCGCCATAAGCCATGTGCCATGCGCCATAAGCCATGTGCCATGCGCCATAGGCCATGTGCCATGCGCCATGCACCAAGGCCGTGACTGTGACCATCCCTCCCCCTTGACCCTCCCCCTCCTTCCCCCTTCCTCCCTTCTCCCCCCATTTTCTCTCCCCCCTCCCCTCCCTCCACCCCACCCTCCCCATCTCACCGTGGCAAGGCTATCCCGCATGAAAGGCGCCATGCGCCATCCCCCTCCACTTATCCCTGCGCCTCCCCCCGCTCCGCCTCCCCCTCCTGTGAGCGCGGAAGGCCCCCCATGGCCTGGGTTGTTTGCTGCTGCGCCATCTGCGCCTGTTGCGCGGGACTGGGTGATTGAAGTGGCGAAATGACAAGGGACGATGATTGGGAAAGCATGATGCGAGGGAGAGGAGAGACGGGGGGAGAAGGTGGAATGAAGTGGAAGACGGTGAAGAAAGGCGAAACAAGGCGAAGAAAGGCGAAGAAACGCGAGGGAACGAGAAAAGAAGAGCTTACTGTCCGCTGCGGGATTGATATCGGCGCGGCGCATTGCGGGCAGCGCAAGGTGACGGAGGCGGAAGAGGCGAGCGGCGGCGGAACGAAGGCCGCTGAAGGGTCCCGCGCAACGAGGTGGCGCATGCGGTCCTCGGGGGAACTGACCCCCGCCATGTGCGCACACCGAGATGGGGAGTGGGGAATGCCCGGGCGTAGGCGGGAGGAGACTGGTTGAACGGATGCGCGAATCGCGGCGGTGGCTCGGGAGAAGAAGGACGTGCCGCTACTAAGCCTCCCTCAGTCGCCGTTGTGGACTATCTACAAAACAAGAGATGGATTTCTGGAGTATAGGGCGCAGCAAAAATGGATGCAAACTTCGTAACGTCCTCAAAATACCATAGCGAGGACATTCGATGGTTTATCGGATCCGTGTGGGCCTGTAACATGTGCGAATCGATGTAGAATTTCACAGCTTTCGCCCTTCCAGGCCAAATCAAGCTTGCTACAGAGTGAAAGGGAATGTCCGCTATAATACTAGTGTAGCTTTTTGATAAAGCTCAAAGAACAATTTGCATCCTGCAATAGTCCAAAACAATACAGCAAACCACACCAAAAAGAATGGCAGATCGCATGCCTACTATACAGCCAACAGCATGCATCGGCTCAACTGAAGCATCACACAAAAATAGCAAAATTTTGCAGCCATATGGTTTCGCCACAGCAACTCATGAACAGAGTCGCAATGGCTGTGCCAGCATTAGCACTCGACCCGCAACCGCAGCAGCAATAGACACTTGAACTTTGACCCATCCTCAACAAGCTGACTCCATTAGGCTGACGAGGCAACAAAGTTGGTTGTAAGGTGAGCTCCACTGGAGCAGCTCCTCTGAAGTGCCACCATGCTTGCACTTGCACTTGCACTCGCACTCCCACCCACACTCGCCATGGAACGCTCACAGTTCGACCCATCATCTTTCTTCTTCTCCACACGTCCGCCACCTGATCCCAAGCCACCCATCACTGCCGCAACACCAGAGGGCAGTGTACCCTCTACAGGAGCAGTAAAAGCAACCGCAGCATTAACAGCACTAGCAGCACTGGCAGCACCAGCAGCATCAGATGCACTGGCAGCACCAGCTACACTGGGAGCACCAGCAGCAAAGGCAGCACCAGCACTATCCCTAGACTGCTCCCCGGACGACAGCTCCCTGTCATCGCCGCCGATGACTTCAACAACCTTGCTCGATGTGCCATTGTCGAACTGCTCCCCTGTCATCCGCTCCTCTGAAGCGAGCTTCTCGTTCGACGGCTCCTCTGAAAGGTGCTCCTTGTTCGACGGCTCCCCTATCGACGGCTCCTCTGAAACGCGCTCCCCGTTTGACGGCTCCCCTATCGACGGATCCTCTCAAATGCGTGAGAAATAACGAGGAATGAATGGACTAGGAAAGTGTATGATACAAATAACAAACCCTAGAAACCTGTACCCCTTAGTCTCTACCCCACTAGACCCTACAAACACTATGTCATATATATCTGACACACCCCCATAGGCAAAGTGGGGGAGAACTAGGGGTCACAAGACCAGTCAAGCAAAGCAAAGCAAAGAAAGCTTAGGGTGGATCACAATGTCACCACACATTTAGAGCACCAGTTCAAGGCCACAAGGCCAGTTCACATGCAGGATTATATATAAAGGTAAACAAGCAAGTGCAGGTGTAGATAGATCACAGTACAAACAAGGTCAAGAAGTGAGCAAGTGAGGCCAAGTAGACACAAGACCTAGCATCGTACAAAAGTGCTGATGATCACAAGGCTGAAGTGCCTTGGTATCAGCAGTGTTGGACTCAGAGGCCACGTAAGCAAGGCGCAGCTGACCACGCTGCTGCAGCTCACGAGCAAGGAAGTAGCAAAGAGCAATGTGCTTCGTTCTGTGCTCCAGTCTGTGCTCCCGACACAAGGCCAGCATGGCCTTGTTGTCTACGTACAGCACTGGAGGAGAACGAGGCGGCTCTCCTAGGTCAGTCAGCAGGTAGGTGAGCTAGCGTAACTCATGTGCAACCATGGCCCCTGCGTAGATCTCAGCCTCACAGCTGGAGCCGAGAACAGAAGACGAGCGGGTAGACCGCCACGAAACAGAGCCGGAACCAAGGCTGAAGGTGTAACCATGTGACAACCGCTGCGTAGCCTGGTCGTCAGCCCAAGAAGCGTCTGCATGACCAGTGAGGACCACAGGACTCCGCCCTCCAAGCACGAGCCCCATGCCCGACGTACTGCACAAGTAGCGCAACACCCTCTACGCTGCAGCCATGTGCTCTGGTCGGTGTCTCCCAGGAGCAACATAGCGTGCCAAGATGCTAAGAGGGTATGCAAGGTCAGGTCAAGTGCAGGTCATCACGTACATGAGGCAGCCAACAAGCTCTGGGTACGGGCCACTCGGCTCTACGGACTCATCTGAAGGCAGAGCTGAGAGCGAGTGGCGAGTAGACAGAGGAGTGGCCTGAGGCGAGGAGTACGTGAAGTCGAAGCGCTGAAGGACCTGCTGTACCATGTGTGAATGAGTCAGAATAATGGTCCGCCGTGCTCTGTCCCGGGTGATCTGCAAGCGAAGGTAGCTGTGCAGTTCACCCAGGTCTGTGCACGTGTGTCTCTTCTGCAGCTCGGACTTCACGTGGGCGAGTCCAGCAGTGTCAGCAGTAGCAAAGACCAAGTCGTCGACATACACGAGGATGTAGAACGGCGGCAAAGAAGTGTCGGTGCTTAGAAACAGCGACGGGTCGGCAGTAGAAGGAGCAAACCCAAGAGCCGCAAGTGTAGTCCTCAGTGTGTCGTGCCACTCACGGGGCGCCTGGCAGAGACCGTAGATTGGCCGCCGAAGGCTCCACTGGGTACCAGAAGGAAACGACCCAGTGAAGCCAGGTGGGTGGCGCAGCCAGATCTCCTCGTGCAGGCTGCCCTGCAGGAAAGCTGTGCTGAAGTCAAGAGATTGAAGCTCGTAGTCGCGCTGAGCGGCTATGTGCAGCAACACCCAAAGAGTGGTCATCTTTGGGGTGGGAGAGAAGGTCTGAAAGTAGTCAACTCCCTGCCGCTGACTGAAGCCTCAAGCAACGTAACACGCCTTGAAGACAGGCGGAGAACCCGGCAGCCGCTTCACCCTGAAAATCAACATGCCACTGACGATGTTCGCCCCAGGTGGGGGAACCTCGTCGACGTAGGTGCCTGTGGACTTCCAGGAGGCCATCTCTGTGTCCATGGCTAACTGCCACTGAGAGGAGTAGGGACCCTCTATCGCCTCTGCGTTAGAGCGCGGAGTCGGGATGTTCGGTGCATCCGGGTCTCCCTCATGTGGAATTAGCATGGACACGAGATGAGGTAAAGCAGCAGCAAAACACTGGAACTCCTCCTGCCTGTCCTCAAGGACGTCCGTGCTATGAGCACACTCACCCTCGACGGACGGAGGACAGACAGACCCAGACTCGGCAAAAAGACTAGCGGCGTAGTCTAGACGACAGTGAGCAGCGAAGTCGACAAGCTCAGCAACTAAGGCAGACGCAGCAGTGGACTCAAAGGAATGGTCAATGACAGCTGTAGCCAAGAGACGCGTGACAGTAGGACTGGTAGCACGAAGAGAGTCAGACTCTGGGTCAGCAAGAGCAAGAAGAGAGGACTCTGGAGGAGACGGCAAAGGGACATGCAGTGGAGCAGTGGAAGGACGCAGTGCCATCTGGTGCGTGCCAAGGACCGCAGGACGACGCTGACGTTGAACACGACGACTAGTGCGAGCAGCACGAACAGGCGAAGCAGGACGAGACGCAAGCTCATCACGCTTAGCAAGACCTCTAGTAGGACCAGTGTAGGGAGGAGTAGCAGGCAGCGGGGAGGCGGGCTGTAACTGTGACTCGGACTGGAGAGGCAGTGGACACTCTATGGAAGGAGCAGGACATGTAGAGGGCAGAAGACCAAGAACTTGTTCAAGGAGCAGAACGAAGTACGGCCGCCGCCGCTTAGCACCTCCATAATCAGTAGGGACAGGACCAGCACCCCCAGGGTTGGCCACGACTCCACCAGCTCCACCGGCTCCAGGAGCAGCTACTCCAGCACCCACAGGAGCACCGGCAATAGCAGCACCGCCAGCTCCAGCACCTCAAGCAGCTCCAGCTCCAGCAGGAACACCGGAAGACCCAACAGCCCCAGCTCTAACACCTCCAGTAGCACCTACTCCAGTAGCACCGCCAGCTCCAGCACCGCCAGCTCCAGCACCGCCACGAGCTCCAGCACCAGGAGCACCCCCAGGCCCAGCAGCTCCAATACCTTTAGTACGAGCACCTCCAGAGCCGTGGCGTCAGCACCCTCAGCAGCAGTAGAACCTCCAGCCCCAGCGGCACCTCCAGCTCCAGCAGAACGGGTCCAGCCCCGAGAAAACCACTCACGTAGCTCCTATGGAGAGGGTAGGTCCCGCCGGGACGAACCACCCGAAGGACCTCCAGACCCAGCACCGCCTGACTCCACACGAGCAGGCCCAGTACCCCGAGGCTCCGCACCCCCAGTCGCAGCACCCCCAGGCTCAGCACCCCCAGACTCAGCACCCCCAGACTCAGCACCCCCAGACTCAGCACGCGCAGGCTCAGCACCCCCAGACTCCGCACCCGCAGGCTCAGCACCCCTAGCAGCACCAGAGTCAACAGCTACCTCGACAGGCTCGACTGTGTCTACTTGAGACACACCTGAAGGGGCAGAACCCTGAGGGGGAAGGGGGTCTACCGGGGGAGGACCTGGCGCGAGGAAGAGCGGCGGCAGGGGGAGGGGGGTAGTGCGGTAGGGGAAGAGACGGTAGTAAGGAACCGACTCGTCAAACGTGAAGTCCTGGGAGGACAGCACACGGCGCGAGGTGGGGTGGTAAAACTGCCAACTAGGCGCGTTAGGGGGGAAGCCAAGGAAGATGCAGGGAAAAGCGCGGGGGGACAGCTTGTGCGCAGACAAGTCGCGGACAAAAGCTCGAGATTCCCAGACACGGAACGCAGACGCATCGCCAACCTTCCCCGTCCACCGCAGAGTAGGGGAGGTCTCTGGCAAGGAGACCCGGGGCTGAAGGTTGATGTGATGTGCCGCGTACTGAACCGCGAACGGCCACAGAAAATGGGGAGCAGCCGTATGGATCATGGACCTACGAGCGACGTCCATGACCATACCAATGTGGCGCTCAGCAATCCCATTTTGTCGTGGAGGGGCCGGAAGTGTGAAGGTCTAGCGGCTGCCCTGTGCACGACAGAAGGCCTGTAGAAGGTCAGAGGAAAACTCTTCGCCTCTGTCAGAGTGCAGACGCAGGACACGAAAGTCCGAGCCGAAACTCTCTCGGAGCTGGAGACGAGCTGCGCGGATCCAGTCGATCAACACCTCTGTGACCTCACCCTTGCTGCGCAAGGGGAAGAATGAGGTGTAACGTGAGTAGTCCTCAACCACCAGCAGGAAGTAACGCTCGTGACCCTGTCCACGGATGCGGGCGGGGCCCCACACGTTCAGGTGAAGCGTCTGCAGCGGAGCCTTTGTCGGAGGAAACTCAGAGGAGTGAGGAGTTGCGCGCTGCCGCCCCTCGACGCAGAGAACGTAGGTAGGGGCAGGCCCTGGAGGAAGAGGAGGGAGGGACCGGGGGAGACCAGAGACAAGGAAACAAGAGGCCATGCCTCGGAGACGAGGCAGGGAGGGGTGACCAAGGCGGTGGTGCCAGAGGAGAGTCTGGTGAGACAGGAGATGATACAAGCAGGGGGCAGACTCAGGACCAGACCTGGATGCTGCAGCAAACACCTGACCCGACGCAGCCACCTGACCAGACTCAGCAGCCGGAGGAGACTCAATAATCAGTGTGTACAGGCTCGTCCCCAGCTGACGGGTAAACGTGACCAAGTGTCGGCCCGTCCGAGAAAACGTACAGTGGGTCACTCGCTGACTCGCAAGAGTGAACAGGTCAACCCCCCCATCCAGTAGGTCAGCACCACTCACCAGGTTCGTAGAGAACGAGGGGAGGTAAAGACCTGACAGGGTGCCAGAAGGGGCCGCCGGACACGGTAAGACAGTGGAGAAGTGGGCAAGGACAGGACCCCTAGAGGGGTCTGCCAGCGAGACTTCGACCGGCTGACTAAGCGGCGTGAGTGTGGTGCGGTCTCGAAAGAAGGAGCGGGAAGCACCCGAGTCAAGGGTGAAAGTGTGCAAAGCCTGAGCCGACGTGGTACCTGAGAGAGCAGACTCACCAGCACCTGGGGCAGTAGACTCACCAGCACCTGGGGCAGCAGCCTCACCAGTACCTAGAGCAGCAGCCTCAATGCCCGGGTCAGGCGGAACACACAGGTAACAGTCACCCTCATCACTAGTAGACACAACATACATGGCAGCAAGAATAGCATCATAATCAAGATCAAAGATAGCAACCCCCGACCTAAGCAGCTCGCCCCAGCGAGGGATCTCAGTGGCGTCACCAGGGAACTGGAGACGCCAGGCGTCCGTCAGGCGGCCGAAGCAGCGCTGGGTGGTGTGCGGGCCACCGCATGGCTCACCAGTGCGGTCGCCGACACGCTAGACGTAGGCACAGGGGCCAGCACCCCCACCCTACTGACGCGCAGCGTACCACTCACAAAGCTGCTGGGGGGGCGGGGTCTCACAAGTGCGCTGCTGCTGCTGGCGGTGACCACCACCGAAGCCGCCCCGCTGCACAGAGCCACCCCGACCAGCTCCACCGCCGCCGCCGCCACCGCCGCCACCGCCGCCTCCTCCGCTTCCACCGCCACTGCCGCCGCCGCCTCCGCCTCCACCGCCACCACCGAAGGCCCCACCCCCGCCACCACTCCCACCGCCACCCCCACCCCCTCCGCCGCCTCCACCACCACCTCCACCGCCACCTCCATTGCCCCCGCTAGCTCCTCCAGCGCCCTTGCCCCCCTTGTCCTTTCCGCTGCGGCGTCTCCCGCTAGGGGCAGATGCAGCGCCGATCGACTCGGTGCCAACGAGGTCGACCGCAGCAGAAGAGGCAACAGGGGGCAAAAGGGGGGAGGGGGAGCACCCCTCAAAGAAGGGGGCACGAGGGTCACCACGAGAGGCTCCTACAGCGACTATACTCTTCTCAGCTGCCAGGAGGCGCTCCTCGAGGAGGTCAACGGTGAGGGTGGTGGGGCAAACAGAGAGGAAGTGGTCCCTATCCGAGCGAAGGGAGTCAGGGAGTCGGGTGACTAGGTAGTAGAGGGTGATGTACATGGGGGGGGGGGGGGGGGGGGGGGGGGGTTCTTGGCGCAGAACTCAGCAAGAAGCGCAGCGCGGTAGCGGGTGTCACTAGTGCGAAGGTGCGTAATGAGGTCAGCGACTCTGGGAAAGGCGGCGAGGTCAGGGAAGAGGTACGGCAGCATGAGGCGACTAAGGGCAGCAGTGGCAGGGGAAGAGTAGCGGACAACTACAGCGTCGTACAAGGTCTTAGCACTCTTGTACTGACTAAAGTGCGCGCGCTCAGTGGACGGCAAGTGACTACGCACAGCAAGACGGGCAGCAGCATCGCGTGTGGCCCACTGTGAGCGAACAGTACTGTGAGTATCGGCAGCAGGGGCAGCAGAGGCGCCAGACGTGAGATCGAATAGTGAGAGACCATCTTTTCTATCGCACTGCAGGAAAAGCTGCAGATCATCGACCAAGACCTCAAAGTCGACAGCCCGACCCTCAGCATCAAAGGTGAGAACATTGGGGGTAGCCATGACAGCAGCAGCAGCAGCAGCAGGCTAGCAGCAGTAGCAGCAAGAGGGGCGTGGCTCAGCGATGCTCTTACCAGGGGCGGGTGGGTAGAGGTCCGCAAGTGGTGGGGCAAGGCCGAGGTGCGCCGGCAAGAACAGGGCCGCGACAGGGCGGCAGAGGAGGGCCGCGCCTTGGCTGCAGGGTAGGGCCGGGACGGCGGCGGCGGCTGTCACGGCAGTGGCAGCGGCGGTTGTCTCAGCAGGAGCGCTGGCGGCTGTCACTGCAGCAGCAGCGGCGGCGACCAGCTGTGGAGGAAGCAGCAGCAACAGCAGGCACGACGGCAGTTGCTGCTGGGGCGGCGACGACGGGGTGGCAGGGCCGTGAAGAGCCGGGGAGGGGCTGCTAAGGGGCCGCGACGAGCCGCGAAAGGGGCCGCGGAGGGGCTGTGAAGGAGCCGCAAAGGGCCGCGACGGGCCGCGGAGGGGCCGTGAAGGGGCCGAGAAGGGCGGCGAAGGGGCCGAGGAGGGGCCGCAAGGGGCCGCGAAGGGGCCAAACAGGGGCCGCGAGGGGCCAAGAAGGGGCCGCGAAGGGGCTGCAAAGGGCCGTGAGAGGGGCCATGAAGGGCCGCAAAGGGGCCGCGAAGGGGGGGCAGGCGCACGGGGCGCGACTAGGGCAGGCGCAAAGCGCGCTCCGGGCATGTAAGGAAAAAAAAAAAAAAATCGTTTTAGTGGTGGGCCCTAGGAAACGTTCCCACTAGGGAACCTGCTCTATGTCATATAAAATAACGAGGAATAAATGGACTAGGAAAGTGTGTGATACAAAAATCAAACCCTAGAAACCTGTACCCCTTAATGTCTAGCCCACTAGAGCCTACAAACACTATGTCATATATATCTGACAACGCGCTCCCCGTTTGACGACTCCTCGTTTGAAGACTCCCCGTTTGAAACGCACTTCCGGTTCGACGTCTTCCTTGTTGGCGAATACTTCTCTCCAACGCCGACTTGCTCGCCGATCAGGTCACGTTGACCGCCAGCGATGCCGATGGGCGGAGCCGAAGGTGACGCAAGAATGCCCTTCTCATCGCTGGCGGTCGACGTCGATGCCGACTTAGGCAGCCTGGCGGCGAGCGATGGGAGGGAGGCGGGAAGAGGTGGCGGAGCGTTCGAGGAGGACGGAATAAAGGGAGCGGGATCGTCTGACGGACCGACGTCCTCGACGGCGAGCACCTCAATCGCCGCAGGCGATGGGCCCGTTAGCGGAGAAACCTTCGTCCGCTCCGACGACGGCCCATGCTCCGCCTTCCACTCCTCTAGAGACATCGTCTCGTAGAGGTAATCAAGGCGTGATAGAGGGTAGGCCTATCAAAGATTTCGTGCCACCCCTCTGAAATGTGTGGTTCGCAAAAGTTTAGATTCAGACCAGCCCTCAATATGGTATGACTCGTCACACATCAACAAGATTACTCTGAAAATTAGACATCGCAAATATAACTCGTTTGAGAATCAGACTTGGAAAAACAGAATATTCAGAAATTAAGACTAGGCTCTAAAAATTGGTCAGAATATCAGAAAATCATACCATTACGGTCCGGAAAAATAGGCCCTGCCGGTGATCTTGCGATTGGAGCGGGGCCGACTCGGGAGTGGTTTGGATGAGAAATTGTAGGCTGGACGTGAGGGTCGTGTGGCCCTTGGGATGTACTCACTACAGGGCGAGTACAGCAAGGAATTGTAATTTCTTACAACGGCACTGTCAAAAATTTTAGATATGTACCTGCGACATAACTAGTGTAGCTATTACTGTTACACCTGTTTTCTGGCCCTTAGATCCCTATCGAAACCCTCTTCTTCCTCGTACTTCTCGATTTCGCTACCTTACTAGCCTCCTATTCTCCTATATCCTATTTCAATAGATAATCAAACACGAAAATGAGATGCAACTAAGGAGAAAGGAGATTATGATGCCTAAAATACACTTCTTGGGAGAATGATGTATTTTGCTAGTCAAGAAGCATAGTATTGTAACATATATATTTGAAAAAAAAAATTACTTGCCCTCTGATAAGTTCGGATGAAATTTGGACGTTACAAGGCCGAATACAGGTCTACATGCGTCAATGCTGCTTCAAGTGATGCTTCAAATGATACCTGATTGCTCCCCAGTAGACTCTTCCTCCATGCTCTTAATAGCTTCCAACATTGCAGCCAAGTTATTCGGATACGACGTTCCACTTTGCACCCCCTCTGCTTGCTCATCCACCTTTACCGCTGCACTCAGCACCTCCTTCCCCACCACCTCGTGCCTGATTCCCTGCAGCTCGTTGGCAATGGTGGCCATGCTGGGCCGGCTTGCAGTGCACTGCACAGTGCAGCGCAGAGCCAGCTGGGCCAGGCGCAGCACAGCATCATCCGGGGCGTCCATGTCCTGGTCCTTGAGGAGGGTGGGGTTGTTGGACGAAACGCAATCCTCCACCTGACGGGTTGAACAAGGGGGGTGGGGATTGGGGCAGGTACATCGAATGGCGCAGCACAGCATCATCAAACTTGTCCATGCTGAGGTCCAGTCAGATTGAGTTGAGAAACAAGAGGCAGACTGGGTCGTTGGAGGATGTTTAGTTGAGTTGAGCAACACGAGGGCACACCTAATGCATGCGTACACCTGAGGTGCATAGTTGGCAAGAAGAGTTTGTGGGACGACAGGAGGGTAGCTGAGGCATACCTACACCAGACAGATTGAACAATGTGGGTGCGGATGGGGACAGTCAGGCACAAAAGTGTCAGTAGATCTGCACTGTGGATGCCCGATTGATCCTGGAGAGGGTTACAGGCGCGTTCGCCTGGGGGGTTATGGGCGCACTCACCCGCTACTGAAACAAGCCCTTTTATCCCAATGGTCTAGTGGTTGGGATTCTGACAAGAAGTGCCAACATGCAATCATGCGATGATGCCATCCTGCTATCATCTTCATCGTGCCACCAACTTGCCTGGCTGAAAGCAGCAAGTGCTGTGCTTTGCGGAGACTAATGGAGTATTTTACACTACAACCTTGCTATTGCATACTTGCCACGAAGCAGAAACACCTCCCTAGTGCAGGTCGTGGTTGTGCGAGCTAACGACAGAGCCAACTTGGAAGTCACTATGTGTGCTGCACATAAAGCAGCAATGCGGAGACCATGAGTGTTCGTGCCACCCACTTAGGCAGAGTGCTGCTGCTTGTGAACCGACCGCACCTGCCACAGTGACATCTCACATCTAAGCAATGCAACATACCCTACCACACCGCACACGAAGTAGCAGCACCTACCCATCGCAGAATGTGGCCGTTCTTTTCACCCTCGGAAGAACGGGGGCCGCGACCGGTGATCACCACAAGCATGAGCACACCAAAGCTGCACACACAATGAAGGGAGGAGGGTAGCAAGCAACGCACAAGGATTTGCTGTGTTGTGAGTGCTTCAGCAACCACGAGCATGAGCAAAGCAAGCAAGCACTTAATGAGCACAACGAGCGCAAGCATCAGCAAAATGTCACGCATTGACCTACGTCTATTTTTTTAGGCACATAATAGCTGCCTCATCAAGAGAGCGATGTCTAACAGTTGAGAAAATGTTCACCTGCTCCTAGTCCTATTTCACCTAATGACAAAAGTACCTCACATGTACACATCGGTGGCAGTGGTGGCCTTGGACGTGCGTGAGTAGATGGGATCCACATAGCCCGGTGTTCCCATAACCCGAGTCGTGCCCACTGTGGTGCCCTCGCCCACCCTCAACAGCCCAAAGTCACCGATCTTGGCCTGTCGGATGATGTAATAGTTGAAACAGGGCCAATCATGCTAGAGAATAAACGGGACAATGCCTTGTATCTATTATTGTGTTTAAGCCGTTGGCCCAAATTGCACAAGTTTTAAATGGTTGACGGGGAGGAAGTTTTCTTTTTGGGGTGTGGCGAGAGGTCCTATTTCGTCAAATTCGTTCCCTTTGCAACACACAGCCAAAAACTCGTCTTCCCACTGGTAGAAGCTCGAAAGTCCCAAATTGCAAGTGAACGTTTTTCAAGTTTACAAGCTCCTCACCGTCAAGTTTTAATAGCTTGACCCACGCTAAGTTGCAATAAACGCTCAGGCCTCTTTGCGTTTAGCGGATATCCGCTTGCGTATACACGCAACACGCTATACGCAAGCGAATCCGCTATACGCTCGGCAAATTTGTTTTGGGGCAGCCCGGGCGGAAAAAAATAGAACATACGGAAAAATGCGGAATTTCACGACGTGCGTTTTGCCGAAGGCGAATTGCACGAATGTGACTTGTCCAATTGTGGACGTGGCTTTTTGCAGAACGCGAATTGCACATACGTGACTTGTCCAATCGTGGACGTGGGTTCAACCCACGTAGTCGAGATTGGTTGTGTCAATTTGTCAAGTCGTGTTTTCACGTACACACTTTGTGCGCTCTGTTTGTTATCGCATTGAATCCCCTCCCATCTACTCATTCCAACCAAATGTCCCAATGTTCCCTTCTCTCGTTGTGCTACTTAGTGGGCTGCAAGCAACTACGCAATTCATCAGTTCCCCGTCTCTTTCGTAATGTCTAGCCCGCCATGCACACCGCCATCCGTTCAGACAATGCAGAGTTCTCGGATTGTTCGACCTGAGGGTAGGGATTACCTTCATGACATGCCGGAACACGCTGTCTTCAAACATTTCAGCCTCATTGTGCGGGAAGAAGGCAAAGCACAGCAGTACGAGTGTAAGTACTGCTTGAAATTTTTCACCGGTGCAGCCATTCGTTGCGCGCAGCACCTGATCTCGTGGAAGGGAATGAAGCGTCGCGAGGTGACGCTTTGCAAGGAGGCACCGCAAGACGTACGCAACGAGATGCGCACCAAATACGAAAAGATGGCTGCCGCGATCGAGGAAAAGCGCCGAGCAACATCTGCTGCAGTTGCGGCAGTACAGGCTGGCGGAGGGAAGCGGCGCATAACCGACTACTTGGAGGGAGATGCCTCTGCGGCTTAGCGGGATGCTCACGAGGGCCTTGCGCTGATGTTTGCGGCCTGCAGAATCCCGGAGGTCACCATGGACCACCCGTTGTTCATCAACGCCATACTGCTCGTCAACCGCGCCGGCAACGGCTACGTCCCCCCCAGGAGGACTTTCATTGGCGGGGCTGGACTGGTCGCTGTCCGCAAAGGGATTGAGCAGGGGCTGATGGGGATTAAATCGAGCTGGAAGAAGACGGGGGTAACAATTGCGTCCGACATGATGACGGACAAATGTGGGAGGGCGCAAGCGAACGTGCTTCTGATCAACGACTCCGGCACCGTTTTCAGGGAGGCGATCGACTGCAGTATGGAGCAGAAGACGAGGGGATACATAGCGGGGATTCTGCAGCCGGTGGTGGAGGAGGTAGGACCAGAAAATGTCGTCGCGTTTTGTATGGATGGGGGGTCGAACTATGCCGTGGCTGTCCAGGAGCTGATTGCCAAGTGGCCCCACATTCAGCAGGTCCCTTGTGCCACGCATGTGATGGATCTCCTCCCGGAGGACGTGGGAAAGATGGGGTGGGCAAAAGGGGTGGTGGATCGGACTGGGGAGATGAGTTCGTTCGTTCGCAACCATCATTGGACGCGCGCTTACCTGAGGACCAAGGAGTTGGTGGAGGGGAAGGCGCTGCAGCCGCTGAAGCCAGCGGGAACACGGTTCGGGACACAATACATTGCTGTGTCCCGCCTTTGTCAGTTGCGTAGCACCCTCAACGTGATGGTGCTTTCCGACAGGTGGAAGGAGTGGGCCTCGGGGTCGCGGAAGGAAACTGCCGAGGCCTTTGCTGCACGGGTCCTCGATGACGCATGGTGGCGGACGGCAGAATTCTTCTGCAAGCTGATGCAACTGCCCTACAAGGCGATGCGGCAGACTGACGCAGATGCCAATGGGATGATGGGCCGGCTCTACGATGTAATGCTGCAGCTTACCGAGGATGTCAACAACATCCTGGACGAGGATGAGCAGCAGCTGAGTAGCGCGGACAAGGAAAAGATCCGCAGCATCATCAAGGACCGCTGGGATAACAACCTCGCCTGCGCCATGCACGTTGCTGGCCGAATCCTCAACCCCGCCAACCAAGAGGAGGATATCTTTGGCAGCGATGCCGAATGCACCTGGGTTTTCAAGGCGTTAATCAACCAGCACGTGGAGTTCCTCATCGGCCACGACGGGAAGGGGAGGGATGAGGGTCCAGATTACTTGCTTGCCTTGGGTGACGGGCTGAGGGCTTTCTTGGACATGAAAGGCAGTTTTGGGATGCCGGAGGCGCTTGCACAGAGGGAGAAGGTGAAGGCGAGTAAGTACAGCATGGTGAAGTGGTGGCAGTGGAACGGCACAGATGCACCTCACCTGATGCGCTTCGCCGTGAGGGTGCTATCTCAGCCTGTATCGGCATCCCCTTGTGAGCGTGGTGGGGAACTTGGGATGCTGTCCACACAGCCCGCCGGAACCGCCTCGGATCTGCAAAGTGCCAGGACCTGGTTTTTGTTGCGCACAACTGGAATGTTGTGCGCAACTGGCACTCGACTTTTGAGTCGACTCAAAAGTCAACTCGCTACAATGTCACACAGTGTGTTTTCTACACGGAGAGCAATCGTCGCTTGGAAGTTACATAAAAGAGTTGGAAATTATTTGATTTCTGCTCATAAGAGTTAGTGTGGTGTAGTGTTTGTTACAGCCCTATAGTACAGCTTCTCCCTGGCTCAGCGAAGGAATGCCTCGCGTGGAGCCCTCGGGATTAGTATATTAGCTCTAGTTTGCTCCTTTTTTCCCTTGTGGTCTGAAGAAGGCTATAAGCCGAAACCGGTTACCGCCAAATTTCTCTACAAGAGATTTTCAAGCAAGCATTTTAACTAACAACCTTTTTTACAAGTTGAATCAGTCACAGCCACGTAAAGACATGGCTCCTATCTGGGGCTCCATTGGACTTACGAAAGATACATCTACGATGGCCGACTACAAATTCAACGCAACAAAACAAACCAACACCAACGCTGACCAAGCTCCTGAAATTGTGAGACCCCTGAGAACATCGCGAAGAACTGCGAACTTCAACACGGGTACTCCCAAGAATAAAGAGCCGGTCAGCTCGGAGGATTTCTCATTCGAAACTCCTTCGGCTTCCAGACCCAGCAAAAGGAGAGCTCTCGACACTCCAGCAGCTACTCTAGCAGGGACTACTAACGCTCCAGGAATTACACCTATCGCCATGGCTACTCCCATTGTCAAGGCTACGGTCCCTGGACAGGAAGCGGTGCATAATGTTCAAGACGTTCAGGACGTCAGCGACACTGTTATGACTGACGCTCTTGATTTCTTCGGAGAATCTAACACCTCTTTTCTGGAGAAGCAAGCTACTCCGACTCATTTGAATACGCTTAAGCAACAAGCGATTGCTAATTTCAAGAAGCATTTTTCCAAATACCGGACTCTGCGTCAGCAATATAACTTCATGGAAGAGCAGAAACGGAACGGGATCATTCCCCACTCTATCCGGATCAAGCCATTTAACTTCGTCTGCAATACTGAAGATCTTCGTCAAGAAGCAGATAAGAACCTGGAAGCGGCTCGTCTGGCTTATTGCCATAATGCTCAGGACATCATGATTGCCATGAAGAAGAAAGCCACGAATAAGGCTCTCAGCGATGCTTGTGCCGTCAATCTGTCTCTGCAACACCACATTGACAATTTCTTTGATCTTAACAAGAAGTCCGACCTCGGCCAGATCAATCCGAAGCTGATCGAGAGCCTGGATTTTTTCAATAACAGGGTGTTGCTAGAATTTAAGCGTGCAGTTTTTGTTGTCTATAACGAGACTAACATGGCTGAAATTCTTCTGAAGCAGAAAAACGACGACATTAATGCTAAGAAAGCAGCTGCAGTTGCAGAAGCAGAGAGCTTACCTGTTGACCCTACTGTTCGGAAAATCGCTCGTCAAGAAGCGGAGAAAATCCTGAAGCAGTCCTCCTCCTGTAAGACTCCGGTTAAGAGGGTGAATGGCAACGGCAACAACGGTAAAAACAAGAAGGTTAAGGCCTCTGTTCCTTTTAAGTATAAGACTAACAAGCCCGGTGTCAATGTCAGGAGTGCTGGTCATAAGAAATCTACTTCACCCAAGGCTGGGAAAGATACTCGCAGCTCCGGCTCCAATAACACCAACAAACCGAAGCAGACTGCTGCTGCTACTACTAAGAAGAAGATCACTCACCCTAAGAGGACTGTTGCTGATGATGAGCAAGCCGCGTTTAAGACTGTCGGTCGCTCCTTTGCTAAGACCTCTGGACGCAACGCCTCCGCCCATACTGGGAAAGCAACTGCATAAAAAAACGGGGGAGGTGGAGGCCGCAGAAAAACACAGACACGTTAGTTGGTGACGTACATACCTATGCAGTGATCCTCTTCGGCAGACAGACGGAGTATCAGCTGCAATGCCGTGTCACGAACCGCGGTCTTCACAACTACAGTGATCATACGTTTTCACCGAAAGAACTGAACCTGCTAAGCCTTGGTCTCAAATACATACCTGTCCCTGTCATCCGTAGTGTTGCTAGCTTCGAAGCGGAACTGTCGTCTTTCTTCAGGAGTGTGCGTACCATGTTTCTTTTTAATGGATCTGATTCTCTTGGTTACTCAGGGTACAAACTGCCTAAACGTGCCAACTGGACTCCTCCACCAGCATCTCGAGAAATCGAGACGGCGTTGGAAGTTTTCAGAGAAACAACCGTTAAAGAAATCAATGGGCAAACCTTTTCATCACTCACCTGCAAATCGAAGAACATCATCCCAACACTTCGACGCCTTGCTAAGGATCCGAATCTCATTTTTAAACCGGCTGACAAGAACCTTGGACTAACAGTCATGAGCAGGGGTTTCTATCAGGACAAGTGCCTGACACACCTCCTTGACACTAAAGTTTACAAGGAATACTTGGCGAGCTTCATTCAATCCGTGCTGAGTGGAATCCTTTGATTAAAGCTCGGATTTGGGACTCTTTTTTCCATCAACCTATTTCTGGCTGGAAGGTCCCGGCTTTTTACGTCCTACTTAAGATTCACAAGAAGGTCCCAGCTGGCCGACCAATTGCAGCCTGTCATTCCTGGATTACTACTAATGCCTCTAAATGGCTCGACTCCGTTCTTCGGCCTCTGGTGCTGAAGCAGATTACCTATGTTAAGGACTCTAAAAGTCTTATTCTGGAGCTTGAAAAACGGAATTTCTCTTCAAATCTGCTGCTCGCGTCCTACGATGTTGAATCACTTTATCCGTCAATACCTTAATGGGACGGGATCGACGCTGTTGATTATTTTCTACGGAAAGAACGACATCCGCTTGCACCAGTCATCATTCGTCTGCTGAGATGGGTGATGTTCAACAGTTTTGTGTCTTTCAACGGCCGTTTTTTCCGACAAGTCCGGGGTACAGCCATGGGGACTTCCGTAGCTGTTTGCTTCGCAGTACTTTTCCTCAGCTATCTGGACATTCAATTACACGCCTCGCTGCGCGTTCTTCCCGCTCTACATCTCCGTTTCATTGACGACGGTCTGATTATGTGGGAAGGGACGCGGGAGGAGTTTGAGATTTTTCGGTGTCGGTTTGACACCCTTCATTCTTCCATCTGTCTCACCTGGGTTATTTCAGAACAGTCAATGGATTTCCTTGACTTAACAGTGTTTAAAGGACAGAGATTTCAGTCTTCCGGCACGCTGGACATGAAGCTGTTCCAGAAGCCGATGAACCGCTACCTGTACCTGCCGTTTAAGTCTTACCACACCCGCGCTACTAAGCTGGGTTTTATTCGGAGTGAGCTGCAACGGTTTTTACTGCGCTCTTCCTCCCGTCCTGACTTTCTCAATTCCCGCGCCCTTTTCTTTGCTCGCCTCTGAGCTCGCGGCTATCCGGAGAAATTTCTTCTTCCGATTTTTAAGTCAGTTTTGTTCTTCAACCGTGGGGAACTTCTCCAACGCGCCTCTTCTTTACAGAACTCTCCTAACCGTGGCCCCCTGGTGCTGAAACTGCTGCTCAACCCGCTGGTTGACCGTTCTCGCCTGGGGTGCATTTTGAGTCGACTCAAAAGTCAACTCGCTACAATGTCACACGGTGTGTTTTCTACACGGACAGCAATCGTCGCTTGGAAGTTACCTAGAAGAGTTGGAAATTATTTGATTTCTGCTCATAAGAGTTAGTGTAGTGTAGTGTTTGTTACAGCCCTACAGTACAGCTTCTTCCTGGCCCAGCGAAGGAATGCCTCGCGTGGAGCCCTCGGGATTAGTATATTAGCTCTAGTTTGCTCCTTTTTTCCCTTGTGGTCTGAAGAAGGCTATAAGCCGAAACCGGTTACCGCCAAATTTCTCTACAAGAGATTTTCAAGCAAGCATTTTAACTAACAAACTTTTTTACAAGTTGAATCAGTCGCAGCCATGTAAAGACATGGCTCCTATTTGGGGCTCCATTGGAATGTTGTGCGCAACTGGCACTCGCGCGCAGATGTAATGCCGAAGGCTGTGCCAGGGATTGGGGACGAGCCTCCTATTCCCGAGGGGTACAACGGGTTGGATGAGATGGAAGTGGAGGAGGAGGAAGGCGAGGATGACGTCCTGGAGGACGAGTACGCTTAGAACTAGGGTGGCAGGAGAGTATTAGTGACATGTGTGTGTGTATGGTGTCGTAATCTTATTATGGGGAAAAAAAAACTGTGTTGCAAAACCCCCAAAATGCCTCACCCATCCCCCCCCCCCCAAACATCCCCAAGTGGTTTTTTTTGCCCTGCCCGGGAAAGTTTTTTCCCTGCTCGGAAAAGCGTATTCCAAAGTCGACCCCCAAGAGGATAGCGTGCATACGCTAGCATATATACGATAAGCGTATATACGCTATAAGCGTATATTGCAACTTAGGACCCACGCGCCTCGCAATTGAGGACTCAGGCTTTAAATCGTCCATTAAGATTTGCTTAGTTGTATGTAATGTACTGAACTTAGCAATGACACTGTTCACTTCACGAGCATGTAACAAGGTACACTGGAGTTGCTAGAATGATCACCAGAGAAGGCGAACAGGTAAAGAGGCTTGTCGGATGTGGTTGTGCTGATACATAAAAAGAACACGCACTTAAAGCACACAGAGGAGACGACTGTGCTTACAAGAGAAACCCAATTGGTGCAAGGAACCAACTACTCCCTTCAGCTCTTGCTCTTAACAATTTCTGCTAGCTTCTTTAAAACTGGTCTTCACATTTCAGAAGTTTTCATTAATTCAATCAAGGTATAGTCACTACAAAATTGACTTCCCATTGCACTCAACACACCTTTCATTGTGTGTGCTTGCAAAGCGCTTGCGCGCCAGCATGTTTGCTTGATAAGGACGCTGGTGAATGTGATGTCTTACGTCGACTAATATACAGACTTGTCTAGGATGCATGTATGTGGTGCTTAAATACCACTCCATGCATGTATACGTTGCTTGCCTGGATGTTTTCCCCAAGATGGATGTTGGCCATAGGCATGAGCAAGTAGTCGAAGTTTTGGACAAACCGGACCTTATACCACTTTGCTGCCGAACAAGTTAGCAACCTCGCATCACAATGCAAAGCCTTGTATTGAATGAAATCTGTCCAGCACTTCCCATTCTCCCAACCCTACCACCCGAAGTTGAGGTGGGCGAAAAAGGAGAAGTTCGCCTTCGCGCAATTTGAGCCCGCCCATGGGGACATCTTGGAGGCATTGAACAAGTATCTTAGCCCCTTCACCAAGGTCTCCAAGGCCACTGAGAGGTCAGCGTACCCCACGTTGTCGATGGTGGCGCCGTTCCATAACAGCCTCATCGACAGCTTGGAGGCACGCCTCCACAAGGGACCATCGGAGACGCTCCGTCCCATGATCATCAAAACACTCGACCACCTCAGGAAATACTACTGCGCCAATATCAGCGAGTAAAGGATTGCCACCTACTTGGATCCGTCCACGGACGCAGCGTATTCCAACACGGACCACTGGGAGAGGTTGCATCCCAGGGAGGTAGAGAAGGTGAAGCCGTGGAGGTGATTTGGCTGGTCCTTGAGCGCTCTGAAAAGTACCAAGCCACAGCTGCACGGCTGGCTCCCCAGCTGATGCCATCAGCACCAATGGTGGAGCCGGGGACAAGGGGGGAGGAGGAGGAGGAGGAGGAGGAGGAGGAGGAGGAGGAGGAGGAGGAGGAGGAGGAGGAGGAGGAGGAGGAGGAGGAGGAGGAGGAGGACGACGACGACGATCAGTTTCATCCTAGCCGCGGGCGACTTTTTGCTCGCGTGTCAGCGGGTCAGGCAGCGGGAGAGGGTGAGATGGTTCAGGATGATGAGGTCGTTAGATACATGGAAGAGCGGATGTGGTTGGACATGTACAATGCCGCGCCGCGGTACTGGTGCCATGCTCATAACATGACGCCATTGTGGCAGATGGTGAAGGACAATCGTGTTATCCCATCCACGACAGTGCTACTGAGCGGGTGTTCTCCATGGCTGCAACCTTATGTTGTAGAAGCAGCACCGACTCAACTTTGAGCAAGTGCGAGCTTCCATGACTCTCAAGTCATGGTATGGCTCGCACTTGAGCCAGAGGATTGGCAAGGCTCGCAGAGTAAGAGGAGCACCACTACCGAATCTCGCAGCCAAGGGAGAGGGGTTGGAGGCGGAGGATGAGGGGAGGAGGCGGATGCTTTATTGGATGGGAGGAAAACTGGTGGTAGCTCCACCGTGCCATAGGAAATTTGTGCTTACATCGCATTCTATATAGAAAAGGGGTGAGTACACTCAAAAAGGGGCAGGGGCGACTTGTGACAGAGGAGAGAGTGATTGAAGTGAAGGGCGTTTGAGGCGGTGCAAAAGCCAGAAAAATAAGAGCACTCACAAAGGGACAAGGGCCGCTTGTGACAGTGGGGAGAGTGCGTCAAGTGAAAGGATCATTTAGCGGTATCAGACTGTTTGGGGAGAGAATGTGAGGCAGGAACAGAGAGAAAGGGTACAAAGGAAGCTGCTTGTGAGAGCATGAATGCACGGTACGGTGCCATGGCGGCGTGGCATGTGGGCACGACAAGATAACATGAAATTATGGTACGACATGGTGAACCGTGAAACAAGCAGGATTCACCTCTTCTCTTTTTGAAGCAGCGCCAACACTAGCACCACCAGCGGCAGCAGCACCACTAGCACTAGACATGACCCTTTGCTCTGCTGCACTGACAGCAGCATGTGTTGATGCGGATGTGACATAGTATGCTGACATGCAAAGCTGGATGAGTGCAGGGAGGGTGCCGGCTGGTGGAGAAGGGGAAAGAGGATGGGAAGGCAAGAGAAAGAAGGTGAGAGTTCTCCCTCATCTGCGCCGACGGAGAATGGAGAAGAGAAAGAGAATGGAGGAAAAGAGAAGCGAAACGGAGAGAATAAGGGAGGAGTAGAGACGAGAAAGGAGCAGTACGACATAGGGGGAGAGAGAAGATTTTTGGAAAGATGGACAGACAGGCCAGTCAGATTTCCCACTCACCCCTCCACACTCACCCCTCCACTCTCACCCCTCAACTCTCAGGCCACCCAACACAACTCTCACCCCTCCACTCTCACACAACTCTCACCCCTCCACTCTTGCACCACTCTCACCCCTCCACTCTCGCACCACTCTCACCCCTCCACTCTCACACCACTCTCACCCCTCCACTCTCACACCACTCTCACCCCTCCACTCTCACACCACTCTCACCCCTCCACTCTCGCACCACTCTCATCACCCCTTCCCTCTCACCCCCAATAGGTATTGCAGTCCCCTGGATCCGGGAATGCGCTTGCCCAGCCGCGGCATCACTGCTTGATCACAAAGGGGGGAGCCAGGGGGGAAGAGCGGAGCCAGGGGGAAGGGCGGACGGAGTCAGGGGGAGTGGGGGGGTGGATAAGGGGAGTAGAGTAAGTCGTGTCCCGCTACCCAACCTGGGCTGGGTTGAAACTTGAATCTCAGCCATGGCCGTGGCATGGCAAGTTGGTGTTTTGGAATTTTTGGAAGCCAATTTGTCTCAGCCATGGGTGTGGCAAGGATGTGCTTGCCCGGCAGGGGACGAGGCATCACTACGTGATCACAAAGAGGAAGCTGGGCGAGAGGGGGGACATGATGTGGGTAAGAGGGGGGAGGGAGTCAAGTCAACTCAGCTTGAGCCGAGCTCTCAGCCATGGCTGTGGCTGTGGCTATGGCTGTGGCTGTGGTAGTGGCATGGCAAGTCGGTGCTTTGGAATTCTCGGAAACCAATTTGTCCCAGCCATGGGTGTGGCAAGGATGTGCTTGCCCGGCTGAGGACGAGGCATCACCGCTTGTTGCAAGGTGGGGCTTGGGGGGGAAGGGGGTGGGTAAGGAGGGAAGTCGCGTCAACTCAGCATGGGATGGGCTGAATCCAACCTATCCATAGCTGTGGCATTAATGCGCTTGCCCGGCCGAGGACGAGGTGACTGTTGAGTCGACTCAAAAGTCACCTTGGATGCGCTTGCCCAGCTGAGGACGAGGCATCACTGCTTGATAACAAGGGGGAGCCAGACGGGAGGGAAGAGGACGGGTTGGGAGGGTGAGACGACTCAAAGTGCATTTTGTTCCCCGGGCGTGACAGCACTGCTTGACAGCTCCTAAAAGCGGTGCCTTTAGAGTTGACTCAAAAGTCACCAAGTGAGACGACGACTCAAAGTGCACGGTTCTCCGGGCATGACAGCACTGCGTGACAGCTCCTAAAAGCTCGCAACCAGGGAGACATGGGGATGAGGAAGGAATTTCCACCACCACCAGGACAGGACAGAGGGACATTAGCCCTTTCAGGTACAGGAGGAATCACCTGCGTTGAAAGCGTAGACGGACGCAATGGTTCCTCCCATGGCCGTGCCTAGCTGATGGGGGTGCAGTGCAGAGGAGAGTGGCGGATGGGTGTGAAGTACATCTAGTAGGCAGCACGCAAGCAAGCAAGCAAGCATGCATGCGTACATGTATGTATGTATGTATGTATGTATGTATGTATGTATGTATGTATGTATGTATGTATGTACGTATGTATGTATGTATGTGTGTATAGTGTGATGTGGATGCGATGGTTCCTCCCATGGCTGTGCCGAGCAGATGGGGGGGGTGAGGTAGACAGGCAGGCAAGAGGCAAGATGGACGAGGGGTGGGGGGTGGGGAGAAAGCAGGCACGACTTCAGACGGAGGTTGTACTAACTTTAGAGTCAGCATGTGCCATGCGCCATAAGCCATGTGCCATACATACGCCATGCGCCATAAGCCATGCGCCATACGCCATGTGCCATGCGCCATAAGCCATGTGCCATGCGCCATAAGCCATGTGCCATGCGCCATAGGCCATGTGCCATGCGCCATGCACCAAGGCCGTGACTGTGACCCCCTCTTCTCCCTCCCCCTTGACCCTCCCCCTCCTTCCCCCTTCCTCCCTTCTCCCCCCACTTTCTCTCCCCCCTCCCCTCCCTCCACCCCACCCTCCCCATCTCACCGTGGCAAGGCTATCCCGCATGAAAGGCGCCATGCGCCATCCCCCTCTGCTTATCCCTGCGCCTCCCCCCGCTCCGCCTCCCCCTGTAAGCGCGGAAGGCCCCCCATGGCCTGGGTTGTTTGCTGCTACGCCATCTGCGCCTGTTGCGCAGGACTGGGTGATTGAAGCGGTGGAATGACAAGGGACGATAATTGGGAAAGCATGATGCGAGGGAGAGGAGAGACGGGGGGAGAAGGTGGAATGAAGTGGAAGACGGTGAAGAAAGGCGAAATAAGGCGAAGAAAGGCGAAGAAACGCGAGGGAACGAGAAAAGAAGAGCTTACTGTCGGCTGCGGGATTGATATCGGCGCGGCGCATTGTGGGCAGCGCAAGGTGGCGGAGGCGGAAGAGGCAAGCGACGGCGGAACGAAGGCCGCTGAAGGGTCCCGCGCAACGAGGTGGCGCATGCGGTCCTCGGGGGAACTGACCCCCGCCATGTGCGCACACTGAGATGGGGAGTGGGGAATGCCCGGGCGTAGGCGGGAGGAGGCTGGTTGAACTGATGCGCGAATCGCGGCGGTGGCTCGGGAGAAGAAGGACGTGCCGCTACTAAGCCTCCCTCAGTCGCCGTTGTGGACTTTCTACGAAACAAGAGATGGATTTCTGGAGTATAGGGCGCAGCAAAAATGGATGCAAACTTCGTAACGTCCTCAAAATACCATAGCGAGGACATTCGATGGTTTATCGGATCCGTGTGGGCCTGTAACATGTGCGAATCGATGTAGAATTTCGCAGCTTTCGACCTTCCAGACCAAATCAAGCTTGCTACAGAGTGAAAGGGAATGTCCGCTATAATACTAGTGTAGCTTTCTGATAAAGCTCAAAGAACAATTTTCATTCTGCAATAGTCCAAAACAATACAGCAAACCACACCAAAAAGAATGGCAGATCGCATGCCTACTGTACAGCCAACAGCAGGCATCGGCCCAACTGAAGCATCACACAAAAATAGCAAAATTTTGCAGCCATATGGTTGCGCCACAGCAACTCATGAACAGAGTCGCAATGGCTGTGCCAGCATCAGCACTCGACCCGCAACCGCAGCAGCAATAGACACTTGAACTTTGACCCATCCTCAACAAGCTGACTCCATTAGGCTGACGAGGCAACAAAGTTGGTTGTAAGGTGAGCTCCACAAGAGCAGCTCCTCTGAAGTGCCACCATGCTTGCACTTGCACTTGCACTCGCACTCCCATCCACACTCGCCATGGAACGCTCACAGTTCGACCCATCATCTTTCTTCTTCTCCACACGTCCGCCACCTGATCCCAAGCCACCCATCACTGCGGCAACACCAGAGGGCAGTGTACCCTCTACAGGAGCAGTAAAAGAAACCACAGCATTAACAGCACCAGCAGCACAGGCAGCACCGGCAGCACCGGCAGCATCGGCCGCACTGGCAGCACCAGCTACACTGGCAGCACCCGCAGCAAAGGCAGCACCAGCACTATCGCTAGACTGCTCCCCGGAGGACAGCTCCCTGTCATCGCCGCCGATGACTTCAACAACGTTGCTCGATGTGCCCTCGTCGAACTGCTCCCCTGTCATCCGCTCCTCTGAAGCGAGCTCCTCATTCGACGGCTCCTCTAAAATGTGCTCCTTGTTTGACGGCTCCCCTATCGACGGCTCCTCTGAAACGCGCTCCCCGTTCGACGGCTCCCCTATCGACGGATCCTCTCAAACTCGCTCCCCGTTTGACGACTCCCCGTTTGAAGACTCCCCGTTTGAAACGCACTTCCGGTTCGACGTCTTCCCTCTTGGCGAATACTTCTCTCCAACGCCGACTTGCTCACCGATCAGATCACGTCGACCACTAGTGATGCCGATGGGCGGAGCCGAAGGTGACGCAAGAATGCCCTTCTTATCGCTGGCGGTCAACGTCGATGCCGACTTAGGCAGCCCGGCGGCGAGCGATAGGAGGGAGGCGGGAAGAGGTGGCGGAGCGTTCGAGGAGGACGGAATGAAGGGAGCGGGATCGTCTGATGGACCGACATCCTCGGCGGCGAGCAACTCAATCGCCGCAGGCGATGGGCCCGTTAGTGGAGAAACCTTCGTCCGCTCCAACAACGGACCATGCTCCGCCTTTCACTCCTCTAGAGACATCGTCTCGTAGAGGTAATCAAGGCGTGATAGAGGGTAGGCCTATCAAAGATTTCGTGCCACCCCTCTGAAATGTGCGGTTCGCAAAAGTTTAGATTCAGACCAGCCCTCAATATGGTATGACTCATCAGACATCAACAAAATTACTCTGAAAATTAGACATCGCAAATATAACTCGTTTGAGAATCAGACTTGGAAAAACAGAATATTCAGAAATTCAGACTAGGCTCTACAAAGTGGTCAGAATATCAGAAAATCATACCATTACGGTCCGGAAAAATAGGCCCTGCCGGTGATCATGCGATTGGAGCGGGGCCGACTCGGGAGTGGTTTCGATGAGAAATTGTAGGCCGAACGTGAGGGTCGTGTGGCCCTTGGGATGTACTCGCTACAGGGCGAGTACAGCAAGGAATTGTAATTTCTTACCACGGTACTGTCATAAATTTCAGATATGTACCTGCGACATAACTAGTGTAGCTATTACAGTTACACCTGTTTTCAGGCCCTTAGACCCCTATTGAAACCCTCTTCTTCCTTAGACCCCTTACTAGCCTCCTTTTTTCCTATTTTCCTAGCCTCCTTCTTCCTTACTAGCCTCCTTTTCTCCTATTTTCCTAGCCTTCCTTACACCTGTTTTCAGGCCCTTAGACCCCTTACTAGCCTCCTTCTTCCTTACATCTGTTTTCAGGCCCTTAGACCCCTTACTAGCCTCCTTTTCTCCTATATCCTATTCAATAGATAATCACACACGACAATGAGATGCGACTAAGGAGAAAGGAGATTATGATGCCTAAAATACCCTTGGGAGAATGATGTATTTTGCTAGTCAAGAAGCATAGTACCGTAACATATATATTTGAAAATAACATTACTTGCCCTCTGATAAGTTCGGATGAAATTTGGACGTTACAAGGCCGAATATAGGTCTACATGCGTCAATGCTGCTTCAAGTGATGCTTCAAATGATACCTGATTGCTCCCCAGTAGACTCTTCCTCCATGCTCTTAATAGCTTCCAACATTGCAGCCAAGTTATTCGGATACGACATTCCACTTCGCATCCCCTCTGCTTGCTCATCCACCTTTACCGCTGCACTCAGCACCTCCTTCCCCACCACCTCGTGCCTGATTCCCTGCAGCTCGTTGGCAATGGTGGCCATGCTGGGCCGGCTTGCAGTGCGCTGCACAGTGCAGCGCAGAGCCAACTGGGCCAGGCGCAGCACAGCATCATCCGGGGCGTCCATATCCTGGTCCTTGAGGAGGGTGGGGTTGTTGGACGAAACGCAATCCTCCACCTGACGGGTTGAACAAGGGGGGTGGGGATTGGGGCAGGTACATGGAATGGCGCAGCACATCATCGTCAAACTTGTCCATGCTGAGGTCCAGTCAGATTGAGTTGAGAAACAAGAGGCAGACTGGGTCGTTGGAGGATGTTTAGTTGAGTTGAGCAACATGAGGGCACACCTAATGCATGCGTACACCTGAGGTGTATAGTTGGCAAGAAGAGTTTGTCGGACGACAGGAGGGTAGCTGAGGCATACCTATACCAGACAGATTGAACAATGTGGGTGCGGATGGGGACAGTCAGGCACAGAAGTGCCAACATGCAATCATGCGATGATGCCATCCTGCTATCATCTTCATCGTGCCACCAACTTGCCTGGCTGAAAGCAGCAAGTGCTGTGCTTTGCGGAGACCGATTGAGTATTTTACACTACAACCCTGCTATTGCATACTTGCCACGAAGCAGAAACACCTCCCTAGTGCAGGTCGTGGTTGTGCGAGCTAACGACAGAGCCAACTTGGAAGTCACTATGTGTGCTGCACATAAAGCAGCAATGCGGAGACCGTGAGTGTTCGTGCCACCCACTTAGGCAGAGTGCTGCTGCTTGTGAACCGACTGCACCTGCCACAGTGACATCTCACATCTAAGCAATGCAACATACCCCACCACACCGCACACGAAGCAGCAGCACCTACCCATCGCAGAATGTGGCCGTTCTTTTCACCCTCGGAAGAACGGGGGCTGCGACCGGTGATCACCACAAGCATGAGCACACCGAAGCTGCACACACAAAGAAGGGAGGAGGGTAGCAAGCAGTGCACAAGGATTTGCTGCGTTGTGAGTGCTTCAGCAACCACGAGCATGAGCAAAGCAAGCAAGCACTTAATGAGCACAACGAGCGCAAGCATCAGCAAAATGTCACGCATTGACCTACGTCTATTTTTTTAGGCACATAATAGCTGCCTCATCAAGAGAGCGATGTCTAACAGTTGAGAAAATGTTCACCTGCTCCTAGTCCTATTTCACCTAATGACAAAAGTACCTCACATGTACACATCGGTGGCAGTGGTGGCCTTGGACGTGCGTGAGTAGATGGGATCCACATAGCCTGGTGTTCCCATAACCCGAGTCGTGCCCACTGTGGTGCCCTCGCCCACCCTCAACAGCCCAAAGTCACCGATCTTGGCCTGTCGGATGATGTAATAGTTGAAACAGGGACAATCATGCTAGAGAATAAACGGGACAATGCCTTGTATCTGTTATTGTCTTAAAGCCGTTGGCCCAAATTGCACAAGTTTTAAATGGTTGACGGGGAGGAAGTTTTCTGTTTGGGGTGTGGCGAGAGGTCCTATTTCGTCAAATTTGTTTTCTTTGCAACACACAGCCAAAAACACGTCTTCCCACTGGTAGGAGCTCGAAAGTCCCAAATTGCAAGTGAACGTTTTTCAAGTTTACAAGCTCCTCACCGTCAAGTTTTAATAGCTTGACCCACGCTAAGTTGCAATAAACGCTCAGGCCTGTTTGCGTTTAGCGGATATCCGCTTGCGTATACACGCAACACGCTATACGCAAGCGAATCCGCTATACGCTCGGCAAATTTGTTTTGGGGCAGCCCGGGCGGAAAAAAATAGAACATACGGAAAAATGCGGAATTTCACGACGTGCGTTTTGCCGAAGGCGAATTGCACGAATGTGACTTGTCCAATTGTGGACGTGGCTTTTTGCAGAACGCGAATTGCACATACGTGACTTGTCCAATCGTGGACGTGGGTTCAACCCACGTAGTCGAGATTGGTTGTGTCAATTTGTCAAGTCATGTTTTCACGTACACGCTTTGTGCGCTCTGTTTGTTATCGCATTGAATCCCCTCCCATCTACTCATTCCAACCAAATGTCCTAATGTTCCCTTCTCTCGTTGTGCTACTTAGTGGGTTGCAAGCAACTACGCAATTCATCAGTTCCCCGTCTCTTTCGTAATGTCTAGCCCGCCATGCACACCGCCATCCGTTCAGACAATGCAGAGTTCTCGGATTGTTCGACCTGAGGGTAGGGATTACCTTCATGACATGCCGGAACACGCTGTCTTCAAACATTTCAGCCTCATTGTGCGGGAAGAAGGCAAAGCACAGCAGTACGAGTGTAAGTACTGCTTGAAATTTTTCACCGGTGCAGCCATTCGTTGCGCGCAGCACCTGATCTCGTGGAAGGGAATGAAGCGTCGCGAGGTGACGCTTTGCAAGGAGGCACCGCAAGACGTACGCAACGAGATGCGCACCAAATACGAAAAGATGGCTGCCGCGATCGAGGAAAAGCGCCGAGCAACATCTGCTGCAGTTGCGGCAGTACAGGCTGGCGGAGGGAAGCGGCGCATAACCGACTACTTGGAGGGAGATGCCTCTGCGGCTTAGCGGGATGCTCACGAGGGCCTTGCGCTGATGTTTGCGGCCTGCAGAATCCCGGAGGTCACCATGGACCACCCGTTGTTCATCAACGCCATACTGCTCGTCAACCGCGCCGGCAACGGCTACGTCCCCCCCAGGAGGACTTTCATTGGCGGGGCTGGACTGGTCGCTGTCCGCAAAGGGATTGAGCAGGGGCTGATGGGGATTAAATCGAGCTGGAAGAAGACGGGGGTAACAATTGCGTCCGACATGATGACGGACAAATGTGGGAGGGCGCAAGCGAACGTGCTTCTGATCAACGACTCCGGCACCGTTTTCAGGGAGGCGATCGACTGCAGTATGGAGCAGAAGACGAGGGGATACATAGCGGGGATTCTGCAGCCGGTGGTGGAGGAGGTAGGACCAGAAAATGTCGTCGCGTTTTGTATGGATGGGGGGTCGAACTATGCCGTGGCTGTCCAGGAGCTGATTGCCAAGTGGCCCCACATTCAGCAGGTCCCTTGTGCCACGCATGTGATGGATCTCCTCCCGGAGGACGTGGGAAAGATGGGGTGGGCAAAAGGGGTGGTGGATCGGACTGGGGAGATGAGTTCGTTCGTTCGCAACCATCATTGGACGCGCGCTTACCTGAGGACCAAGGAGTTGGTGGAGGGGAAGGTGCTGCAGCCGCTGAAGCCAGCGGGAACACGGTTCGGGACACAATACATTGCTGTGTCCCGCCTTTGTCAGTTGCGTAGCACCCTCAACGTGATGGTGCTTTCCGACAGGTGGAAGGAGTGGGCCTCGGGGTCGCGGAAGGAAACTGCCGAGGCCTTTGCTGCACTGGTCCTCGATGACGCATGGTGGCGGACGGCAGAATTCTTCTGCAAGCTGATGCAACTGCCCTACAAGGCGATGCGGCAGACTGACGCAGATGCCAATGGGATGATGGGCCGGCTCTACGATGTAATGCTGCAGCTTACCGAGGATGTCAACAACATCCTGGACGAGGATGAGCAGCAGCTGAGTAGCGCGGACAAGGAAAAGATCCGCAGCATCATCAAGGACCGCTGGGATAACAACCTCGCCTGCGCCATGCACGTTGCTGGCCGAATCCTCAACCCCGCCAACCAAGAGGAGGATATCTTTGGCAGCGATGCCGAATGCACCTGGGTTTTCAAGGCGTTAATCAACCAGCACGTGGAGTTCCTCATCGGCCACGACGGGAAGGGGAGGGATGAGGGTCCAGATTACTTGCTTGCCTTGGGTGACGGGCTGAGGGCTTTCTTGGACATGAAAGGCAGTTTTGGGATGCCGGAGGCGCTTGCACAGAGGGAGAAGGTGAAGGCGAGTAAGTACAGCATGGTGAAGTGGTGGCAGTGGAACGGCACAGATGCACCTCACCTGATGCGCTTCGCCGTGAGGGTGCTATCTCAGCCTGTATCGGCATCCCCTTGTGAGCGTGGTGGGGAACTTGGGATGCTGTCCACACAGCCCGCCGGAACCGCCTCGGATCTGCAAAGTGCCAGGACCTGGTTTTTGTTGCGCACAACTGGAATGTTGTGCGCAACTGGCACTCGACTTTTGAGTCGACTCAAAAGTCAACTCGCTACAATGTCACACAGTGTGTTTTCTACACGGAGAGCAATCGTCGCTTGGAAGTTACATAAAAGAGTTGGAAATTATTTGATTTCTGCTCATAAGAGTTAGTGTGGTGTAGTGTTTGTTACAGCCCTATAGTACAGCTTCTCCCTGGCTCAGCGAAGGAATGCCTCGCGTGGAGCCCTCGGGATTAGTATATTAGCTCTAGTTTGCTCCTTTTTTCCCTTGTGGTCTGAAGAAGGCTATAAGCCGAAACCGGTTACCGCCAAATTTCTCTACAAGAGATTTTCAAGCAAGCATTTTAACTAACAACCTTTTTTACAAGTTGAATCAGTCACAGCCACGTAAAGACATGGCTCCTATCTGGGGCTCCATTGGACTTACGAAAGATACATCTACGATGGCCGACTACAAATTCAACGCAACAAAACAAACCAACACCAACGCTGACCAAGCTCCTGAAATTGTGAGACCCCTGAGAACATCGCGAAGAACTGCGAACTTCAACACGGGTACTCCCAAGAATAAAGAGCCGGTCAGCTCGGAGGATTTCTCATTCGAAACTCCTTCGGCTTCCAGACCCAGCAAAAGGAGAGCTCTCGACACTCCAGCAGCTACTCTAGCAGGGACTACTAACGCTCCAGGAATTACACCTATCGCCATGGCTACTCCCATTGTCAAGGCTACGGTCCCTGGACAGGAAGCGGTGCATAATGTTCAAGACGTTCAGGACGTCAGCGACACTGTTATGACTGACGCTCTTGATTTCTTCGGAGAATCTAACACCTCTTTTCTGGAGAAGCAAGCTACTCCGACTCATTTGAATACGCTTAAGCAACAAGCGATTGCTAATTTCAAGAAGCATTTTTCCAAATACCGGACTCTGCGTCAGCAATATAACTTCATGGAAGAGCAGAAACGGAACGGGATCATTCCCCACTCTATCCGGATCAAGCCATTTAACTTCGTCTGCAATACTGAAGATCTTCGTCAAGAAGCAGATAAGAACCTGGAAGCGGCTCGTCTGGCTTATTGCCATAATGCTCAGGACATCATGATTGCCATGAAGAAGAAAGCCACGAATAAGGCTCTCAGCGATGCTTGTGCCGTCAATCTGTCTCTGCAACACCACATTGACAATTTCTTTGATCTTAACAAGAAGTCCGACCTCGGCCAGATCAATCCGAAGCTGATCGAGAGCCTGGATTTTTTCAATAACAGGGTGTTGCTAGAATTTAAGCGTGCAGTTTTTGTTGTCTATAACGAGACTAACATGGCTGAAATTCTTCTGAAGCAGAAAAACGACGACATTAATGCTAAGAAAGCAGCTGCAGTTGCAGAAGCAGAGAGCTTACCTGTTGACCCTACTGTTCGGAAAATCGCTCGTCAAGAAGCGGAGAAAATCCTGAAGCAGTCCTCCTCCTGTAAGACTCCGGTTAAGAGGGTGAATGGCAACGGCAACAACGGTAAAAACAAGAAGGTTAAGGCCTCTGTTCCTTTTAAGTATAAGACTAACAAGCCCGGTGTCAATGTCAGGAGTGCTGGTCATAAGAAATCTACTTCACCCAAGGCTGGGAAAGATACTCGCAGCTCCGGCTCCAATAACACCAACAAACCGAAGCAGACTGCTGCTGCTACTACTAAGAAGAAGATCACTCACCCTAAGAGGACTGTTGCTGATGATGAGCAAGCCGCGTTTAAGACTGTCGGTCGCTCCTTTGCTAAGACCTCTGGACGCAACGCCTCCGCCCATACTGGGAAAGCAACTGCATAAAAAAACGGGGGAGGTGGAGGCCGCAGAAAAACACAGACACGTTAGTTGGTGACGTACATACCTATGCAGTGATCCTCTTCGGCAGACAGACGGAGTATCAGCTGCAATGCCGTGTCACGAACCGCGGTCTTCACAACTACAGTGATCATACGTTTTCACCGAAAGAACTGAACCTGCTAAGCCTTGGTCTCAAATACATACCTGTCCCTGTCATCCGTAGTGTTGCTAGCTTCGAAGCGGAACTGTCGTCTTTCTTCAGGAGTGTGCGTACCATGTTTCTTTTTAATGGATCTGATTCTCTTGGTTACTCAGGGTACAAACTGCCTAAACGTGCCAACTGGACTCCTCCACCAGCATCTCGAGAAATCGAGACGGCGTTGGAAGTTTTCAGAGAAACAACCGTTAAAGAAATCAATGGGCAAACCTTTTCATCACTCACCTGCAAATCGAAGAACATCATCCCAACACTTCGACGCCTTGCTAAGGATCCGAATCTCATTTTTAAACCGGCTGACAAGAACCTTGGACTAACAGTCATGAGCAGGGGTTTCTATCAGGACAAGTGCCTGACACACCTCCTTGACACTAAAGTTTACAAGGAATACTTGGCGAGCTTCATTCAATCCGTGCTGAGTGGAATCCTTTGATTAAAGCTCGGATTTGGGACTCTTTTTTCCATCAACCTATTTCTGGCTGGAAGGTCCCGGCTTTTTACGTCCTACTTAAGATTCACAAGAAGGTCCCAGCTGGCCGACCAATTGCAGCCTGTCATTCCTGGATTACTACTAATGCCTCTAAATGGCTCGACTCCGTTCTTCGGCCTCTGGTGCTGAAGCAGATTACCTATGTTAAGGACTCTAAAAGTCTTATTCTGGAGCTTGAAAAACGGAATTTCTCTTCAAATCTGCTGCTCGCGTCCTACGATGTTGAATCACTTTATCCGTCAATACCTTAATGGGACGGGATCGACGCTGTTGATTATTTTCTACGGAAAGAACGACATCCGCTTGCACCAGTCATCATTCGTCTGCTGAGATGGGTGATGTTCAACAGTTTTGTGTCTTTCAACGGCCGTTTTTTCCGACAAGTCCGGGGTACAGCCATGGGGACTTCCGTAGCTGTTTGCTTCGCAGTACTTTTCCTTAGCTATCTGGACATTCAATTACACGCCTCGCTGCGCGTTCTTCCCGCTCTACATCTCCGTTTCATTGACGACGGTCTGATTATGTGGGAAGGGACGCGGGAGGAGTTTGAGATTTTTCGGTGTCGGTTTGACACCCTTCATTCTTCCATCTGTCTCACCTGGGTTATTTCAGAACAGTCAATGGATTTCCTTGACTTAACAGTGTTTAAAGGACAGAGATTTCAGTCTTCCGGCACGCTGGACATGAAGCTGTTCCAGAAGCCAATGAACCGCTACCTGTACCTGCCGTTTAAGTCTTACCACACCCGCGCTACTAAGCTGGGTTTTATTCGGAGTGAGCTGCAACGGTTTTTACTGCGCTCTTCCTCCCGTCCTGACTTTCTCAATTCCCGCGCCCTTTTCTTTGCTCGCCTCTGAGCTCGCGGCTATCCGGAGAAATTTCTTCTTCCGATTTTTAAGTCAGTTTTGTTCTTCAACCGTGGGGAACTTCTCCAACGCGCCTCTTCTTTACAGAACTCTCCTAACCGTGGCCCCCTGGTGCTGAAACTGCTGCTCAACCCGCTGGTTGACCGTTCTCGCCTGGGGTGCATTTTGAGTCGACTCAAAAGTCAACTCGCTACAATGTCACACGGTGTGTTTTCTACACGGACAGCAATCGTCGCTTGGAAGTTACCTAGAAGAGTTGGAAATTATTTGATTTCTGCTCATAAGAGTTAGTGTAGTGTAGTGTTTGTTACAGCCCTACAGTACAGCTTCTTCCTGGCCCAGCGAAGGAATGCCTCGCGTGGAGCCCTCGGGATTAGTATATTAGCTCTAGTTTGCTCCTTTTTTCCCTTGTGGTCTGAAGAAGGCTATAAGCCGAAACCGGTTACCGCCAAATTTCTCTACAAGAGATTTTCAAGCAAGCATTTTAACTAACAAACTTTTTTACAAGTTGAATCAGTCGCAGCCATGTAAAGACATGGCTCCTATTTGGGGCTCCATTGGAATGTTGTGCGCAACTGGCACTCGCGCGCAGATGTAATGCCGAAGGCTGTGCCAGGGATTGGGGACGAGCCTCCTATTCCCGAGGGGTACAACGGGTTGGATGAGATGGAAGTGGAGGAGGAGGAAGGCGAGGATGACGTCCTGGAGGACGAGTACGCTTAGAACTAGGGTGGCAGGAGAGTATTAGTGACATGTGTGTGTGTATGGTGTCGTAATCTTATTATGGGGAAAAAAAAACTGTGTTGCAAAACCCCCAAAATGCCTCACCCATCCCCCCCCCCCCAAACATCCCCAAGTGGTTTTTTTTGCCCTGCCCGGGAAAGTTTTTTCCCTGCCCGGAAAAGCGTATTCCAAAGTCGACCCCCAAGCGGATAGCGTGCATACGCTAGCATATATACGATAAGCGTATATACGCTATAAGCGTATATTGCAACTTAGGACCCACGCGCCTCGCAATTGAGGACTCAGGCTTTAAATCGTCCATTAAGATTTGCTTAGTTGTATGTAATGTACTGAACTTAGCAATGACACTGTTCACTTCACGAGCATGTAACAAGGTACACTGGAGTTGCTAGAATGATCACCAGAGAAGGCGAACAGGTAAAGAGGCTTGTCGGATGTGGTTGTGCTGATACATAAAAAGAACACGCACTTAAAGCACACAGAGGAGACGACTGTGCTTACAAGAAAAACCCAATTGGTGCAAGGAACCAACTACTCCCTTCAGCTCTTGCTCTTAACAATTTCTGCTAGCTTCTTTAAAACTGGTCTTCACATTTCAGAAGTTTTCATTAATTCAATCAAGGTATAGTCACTACAAAATTGACTTCCCATTGCACTCAACACACCTTTCATTGTGTGTGCTTGCAAAGCGCTTGCGCGCCAGCATGTTTGCTTGATAAGGACGCTGGTGAATGTGATGTCTTACGTCGACTAATATACAGACTTGTCTAGGATGCATGTATGTGGTGCTTAAATACCACTCCATGCATGTATACGTTGCTTGCCTGGATGTTTTCCCCAAGATGGATGTTGGCCATAGGCATGAGCAAGTAGTCGAAGTTTTGGACAAACCGGACCTTATACCACTTTGCTGCCGAACAAGTTAGCAACCTCGCATCACAATGCAAAGCCTTGTATTGAATGAAATCTGTCCAGCACTTCCCATTCTCCCAACCCTACCACCCGAAGTTGAGGTGGGCGAAAAAGGAGAAGTTCGCCTTCGCGCAATTTGAGCCCGCCCATGGGGACATCTTGGAGGCATTGAACAAGTATCTTAGCCCCTTCACCAAGGTCTCCAAGGCCACTGAGAGGTCAGCGTACCCCACGTTGTCGATGGTGGCGCCGTTCCATAACAGCCTCATCGACAGCTTGGAGGCACGCCTCCACAAGGGACCATCGGAGACGCTCCGTCCCATGATCATCAAAACACTCGACCACCTCAGGAAATACTACTGCGCCAATATCAGCGAGTAAAGGATTGCCACCTACTTGGATCCGTCCACGGACGCAGCGTATTCCAACACGGACCACTGGGAGAGGTTGCATCCCAGGGAGGTAGAGAAGGTGAAGCCGTGGAGGTGATTTGGCTGGTCCTTGAGCGCTCTGAAAAGTACCAAGCCACAGCTGCACGGCTGGCTCCCCAGCTGATGCCATCAGCACCAATGGTGGAGCCGGGGACAAGGGGGGAGGAGGAGGAGGAGGAGGAGGAGGAGGAGGAGGAGGAGGAGGAGGAGGAGGAGGAGGAGGAGGAGGAGGAGGAGGACGACGACGACGACGACGATCAGTTTCATCCTAGCCGCGGGCGACTTTTTGCTCGCGTGTCAGCGGGTCAGGCAGCGGGAGAGGGTGAGATGGTTCAGGATGATGAGGTCGTTAGATACATGGAAGAGCGGATGTGGTTGGACATGTACAATGCCGCGCCGCGGTACTGGTGCCATGCTCATAACATGACGCCATTGTGGCAGATGGTGAAGGACAATCGTGTTATCCCATCCACGACAGTGCTACTGAGCGGGTGTTCTCCATGGCTGCAACCTTATGTTGTAGAAGCAGCACCGACTCAACTTTGAGCAAGTGCGAGCTTCCATGACTCTCAAGTCATGGTATGGCTCGCACTTGAGCCAGAGGATTGGCAAGGCTCGCAGAGTAAGAGGAGCACCACTACCGAATCTCGCAGCCAAGGGAGAGGGGTTGGAGGCGGAGGATGAGGGGAGGAGGCGGATGCTTTATTGGATGGGAGGAAAACTGGTGGTAGCTCCACCGTGCCATAGGAAATTTGTGCTTACATCGCATTCTATATAGAAAAGGGGTGAGTACACTCAAAAAGGGGCAGGGGCGACTTGTGACAGAGGAGAGAGTGATTGAAGTGAAGGGCGTTTGAGGCGGTGCAAAAGCCAGAAAAATAAGAGCACTCACAAAGGGACAAGGGCCGCTTGTGACAGTGGGGAGAGTGCGTCAAGTGAAAGGATCATTTAGCGGTATCAGACTGTTTGGGGAGAGAATGTGAGGCAGGAACAGAGAGAAAGGGTACAAAGGAAGCTGCTTGTGAGAGCATGAATGCACGGTACGGTGCCATGGCGGCGTGGCATGTGGGCACGACAAGATAACATGAAATTATGGTACGACATGGTGAACCGTGAAACAAGCAGGATTCACCTCTTCTCTTTTTGAAGCAGCGCCAACACTAGCACCACCAGCGGCAGCAGCACCACTAGCACTAGACATGACCCTTTGCTCTGCTGCACTGACAGCAGCATGTGTTGATGCGGATGTGACATAGTATGCTGACATGCAAAGCTGGATGAGTGCAGGGAGGGTGCCGGCTGGTGGAGAAGGGGAAAGAGGATGGGAAGGCAAGAGAAAGAAGGTGAGAGTTCTCCCTCATCTGCGCCGACGGAGAATGGAGAAGAGAAAGAGAATGGAGGAAAAGAGAAGCGAAACGGAGAGAATAAGGGAGGAGTAGAGACGAGAAAGGAGCAGTACGACATAGGGGGAGAGAGAAGATTTTTGGAAAGATGGACAGACAGGCCAGTCAGATTTCCCACTCACCCCTCCACACTCACCCCTCCACTCTCACCCCTCAACTCTCAGGCCACCCAACACAACTCTCACCCCTCCACTCTCACACAACTCTCACCCCTCCACTCTTGCACCACTCTCACCCCTCCACTCTCGCACCACTCTCACCCCTCCACTCTCACACCACTCTCACCCCTCCACTCTCACACCACTCTCACCCCTCCACTCTCACACCACTCTCACCCCTCCACTCTCGCACCACTCTCATCACCCCTTCCCTCTCACCCCCAATAGGTATTGCAGTCCCCTGGATCCGGGAATGCGCTTGCCCAGCCGCGGCATCACTGCTTGATCACAAAGGGGGGAGCCAGGGGGGAAGAGCGGAGCCAGGGGGAAGGGCGGACGGAGTCAGGGGGAGTGGGGGGGTGGATAAGGGGAGTAGAGTAAGTCGTGTCCCGCTACCCAACCTGGGCTGGGTTGAAACTTGAATCTCAGCCATGGCCGTGGCATGGCAAGTTGGTGTTTTGGAATTTTTGGAAGCCAATTTGTCTCAGCCATGGGTGTGGCAAGGATGTGCTTGCCCGGCAGGGGACGAGGCATCACTACGTGATCACAAAGAGGAAGCTGGGCGAGAGGGGGGACATGATGTGGGTAAGAGGGGGGAGGGAGTCAAGTCAACTCAGCTTGAGCCGAGCTCTCAGCCATGGCTGTGGCTGTGGCTATGGCTGTGGCTGTGGTAGTGGCATGGCAAGTCGGTGCTTTGGAATTCTCGGAAACCAATTTGTCCCAGCCATGGCTGTGGCAAGGATGTGCTTGCCCGGCTGAGGACGAGGCATCACCGCTTGTTGCAAGGTGGGGCTTGGGGGGGAAGGGGGTGGGTAAGGAGGGAAGTCGCGTCAACTCAGCATGGGATGGGCTGAATCCAACCTATCCATAGCTGTGGCATTAATGCGCTTGCCCGGCCGAGGACGAGGTGACTGTTGAGTCGACTCAAAAGTCACCTTGGATGCGCTTGCCCAGCTGAGGACGAGGCATCACTGCTTGATAACAAGGGGGAGCCAGACGGGAGGGAAGAGGACGGGTTGGGAGGGTGAGACGACTCAAAGTGCATTTTGTTCCCCGGGCGTGACAGCACTGCTTGACAGCTCCTAAAAGCGGTGCCTTTAGAGTTGACTCAAAAGTCACCAAGTGAGACGACGACTCAAAGTGCACGGTTCCCCAGGCATGACAGCACTGCGTGACAGCTCCTAAAAGCTCGCAACCAGGGAGACATGGGGATGAGGAAGGAATTTCCACCACCACCAGGACAGGACAGAGGGACATTAGCCCTTTCAGGTACAGGAGGAATCACCTGCGTTGAAAGCGTAGACGGACGCAATGGTTCCTCCCATGGCCGTGCCTAGCTGATGGGGGTGCAGTGCAGAGGAGAGTGGCGGATGGGTGTGAAGTACATCTAGTAGGCAGCACGCAAGCAAGCAAGCAAGCATGCATGCGTGCATGTATGTATGTATGTATGTATGTATGTATGTATGTATGTATGTATGTATGTATGTATGTATGTATGTATGTATGTATGTATGTATGTATGTATGTATGTATGTATGTATGTATGTATGTGTGTATAGTGTGATGTGGATGCGATGGTTCCTCCCATGGCTGTGCCGAGCAGATGGGGGGGGTGAGGTAGACAGGCAGGCAAGAGGCAAGATGGACGAGGGGTGGGGGGTGGGGAGAAAGCAGGCACGACTTCAGACGGAGGTTGTACTAACTTTAGAGTCAGCATGTGCCATGCGCCATAAGCCATGTGCCATACATACGCCATGCGCCATAAGCCATGCGCCATACGCCATGTGCCATGCGCCATAAGCCATGTGCCATGCGCCATAAGCCATGTGCCATGCGCCATAGGCCATGTGCCATGCGCCATGCACCAAGGCCGTGACTGTGACCCCCTCTTCTCCCTCCCCCTTGACCCTCCCCCTCCTTCCCCCTTCCTCCCTTCTCCCCCCACTTTCTCTCCCCCCTCCCCTCCCTCCACCCCACCCTCCCCATCTCACCGTGGCAAGGCTATCCCGCATGAAAGGCGCCATGCGCCATCCCCCTCTGCTTATCCCTGCGCCTCCCCCCGCTCCGCCTCCCCCTGTAAGCGCGGAAGGCCCCCCATGGCCTGGGTTGTTTGCTGCTACGCCATCTGCGCCTGTTGCGCAGGACTGGGTGATTGAAGCGGCGGAATGACAAGGGACGATAATTGGGAAAGCATGATGCGAGGGAGAGGAGAGACGGGGGGAGAAGGTGGAATGAAGTGGAAGACGGTGAAGAAAGGCGAAATAAGGCAAAGAAAGGCGAAGAAACGCGAGGGAACGAGAAAAGAAGAGCTTACTGTCGGCTGCGGGATTGATATCGGCGCGCCGCATTGTGGGCAGCGCAAGGTGGCGGAGGCGGAAGAGGCAAGCGACGGCGGAACGAAGGCCGCTGAAGGGTCCCGCGCAACGAGGTGGCGCATGCGGTCCTCGGGGGAACTGACCCCCGCCATGTGCGCACACCGAGATGGGGAGTGGGGAATGCCCGGGCGTAGGCGGGAGGAGGCTGGTTGAACTGATGCGCGAATCGTGGCGGTGGCTCGGGAGAAGAAGGACGTGCCGCTACTAAGCCTCCCTCAGTCGCCGTTGTGGACTTTCTACGAAACAAGAGATGGATTTCTGGAGTATAGGGCGCAGCAAAAATGGATGCAAACTTCGTAACGTCCTCAAAATACCATAGCGAGGACATTCGATGGTTTATCGGATCCGTGTGGGCCTGTAACATGTGCGAATCAATGTAGAATTTCGCAGCTTTCGACCTTCCAGACCAAATCAAGCTTGCTACAGAGTGAAAGGGAATGTCCGCTATAATACTAGTGTAGCTTTCTGATAAAGCTCAAAGAACAATTTTCATTCTGCAATAGTCCAAAACAATACAGCAAACCACACCAAAAAGAATGGCAGATCGCATGCCTACTGTACAGCCAACAGCAGGCATCGGCCCAACTGAAGCATCACACAAAAATAGCAAAATTTTGCAGCCATATGGTTGCGCCACAGCAACTCATGAACAGAGTCGCAATGGCTGTGCCAGCATCAGCACTCGACCCGCAACCGCAGCAGCAATAGACACTTGAACTTTGACCCATCCTCAACAAGCTGACTCCATTAGGCTGACGAGGCAACAAAGTTGGTTGTAAGGTGAGCTCCACTGGAGCAGCTCCTCTGAAGTGCCACCATGCTTGCACTTGCACTTGCACTCGCACTCCCATCCACACTCGCCATGGAACGCTCACAGTTCGACCCATCATCTTTCTTCTTCTCCACACGTCCGCCACCTGATCCCAAGCCACCCATCACTGCGGCAACACCAGAGGGCAGTGTACCCTCTACAGGAGCAGTAAAAGAAACCACAGCATTAACAGCACCAGCAGCACTGGCAGCACCGGCAGCACCGGCAGCATCAGACGCACTGGCAGCACCAGCTACACTGGCAGCACCCGCAGCAAAGGCAGCACCAGCACTATCGCTAGACTGCTCCCCGGAGGACAGCTCCCTGTCATCGCCGCCGATGACTTCAACAACGTTGCTCGATGTGCCCTCGTCGAACTGCTCCCCTGTCATCCGCTCCTCTGAAGCGAGCTCCTCATTCGACGGCTCCTCTAAAATGTGCTCCTTGTTTGACGGCTCCCCTATCGACGGCTCCTCTGAAACGCGCTCCCCGTTCGACGGCTCCCCTATCGACGGATCCTCTCAAACTCGCTCCCCGTTTGACGACTCCCCGTTTGAAGACTCCCCGTTTGAAACGCACTTCCGGTTCGACGTCTTCCCTCTTGGCGAATACTTCTCTCCAACGCCGACTTGCTCACCGATCAGATCACGTCGACCACTAGTGATGCCGATGGGCGGAGCCGAAGGTGACGCAAGAATGCCCTTCTTATCGCTGGCGGTCAACGTCGATGCCGACTTAGGCATCCCGGCGGCGAGCGATAGGAGGGAGGCGGGAAGAGGTGGCGGAGCGTTCGAGGAGGACGGAATGAAGGGAGCGGGATCGTCTGATGGACCGACATCCTCGGCGGCGAGCAACTCAATCGCCGCAGGCGATGGGCCCGTTAGTGGAGAAACCTTCGTCCGCTCCAACAACGGACCATGCTCCGCCTTTCACTCCTCTAGAGACATCGTCTCGTAGAGGTAATCAAGGCGTGATAGAGGGTAGGCCTATCAAAGATTTCGTGCCACCCCTCTGAAATGTGCGGTTCGCAAAAGTTTAGATTCAGACCAGCCCTCAATATGGTATGACTCATCAGACATCAACAAAATTACTCTGAAAATTAGACATCGCAAATATAACTCGTTTGAGAATCAGACTTGGAAAAACAGAATATTCAGAAATTCAGACTAGGCTCTACAAAGTGGTCAGAATATCAGAAAATCATACCATTACGGTCCGGAAAAATAGGCCCTGCCGGTGATCATGCGATTGGAGCGGGGCCGACTCGGGAGTGGTTTCGATGAGAAATTGTAGGCCGAACGTGAGGGTCGTGTGGCCCTTGGGATGTACTCGCTACAGGGCGAGTACAGCAAGGAATTGTAATTTCTTACCACGGTACTGTCATAAATTTCAGATATGTACCTGCGACATAACTAGTGTAGCTATTACAGTTACACCTGTTTTCAGGCCCTTAGACCCCTATTGAAACCCTCTTCTTCCTTAGACCCCTTACTAGCCTCCTTTTCTCCTATTTTCCTAGCCTCCTTCTTCCTTACTAGCCTCCTTTTCTCCTATTTTCCTAGCCTTCCTTACACCTGTTTTCAGGCCCTTAGACCCCTTACTAGCCTCCTTCTTCCTTACATCTGTTTTCAGGCCCTTAGACCCCTTACTAGCCTCCTTTTCTCCTATATCCTATTCAATAGATAATCACACACGACAATGAGATGCGACTAAGGAGAAAGGAGATTATGATGCCTAAAATACCCTTGGGAGAATGATGTATTTTGCTAGTCAAGAAGCATAGTACCGTAACATATATATTTGAAAATAACATTACTTGCCCTCTGATAAGTTCGGATGAAATTTGGACGTTACAAGGCCGAACATAGGTCTACATGCGTCAATGCTGCTTCAAGTGATGCTTCAAATGATACCTGATTGCTCCCCAGTAGACTCTTCCTCCATGCTCTTAATAGCTTCCAACATTGCAGCCAAGTTATTCGGATACGACATTCCACTTCGCATCCCCTCTGCTTGCTCATCCACCTTTACCGCTGCACTCAGCACCTCCTTCCCCACCACCTCGTGCCTGATTCCCTGCAGCTCGTTGGCAATGGTGGCCATGCTGGGCCGGCTTGCAGTGCGCTGCACAGTGCAGCGCAGAGCCAGCTGGGCCAGGCGCAGCACAGCATCATCCGGGGCGTCCATGTCCTGGTCCTTGAGGAGGGTGGGGTTGTTGGACGAAACGCAATCCTCCACCTGACGGGTTGAACAAGGGGGGTGGGGATTGGGGCAGGTACATGGAATGGCGCAGCACATCATCGTCAAACTTGTCCATGCTGAGGTCCAGTCAGATTGAGTTGAGAAACAAGAGGCAGACTGGGTCGTTGGAGGATGTTTAGTTGAGTTGAGCAACATGAGGGCACACCTAATGCATGCGTACACCTGAGGTGTATAGTTGGCAAGAAGAGTTTGTGGGACGACAGGAGGGTAGCTGAGGCATACCTACACCAGACAGATTGAACAATGTGGGTGCGGATGGGGACAGTCAGGCACAGAAGTGCCAACATGCAATCATGCGATGATGCCATCCTGCTATCATCTTCATCGTGCCACCAACTTGCCTGGCTGAAAGCAGCAAGTGCTGTGCTTTGCGGAGACTGATTGAGTATTTTACACTACAACCCTGCTATTGCATACTTGCCACGAAGCAGAAACACCTCCCTAGTGCAGGTCGTGGTTGTGCGAGCTAACGACAGAGCCAACTTGGAAGTCACTATGTGTGCTGCACATAAAGCAGCAATGCGGAGACCGTGAGTGTTCGTGCCACCCACTTAGGCAGAGTGCTGCTGCTTGTGAACCGACTGCACCTGCCACAGTGACATCTCACATCTAAGCAATGCAACATACCCCACCACACCGCACACGAAGCAGCAGCACCTACCCATCGCAGAATGTGGCCGTTCTTTTCACCCTCGGAAGAACGGGGGCTGCGACCGGTGATCACCACAAGCATGAGCACACCGAAGCTGCACACACAAAGAAGGGAGGAGGGTAGCAAGCAGTGCACAAGGATTTGCTGCGTTGTGAGTGCTTCAGCAACCACGAGCATGAGCAAAGCAAGCAAGCACTTAATGAGCACAACGAGCGCAAGCATCAGCAAAATGTCACGCATTGACCTACGTCTATTTTTTTAGGCACATAATAGCTGCCTCATCAAGAGAGCGATGTCTAACAGTTGAGAAAATGTTCACCTGCTCCTAGTCCTATTTCACCTAATGACAAAAGTACCTCACCTGTACACATCGGTGGCAGTGGTGGCCTTGGACGTGCGTGAGTAGATGGGATCCACATAGCCTGGTGTTCCCATAACCCGAGTCGTGCCCACTGTGGTGCCCTCGCCCACCCTCAACAGCCCAAAGTCACCGATCTTGGCCTGTCGGATGATGTAATAGTTGAAACAGGGACAATCATGCTAGAGAATAAACGGGACAATGCCTTGTATCTATTATTGTCTTAAAGCCGTTGGCCCAAATTGCACAAGTTTTAAATGGTTGACGGGGAGGAAGTTTTCTGTTTGGGGTGTGGCGAGAGGTCCTATTTCGTCAAATTTGTTTTCTTCGCAACACACAGCCAAAAACGCGTCTTCCCACTGGTAGGAGCTCGAAAGTCCCAAATTGCAAGTGAACGTTTTTCAAGTTTACAAGCTCCTGACCGTCAAGTTTTAAAAGCTTGACCCACGCGCCTCGCAATGTAGGACTCGGGCTTTAAATCGTCCATTAAGATTTGCTTAGTTGTATGTAATGTACTGAACTTAACAATGACACTGTTCACTTCACGAGCATGTAACAAGGTACACTGGAGTTGCTAGAATGATCACCAGAGAAGGCGAACAGGTAAAGAGGCTTGTCGGATGTGGTTGTGCTGATACATAAAAAGAACACGCACTTTAGGCACACAGAGGAGACGACTGTGCTTACAAGAGAAACCCACTTGGTGCAAGGAACCAACTACTCCCTTCAGCTCTTGCTCTAAACAATTTCTGCTAACTTCTTCAAAACTGGTCTTCACATTTCAGAAATTTTCATTAATTCAATCAAGGTATAGTCACTACAAAATTGACTTCCCATTGCACTCAACACACCTTTCATTGTGTGTGCTTGCAAAGCGCTTGCGCGCCAGCATGTTTGCTCGAGAAGGACGCTGGTGAATGTGATGTCTTACGTCGACTAATATACACACTTGCCTAGGATGCATGTATGTGGTGCTTAAATACCACTCCATGCATGTATACGTTGCTTGCCTGGATGTTTTCCCCAAGATGGATGTTGGCCATAGGCATGAGCAAGTAGTCGAAGTTTAGGACAAACCGGACCTTATACCACTTTGCTGCCGAACAAGTTAGCAACCTCGCATCACAATGCAAAGCCTTGTATCGAATGAAATCTGTCCAGCACTTCCCATTCTCCCAACCCTACCACCCGAAGTTGACGTGGGCGGAAAAGGAGAAGTTCGCCTTCGCGCAATTTGAGCCCGCCCATGGGGACATCTTGGAGGCATTGAACAAGTATCTTAGCCCCTTCACCAAGGTCTCCAAGGCCACTGAGAGGTCGGCGTACCCCACGTTGTCGATGGTGGCGCCGTTCTATAACGGCCTCATCGACAGCTTGAAACACGCCTCCACAAGGAACCATCGGAGACGCTCCGTCCCATGATCATCGCAACACTCGACCACCTGAGGAAATACTACTGCGCCAATATCAGCGAGTAAAGGATTGCCACCTACTTGGATCCGTCCACGGACGCAGCGTATTCCAACACGGACCACTGGGAGAGGTTGCATCCCAGGGAGGTAGAGAAGGTGAAGCCATGGAGGTGATTTGGCTGGTCCTTGAGTGCTCTGAAAAGTACCAAGCCACAGCTGCACGGCTGGCTCCCCAGCTGATGCCATCAGCACCAATGGTCGAGCCGGGGACAAGGGGGGGGGAGGAGGAGGAGGAGGAGGAGGAGGAGGAGGAGGAGGAGGAGGAGGAGGAGGAGGAGGAGGAGGAGGAGGAGGAGGAGGAGGAGGAGGAGGAGGAGGAGGAGGACGATCAGTTTCATCCTAGCCGCGGGCGACTTTTCGCTCGCGTGTCAGCGGGTCAGGCAGCGGGAGAGGGTGAGATGGTTCAGGATGATGAGGTCGTTAGGTACATGGAAGAGCGGATGTGGTTGGACATGGACAATGCCGCGCCGCGGTACTGGTGCCATGCTCATAACATGACGCCATTGTGGCAGATGGTGAAGGACAATCGTGTTATCCCATCCACGACAGTGCTAGTGAGCAGGTGTTCTCCATGGCTGCAACCTTATGTTGTAGAAGCAGCACTGACTGAACTTTGAGCAAGTGCGAGCTTCCATGACTCTCAAGTCATGGTATGGCTCGCACTTGGGCCAGAGGATTGGCAAGGCTCGCAGAGTAAGAGGAGCACCACTACCGAATCTCGCAGCCAAGGGAGAGGGGTTGGAGGCGGAGGATGAGGGGAGGAGGCGGAGGCTTTATTGGATGGGAGGATAACTGGTGGTAGCTCCACCGTGCCATAGAAATTTTGTGCTTACATCGCATTCTATGTATATACTGGGAGCTGAGAGTCTTATTGTTCCAATTTCACCCGCTGTAACTTGTCGTTTCATCCGTTCACTCCCAACCACCCCCTGGGTATAAACACTCTACTCAGAATTCGGAACTCACCTTTTGGGATGATGTGACTATATGAACGAATGCTGCTGTTTTGTCGAACACAGACATGTTCGAGCTCGGGGCCAACATCTAGGTGTTTGATTTTTTAGAATGTGTCAGGCAAACAAAAACATGTTCAGTCTAAACCCAATGTACATGTTCTTCATGTTCAAACAGAACATGTTTGTGTTCGCCATTTGTTCATGCCTAGTTGTTGGGTTTGATGTCTTGCGTCGACTCAAAACACACTTGTTGACCCAAAGCGCTTCCTTGCTTGCCTGCATGTTTGCTCCGAGAAGGATGTTGGCGGGTTTGATGTCGCGATGCACAAGGCCAAAGCCGTGGAGGTACTCAAAGCCACGTGCCGCACCAATGAGGATGTCCAGCCGCTGCTGGAAGGTGAGAGTGAAGGACGCCTCTGCACACATGCACAGGACATGAGAGTGGCGGACCATGAGAAGTGATGAACCATGAGAGTGACAGACCATGGGCCATACAAAATCAGTGACAAATCATGGTGGGTGACACAGTGAGTGACAAAAAAAAAGGGGTTTCAGAAGTATGTGGGCTACATACCCTTCTTAACAAACTGGTCAAGGTCCCCGTTGGAAACAAACTCGTAGATCAGGATTTGCTCTGGCCGTGTCCTCATGTCCCCTCCAACAGCAAATCCAAGCAGCCGCACGATGTTGGGATGGTTCTTGTCGGTCATTTGTTGCACCTGCGAGGAAAATTGTAGAAATGCATAAGAACACATCAATGCATGATGAATGACATGAGGGACAAGACTTAACAAAATGGTTCTCACATAGCACAGCAGAATGCAAGAGGCATGCCATGGCGAAATGCATGGAGACCCAATGCGGAACAGTTTCTCAATGATTACCTAGCAGTTTTGCAGCCAAAATGGAAAGGAAAAGGCCCATTCAACGAACATCATTACTCCATCATAGCACGAACTTCTCCCTGCAAATCCACATCAAGTCACACCCGCTTTTGAAACTTCTCAGATTTAACCAGATATGAATCGACCCACCTCTTTGAAAAAATCCACGTCAATCAGTTTTGCTCGCTTGACGGCCCACAGGGTGGTGCCGTCGTCTGGACACATGCCCTTGTACACGTCACCAAAGGCACCCGAGCCAAGCTGGTTGTCAGGTGACCAGTTGTTGGTTGCTTTGAGGACTTCCTCTAGAGTGTACTCCGTGCATTGAGCACCCGACATGCTGCGAGCTCGGCCTGTGATAGTGTGGGGTGAAAAGAGAGTTGACGACGTGTGTTAGAGTGGGGTGAAAGGGGTGGGTGCAACTGTTGATAGAGTGGTGAAAGTGAGTGCGTGGGGTGAAAAGTGTGAATGTGAGGTAGGGGTGAGCAAAGGGCGAACACAAACATGTTCGTGTTCGCCCCAGGATAGTGTTTGGTGTTCGCCTGTGAAGGCAAGCACCTAGCTGCCACGGGCGAACACAAACATGTTCGTGGCAAACACGTTCGTGTTCGCCCATAGGGCATTTTCACCATAGTCACATTCACACACACTGGCCAGATCTAGATTTGGACCCTGCATAATGAACAGTGGGGGGGTTGTGGATGTTAACGTGTTAATGCAATGCACCAAATCCGTATCAATGCTATAAAAGGTCCGTGGACTAACCTTAAGATGATACTTTGACACCCTCTAAACACTAAGGCTAAGGCGCTTAGGGGAGACCAGGGGCGGGCGCGTAGGAAGATGTGAGTTTGAGCTCATAAAATGAGCTCAAACTCAATTTGGCTGCGACCTAAATTTGGTCGCGGCCAAATTCGTCGACAAACATATGGTGTTCGTGTTCGTGTTCGACTCGACTCGGCCAGCTGGGCCAGACGAACCTCGAACATGTTCAGGCGAACATCGAACATGTTCGCCCCGAACATTTTTGGCCAAAAAAAAAAGCCGGTTCGGTTCGCCTCGAACATGTTCGAGGCGTTCATGACTTTGCTCACCCCTAGTGTGATGGGTGATCGTGCGGGGTTAGGTGAATGGAAGCAGAGGCCAGGTGTAAATACGACCATGCCAGCCGTGTTAGAAATGTATTTAGTGTAGCATGCCAACACTTGTGACTGTACACCAATTGTGGTGTACAGTTGGGTTGGGACTACACCCAACTTTGGGTGTAGTCTTGCATTGTGGGGTGCCAATCCACCCAATTGTGGTGGAGCCCCCAAATGCAACCCACTTGGCTTATGGTTGCCTCACTTCCCACAAGTGAGGTCAACCCAACTCAAGTGGGCCTAAGGTTGCCTCACTTCCACAAAGTGTGGGCAACCCAACCCACTTGACCTATGGTTACCTCACCCCTTAAGTAAGGTCAACCCAACCTATGGTCATCTTCACCCTTCCCTTCCAAGCCTCTCTTCCATCTATGTATGCGAAGCTTCTCCCCTAATAAATTCACTTGTTCAATTAACAACTTTCACATGGTATAGAGCTAGTTCTTTCTTGGCCCTTACCTTTCCCTACCCTCAAGTTTTTTTTTTTTTGGGCCCACCCTACAGTTTCAAGCTTCCTTCCACCGTGGCTCTACTAGCCACCGTTAGCACGCCTAACCTCCGCGACCTTCAAGTCCCCGCCTTCCCCTCTCCCCGTCGCGATTGTGCTCTCCTCCTCCCCTCCCTTCATACAACCGCTGCGGGTCCACCCGCCATTGCCCTCTCCCCTTGACCGCCGCGGGTCCACCCGCTGCCGTCTCCCTCGTGGCCGTCGTGGGCCACCCGCCGCCGCCCCTCATGGCTACCAATCCTCCTGCCCCCCTCCCCCCTCCCATCGATGCCTCGTCCGTCGACAAACTCCAACTCGCTGCGGATCGCTCGGCCGTCAACTGGCACTCCTTCGTTGGCAGCGTTCGCCGCGTCCTCCAGGATGCCTTCATCGGACTTTACTGCGTCCTCGACGTCCTGCTTCGCCACCCGCATGCCCTCCAACCAACGCCCCCCACTCACCCTGGTGAACCTCCTCCTCTCCCTCCCCCTCCTGGCCCTCCTCCTCCCGAGCCTGACCTGCCACGTGCCGCTACTCCCGAGCTCCAAGCTGCAGCTGATGCCACGTTTCTCCACAACCGCCGCAAATACCTCATCCGCAAGGCCGCCCACGATGCTGCAGTGCGCGACTACGAGTTCGCAGCGGAACCGAGCCAATCGCCTAGCCATGATTGACGAGTACAACGCGGCCATGGCAACCCACATCCTCAACAGCATCACCTGGGCCTAGGCATGATCATAGTGCCCCGGCGGGTCGGGTCGACCCGACCTGACCCGGGTTTTGACCCGGGTCGGGTCAGAGATTTTGACGCGCTGACCCGGCCGGGTCGGGTCGACTCGAGACCCGAAACCGGGTCGGGTCGGGTCGGGTCGGATTCCGACCCGACGTTGCACCCGACTCGGTTTCGGGTATCGCGCCCTAAGTCGGGTCGAGTAATTGGCTCGACCCGACATTTCCCCTATCAACAAATTGAAGAAAAGCAGATCGCGAAGTCAATGTCTAGGGTTTCTTTGTTCCCTCGACATTGACATCGATCTGCAATACCTAGGTAGCTAGCAAGCAATATTTCTCAAGCACTACTACTCTCTAAACCTGCGCCAATGTTTAGGAACACCAATACTAATGTTTCCATGTTGGCGTAAGGGTTTTTAACCTAGCGCGACCAGGCCTAGATGTTCGATTTTATAGTAGTAGTTATTCTTAGCTCTCACAAGCGACTAAATTCTGGCCCCGCGTTCTAATCGCCCCCTGCGCGCCTACCAGGCCCGCATCAATAGGGACGCGACCCCCATAGTCTAGGGCTACGCACTTCCTCTAACGCCGCGACTCCACTTTAAGCAAACGTTCAATCTTTGCAACACTGGACAGTAGTGAGGAGAACCTCTTACACTGCATATGGGGTTCTGGCCCGACCCGACCCGACCCGGCCCCTACCCGACCCGACCCGGGGGCGGGTCACGCCTGACCCGGCACCCGATACCCGGGTCGGGCCAGGATTCCTAGAAGTTCCAACCCGACCCGACCCGACCCGGAACCCGGCTGGCCCGCCCAAGTCGGGTCGGGTCGGGTCGGGTCGGGCCTAATGATCATGCCTACCTGGGCCGCTGCTGACGACCGCGCCTGCACCATCCTCCTTGTTGCACTTCCCAACGACCTCATGCGCCGCTTCCAAGCTCGCGAAATGCGCGCCCACCTGATTTCGTCCGAGCTCCAGTCCATGTTCGAATGTCGCGACATCAGCTCCGTCGGCGTCCTCTTCCAAGAATATTTCTCCATAACCCTTGCCACTTGTGATGGAGCAGTCGACTACGTCGGGCGAATGCAGGAAGTCGCCGATCGCCTCGCAGCCCGCCAGGCTGCCCTCCCAGAAGCACTGCAGATTCACCGCTTACTCTTCAATCTCACCCCAGAATACGAGTCTCGCCTCCACGCCTTCACCGAAGCAAACCCCTTTGCTAGCCTTCATGAGGTTGCGCAGTGGATCATTGACACGGAGGTCAAACTCCGCACTCCCATCGTCAACCTCACCACCCCTCAGTCCTCCTCCTTCTCCCTCAATGCCACGCAGCAGCGCGGTGGTCGCAACGGCAGCAGGGGTGGTCGTGGGGGGGGCGGAGGTGGAGGTGGTCGGGGCAGAGGTGGTGGTGGTGGCAGTGGTGGTGGCCGTGGTGGCCGTGGTGGTGGTGGTAGTAGTGGTGCTTGTGGCACCCTTGCTGGAGGACCTTCCGGAACCGGTGGTGCTGTGACTCGAGGCGGTCGCCCTGGAACTCTCCCCCCATGCATGTATGTTCGCCGCCATGGTCCCCATGCTGGTACTCCTTGCGGTCAAACCAACCATCCTCCTATCACGTGCTTCAAGGCGCTCGATGACGCCTAGTTTGATCGAGGCAACACTGGCACCCCTCCTCGCTGGAACACTGTCACCCCTCGCCCCTCCTTGGTAGATCTTCAGACCCTCCCATCCTTCCTTCTTGCTCACCTCCGCCTGGTTTCCCCCTCCCCACCCTCCCAACTGCAGCAGTTTCAGCAGCACCAGCAGCAGCACCACCAGTACTTCCAGCAGCAGCAACAGCAGTCGCAGTTTCTCCAGCCGCAGCAACAGCAGCCCCAGCAGTCGCAGTTTCTCCAGCCGCAGCAACAGCAGCCCCAGCAGTTCTTCCAGCCACCGCAGCAGCAGCACCCGCAGTTCCTTCCAACGCACTGGCACCAGCAACCAATGACTTTCGGCACAGCGGCCATGGCCGCTCATGCCTCTCTTGCTCCCCCCCCCCCCTGGGGTTCTCCCCCCGTGTCCCCGACACTTCAGGTAGTTTCCTTGGTCATGATACTGCTGCACCATCTGTCGCTTCCATGTATCCCTCTGCTACCAATGAAACATCTTTTCAGTACCCGGTGCCACCTCCCCCTCCTTCCTCCTACGTTGGATTATACGCTTTGGACCCTTTGCGTTTAGCGTTTGTACGCTAGCGTGTACACGCAAAACGCAAAACGCTAACGAAAACGCTATACGCAGCCCAAATATTCTTTAGGGCAGCCCGCCGACCAAAAAAAAATCGGATAGCTCAAACGACGCGGAAGGGCACGACGAGCAAATCTGCGAAGTCAGATTGCACGTCCGCGGTCTGTGCTGGCGGAAAAGTGGCTTTATGTGTTGGTGTCGCGTTTGCCTGCGTTTGCCTAGTCTACTAAACTAGGTAAGTCTGTCGAGATGTGGGGGGGTTGGATTGAGAGGAGTAGTTGTGAGTTGCGTCTAGCTGTTTCGCGAAAACAATCCGCCAACATTTTGACCCTCCGCAGGTGATTCGCCAGCAAGGCACGACAAATTTCACCCACTCGCCGATTTCGCGAACGGTGGAAATTGTGGTGGTTGGGTACAAATGTGTTCTCAGATCTGAACCGAACCATTTCCCGCAATTTCTAAGTTAGGGTTACGGGATAAGATTCCCGCATCGTCGACGAGTATGAAAAACTCCCCCGAGTAGCCGAAAATGCTCACCGCATTATGTTTTGCCCTGCCTGGGGAACTTTTTTTCCTGCACGGAAAAGCGTATCCTTGATCAGACCCCTCCAGCGTATAGCGTGCAAACACTAGCGTATATACGACACGCGTATATACGCTAAACGCGTATAATCCATCATAGCCTTCCTCCCCCACCCTGGACTTCGTCCTTGATAGTGGGGTCACTGAAACCGCACTAAAAGACGCTGGCACCCTCACCCCCCTACCACTTCCCACTCAAGTTCATGGAGTTGATTCCAGCTTTTCCATCCCATGCACTCACCTCTCCACCCTCCCTTGCACTGCCTTCCCTTCCGGTAAAGTCACAAGTCTCCACATCCCCACTCTCCGCAACAACCTTATCTCCCACCGTGAGCTCCAAGGTGTTGGTATTACAGCCATTTACCTGGGCTTTGCTAACTACTGTGATCTCTACCAAACCTCCTCTGGTCGCTTATTTCTCCGCATTTCGCTTTGTCCTTGCACTCGCCTCTGCACGCTCCGCACACCTCGTCAATCTTTCTCTCACGTCACCACCCGTGCCGATACCTCCACCGGTCCACCTCCCCCTCCTCCTCCTCCCCCTCAGGTATCCTCCTCTCCTACCCCATCATCCTCCTCCTCCCCTCCCATTCCTTCCATCACCCCGTCTCCCTCCTCCTCTACTACCCTCTCCCACCCTGCCGTACTTTTGCACCACAGACTCGGCCACCCCAACTTCACCGCACTTCGCACCACAGTCACCTCTCGCCTCCTTCGCAGCCTTCCTCCCGTCTTACCCCCCTTCCCCTCCTCCCCCTCTCCCCCTTGTTCTTCATGCATCCACGGCAAGCTCAAACAGTCACCCCACCACAGTCATCCAACCTTCGCTGCTGCCCCCATTGACCTTGTTCACATGGATCTCTGGGGCCCCTATCCCATCCGCTCCCGCCAGGGGCACATGTACATGCTGGCCTCGTCGACGACCACAGTCGGTACTCCACCGTCTTCTTTCTTCACACGAAAGGCCAAGCGCTGGCTGTGGTCATCAACTGGGCTGAGCTGTGCCGCAACCACTTCAAACGCCCCATTGGCCGCCTTCACACTGTCGATGGGGGTGAGTTCATCAATCATACACTAGCCTCTTATTGAACGACACACGGCATTCAACAGACCTCCACCCTCCCCCACTCCCCTCAGCAAAATGGCAACACTGAGAGTCGCATTCGTGAGATCACCAAAATTGCTCGTTGCCTCCTTGCTCATGCTTCCACCCCTCCTTCCCTCTGGAGCTATGCCCTCCTCCACGCCGCCCTTCTCCTTAACCTCCGCTCCCACCCTCAGCATCCCTCCTTTTCCCCCACAGAGTTCTAGTCCAAGGCCAAACCTGACGCTGCCGGCCTTCGTGTTTGGGGCTGTAAGGCCTTCGTCCTCATTCCGCCCGCCGACCGCTCCCGCGCCGCTGGCAAGCTCGCTCCTCACGCCTTGGAGTGCGTTTACCTTGGGCACAATCGCGACTCCCCAGGCTACCTGTTCCTCCATCCTCCCACCAATCGCCTCATCCGGAGCAACGACGTCGTCTTTGACGAGTCCTTTCCCTACTACTCCACTCCTCCCCTTGACCCTCTCCCTCCTCCCACTCGCTCCCTCGCTTGGACAGATACCGTCCTCCCACCTCTCCTCCCTCCAGCGCCTCTCCTCCCACCTATTGCCGCTCCGCTCCCGCCTTCCTCCTCTGCCGACGTCTACGACCCCGCCCACTCAGCTGCACCCCCTCCTTCCCCTCCCTCCTCCTCTCATTCTCCCCCTTTGCAGCAGCAGCAGCAGCAACCGGGGCAGCAGCAACAGCAGCAGCCACTGGGGCAGCAGCAGCAGCAGCAGCAGCAGCAGCAACAGCAGCAGCCGGGGCAGCAGCAGCAGCAGCAGCCGGGGCAGCAGCAGCAGCAGCAGCCGGGGCAGCAGCAGCAGCAGCAGCCGGGGCAGCAGCAGCAGCAGCAGCCGGGGCAGCAGCAGCAGCAGTAGCAGGGGCAGCAGCAGGGGCAGCAGCAGCAGCAGCAGCACTATCAGCAGCAGCAACAACGCGCAACCTCTCGCTCCTCCCCTTTTCTCCTTCCCTGCATGCACACCCGTTCCCTGGATCGTATCCTTGGGACCCCTCCTCTTCCTCCTCCCTCCCTTCAGCTCCTTGAGGACTCTCACGAGGAGTTCCTCACCATTCAGCAGCACACTCCTTTCCTTGCCACCCTCTTCCTTGACTTCCTCGGCTTTCCCGTCCTTAGCGCCACCTCCACCCCCACCAACTTCACTCCCACCACCTTCCAAGAGGCCATCACTTGCTCTGATGCAGATAAGTGGATAGCGGCGATCTTCCAGGAGTGTGAGACGTTTATCCGCAACGACTCATTCGTTGACGCCCCCCTCCCCGTTGATGCCAACCTTGTCGAGGGCAAGTGGGTCTTTCGGGTGAAGCAGCTGCCGGACGAAGACCCAGTCTACAAGGCACGCTATTGCGCCAAGGGTTTCACACATACGTTTGGGGAGGATTTCTGGGCCACCTACGCCCCCACCGCCAAACCCCCCACCCTTTGCGCAGCCCTCGACATTGGTGCGCGCGACAACATGGAAATTGACTCCACGTCTCCAACGCGTTCCTGCTGTTAGTGTTAGCCCTCAATCTCACACTTTGTACTTAATATTTTCTATATTCTAGAATAGTGTAGTTTGTACTTCGTGTTTGGTTGGGTGTACACCTACATCCCAACCAAACCCAAATGTAATCTCCAAGCAATCTCCAACCCACCAATTGGAGATTGCCTTGGGATTACCCCCAATCTTTAGGGATTGACCATGATTCCCTTCCCCATCCATTCCTTGCCCATCTACTTAAGGGGCTTCAAGCTCATTACTAATTCATCGGTTCTAAGCCTAAGTTGTGACACCTGCAGGGCGACTTGCACGAGCGCAATTTCCTTCGGCGACAACCTGGGTTCCACGCAGCCTTCCTTGAGAACACTGTCTGGCAACTGCGTTGCCCTATCTACGGCTTGAAGCAGGCACCACGTGAGTGGCATGCGAAGCTGGCTGCCACCTTAGGGTCTCTCGGCTTCTCCGCTTCGCACTCCAACGCCAGCCTCTTCATCCGCTCCTCCCCCCGCCGCTTCTTCATTCTGGTGTATGTGGATGACGTGATCCTGCTCTCTGACTCCAATGGCCGACATGGAGCAGATGAAGCAGTCCCTGCAGCAGCGTTTCAAGTGCAAAGACCTTGGCGCCCTCACTCACTACCTGGGCATGGCCATCACGCGCAACCGCCCTGTTCGCTCCATCACCCTCTCCCAGTCTCACAACATCGGCCAGGTCTTGGAGAAGTTCGACATGGCGTAGGCCAAGCCCGTGTCCACCCCTCTCCCTTTCGGCCACCAACTCGCTCCACCCACTTCTCCCACCTCCTCCCCTCACCCCTATGCCGAGCTCGTTGGGTCCCTGATATACGCGATGATTTGCACCCGCCCCGACTTCGCCTACCCCATCAGCGTGCTCGCTCACTTCGTTGGCACCGGTCGCCACACTGTGGAACACTGGAAAGCTGCCAAAAGGGTCCTCCGTTACCTTCGAGGGACCAAGGACCTTGCCCTCACCCTTGGCGGCCCTTCCCCTCCTCTTCTCTCGGGCTTCAGTGATTCCTCTTGGGCTGACACACAGCCGAACCGCCGCTCCTCCGAGGGCTACAGCTTTACCCTTGGCAGCGGCCTCATCAGTTGGCGCTCCAGCCGCTCCTCCGCCATCTCTCTCTCTCTCTCTCTCTCTCTCTCTCTCTCTATTTGCGAGGCCGAGCTCTACGCTGGCACTATGGCCGCCGAGGAGTCGCGTTGGCTCTGCTTCCTTCTTGCTAAGCTTGGCGCACCCCAGCCGTGCCCCACTTTCTGGTGCGACAATCCCAGCACCATCCACTTCACTCAGGATCCCGTCTATCTCGCCCGCTCCAAGCACATCGAGCTCCGCTACTTCTTCATTCCCGAGCTCGTCCAGAAGGGCCTCATTGCTGTTCGCAAGATTGCGGCTGAGGCCAACTTGGCCGACATCTTCACCAAGGCCCTCCTTCACCCTGCGCACTCTAATCTCCTCCGCCTCATTAGCCTCGCTCGCCTGGGCACCCCTTGATTAAGGGGTTGTTCTATTCTTGTGTTAGCATGCTAAGGGGTTGTGTTAGAAATATATATTTAGTGTAGCATGCCAACACTTGTGATTGTACACCAATTGTGGTGTACAGTTGGGTTGGGAACTTGGGACTACACCCAACTTTGGGTATAGTCTTGCATTGTGGGGTGCCAATCCACCCAATTGTGGTGGAGCCCCCAAATGCAACCCACTTGGCTTATGGTTGCCTCACTTCCCACAAGTGAGGTCAACCCAACTCGAGTGGGCCTAAGGTTGCCTCACTTCCACAAAGTGTGGGCAACCCAACCCACTTGACCTATGGTTGCCTCACTCCCCTAAGTGAGGTCAGCCCAACCTATGGTCATCCACTAATGTATGCTAGGCTTCTCCCCTACTGAATTCACTTGTTCAAATTACAACGTTCACAAGCCGTTCCATTTTGCCATATCAGTACCTAGTTGTTGTCAATACTCTAGCATCTGAGGGAAGGGCAGATAGAAGGAAGGGAAGATAAAAGAGTGCCTATAAATTTTGCCTTGTTTGCCTCATGAATGCTGAAGAGAGAAAAAGTCAAGAGGAGAGGAGGAACAACGGGGAGGAGGGAACACATCGGAGGTGTCTCAAGAAGAAACGTTTTTCTGGACTATTGGGTCTCTCTTATGAATCTGAAGTACATTGGGTTTCAAGTCAAGGTTTTAAGCTTCAGAACTTGGAGGGATAATGGATGGACAGGAAGCCATACTTGCTGCACGTGCTGCCAGTCTCTTGTGACCTTTTCGCCACCACAGCAGCACGCCAATGCCAATGATCAGCAGCATCACAGCAGCCACAGCAATGCCGGCAATGACTCCCACAGAGAGACCGCCTTCAGACTGGGAGGGAGGTGCTTCGAGTGAGAGGGGGTCGGAGGAGGATGATGGGGTCGGTGAGGGGGAAGATGGAGTGAAGGAGGGGGCAGCTGGAGGGGGTGAGGGTGGGCCTGTAGTGTGTGAGGGATGGACGGGAATAAGACGGACGCGGATGGAAAGACGGGGACAGGATGGGTTTGGAACGAATGTGAGAAAGATTGCAAACTAGTGGGGATGCGATGCATGGAATGGAAATTACAGCAGAGATGTGGCACTGATAGCATGTCATGTAGGTAGCACGTACATTTGGCCATGCAGTGCCATGTGGGCTAGTTGCGTTGGGAGGCATGTGGGCAGGCAGGGGAACAGCAAAAGTATGACAATATGAAATAAAAGTTGATGCTTGGGAAACATGAGAGAGAGAGGAGCAGACTTTCAATCAATTCTTCTCTTGTACTCTCCATTTATATATTAGAGCTCACGTGGTGTTGTCTTGTTGCAGGTGGAGCAGAAGGAGGGGCAACTGCCGCATAAGGCGCTTTGAGAGAATTGCTTAACCGCACATGGACTCTTGTTAGGCGGGCATGTGAGTGCAGTTAAGGACAGATTCCTGGATGGGCAGAAGGAAGAATTAGAGGGAAAACAGCAAAGAACATCACAGTGCTAGCGAAAAAGTTGGCGCTTGCTGGGTGGCTGGGTATTCGACTAAAAAACCAGCAAAGTTCTATGCACGTGGGTGCTCCCTAGAAGATCGAGAAGATGGGCTCTGTATGCTCGGCGTGCAGCACTTAGGGCAAACAAGAACAGAGCCTTTTATTTTTCTAATTCATAGTTTTGCGGGAAAAAAAAAAAAACAAAACTTACAATGGACTAAGTTTGGAGAGTTTGCCCAGAGTTGGAGGGAGTTGTCCTGACAGATTGGTTCCTCTGATTTCCCTGCATGTGGAGCATTGTTGGTTGCACATACAAAGAGGTTGCAAACACATGGTCGGTTACATTTGTCACAAAACACAGAAATTCGTTTGCGAAACTCTGTTGTCCTGATAGACGTGGTCAATCCTTTTGTCTTGTGTGTTCTTGAAGGGAAATGGACATTATAGGGAGGATAATGATCGAGTCAACCAAAAAACCCATCTATCAGTTAACCTGAAGCCAGCTGGAGGAAAGTGGTGATTTTGTTCCTCGTTTCCAATCCAATTAAGGTCCAAGGCGAGGCATAGGGCTGACTTTTGAGAGGCGACTATTGAGTCGAGTCAGAAGTCGCCACCTTTGTGAAGTCCTGGCATAGAGCTGAGCAACGGTTTGACCCAACCCGCCCCGACTGGGGTTTGACCCGAGGGGGTAGGGCCTGGTAGGGTCGGTCCGGTCGAGTTGGGTCAGATCCGGTTGGGTCGGGTCGGGTTGGGTCGGGTAATGCTCCAGAGACAACGCGTGTGCTTTCAGCTCAAGAGGAAATGGGTGTGCTTTCAACTCAAGAAACAATGGGTGTGCTTACAAGGTTGTGAGCTGCAAGAGGTTGCCAATGGACTCTGGGATGCTGCCAGTCAGGTTGTTCCAAGAAAGGAACCTGGTGCAGACACGACAGTAGCAGGGAAGAAATTTCAGAAGACCATGTTGTACGTACTACAAACAAGACAGGTAATAAATGTGTTGAATCAACCTATACAATCATGAGCAAAGAAGGAAATCACTATACATTGAATCATGTGAATCTAGAATATATCAAGTGAACAGTGAAGTGTGAAACGAAGGCATGTGTGTCGATGACTTAGTGTTACTACAGATAATATTTAGAGGCTAACGAAGAAAATGCCTCACTGTTCATGAAAGAACTTACAAGTCACTCAAATAAACAAGGTTGCCTATCACTGTGGGTATCGACCCTGTCATTTTGTTTCCCCATAGAAATCTGCAATTTGTACCCCGGGGATGTCAAGGAACAATGCTGAGAACAGAGGATGCTTAGCATCTATCGGAAACATCTTTAATTTTATCTAATCAAGTAGGTTGTGGTAAAAAATGCTCCCAGGTCTGCATACATCATCAGTATTCAAGAAGGGATGTCAACTGGAAAGTGATGTTTTGGATCAAAGGCAGGCAGGCACACGCACAACGTGACGACGCGAGTAACCAATCGCCTCATTTTCTTATGTACCAAGGGCGAGTAGCAAAATGTGACGCAAATGACAATTCGCGGATCGGCGAGATTGGTTGCGAGTTGCAAGGTTACTTTGCTGCCATGCATGCAAATGTTGGACATAGGTTTACAAATTCCAGGCTCATCAGCTTGAACCTTGAAGTGAGCTTGCGAATCCTCCCTCACACTGGTTGAACTTTGGTTGCGTATAATGCACACACCTCCACGCCCTAAGGGCTCAACGTGGGAGAGGGTTGCTACGAGTCAACTCAAGGACCCTGACAGCCACAGCTGCAAGTCAAAATCAGGAATGAGAACATGACATGCAACTTTTTTTCTTATTCTTTTTTCTTTTTTATTATTTTTTGCGCCTTTGTTTCTAGAGAATGTTTCCGCTAAACAGTAGCTTTGATCCTGGCTCACACGTCAAACCAAGAAGGGACACACTCACAAGGCGTTCAGATTCATAAGCTTGCCAATGGAGTCAGGAATAGGGCCTGTCAAGTAGTTGTAGCCAAGGTTCCTGACATTGGAGGTATGATGATGGGAGCATGACAGCAGGCACATGTGATGAAGAAAAAGGTATCGGTGGCATGGCATAAGGTTACACAATATGGCAAGGAGCAGCACTTCCTACATCAGCATTGCTGGGATCTGATTCCTGCATTTTTAGCTTAGATAGTTCAACGTATTCGTATGGAAAATACTTCCACCTTAACATCTTGCTGCTTTCCTTGCTACCCATCGCACTGAGGTGATTCTTTAGGAGACTCAAAGATCACCATCAAAGAGCAGCACAGCATCTCTTACCATCTTTGCAGCATCTTGGCAATTTTCCTTGTTTTCCATCTCTAGCAGAACCACCACTAGCAATTTCATGTCCCTACAAACGGAGCTCTCAAAGCTAACTGTGGGAAATGAGCTTTGAAGGGAAAGTGATGGTTGGATTAGAGGAGGTGGTATACATAGGTGGAGCTAGAAGGAGGGTTGGTTGGCAACCATACTGGCATTATTGGTCCCCCACCAATAAGTTGGGTTGGGAAATTATTGGTGGGTCCAATAATATTGACCAATATTGGAGTTGGGTCAACATTATTGGAGGGGGACCAATAATCTTCCCAACCCAACCTTTAGGGTCCAATGATTGGACCAAGGCTGAGTTCCAACCCCTAAACTGAGGTGACCCTTGATTGTACACCTATCTCTAGCCTATCCTATAGCATATATGCAGGTTCTAAGCGGAGAATATTTCAAACACAACCTCTTAACCTGCAGAGATGCGGAAGGGCTGAGGAGATAGAGGGGAAGCAACCCCTTAATCAAGGAGCGCCAGGGGGAGCGAGGCCGATGAGGCGAAGCAGAGCGGAGTGCGCAGGACGAGGAAGCGCCTTGGTGAAGATGTCGGCCAAATTGGCCTCAACAACGATCTTGCGAACGGCGATGAGACCCTGTTGCAGGAGCTCACCAATGAAGAAGTAGCGGAATTCAATGTGCTTGGAACGGCCATGGAAGTCAGGGTCATGGGTGAGATGGATGGTGCTGGCATTGTCACACAAGAGAGTAGGACGACGTTGGGGGCACCAAGCTCGGCAAGAAGAAAGCAGAGCCAGCGAGATTCCTAAGCAGCCATGCTGCCTGCGTATAGCTCAGCTTCACAGGAAGAGAGAGCAATGGCAGAAGAGCGTGTGGAGCGTCAGCTAATGAGCCCGCTGCCAAGAGTGAAGCCATATCCTTGCGAGGAGCGACGGTCTGGTTGTGAGTCTGCCCACGAGGATTCGTTGAAGCCAGAGAGAAGGGGAGGAGAGGAGCCACCAAGGGTGAGGACATGGTCCTTAGTGCCGCGGAGGTAGCGGAGAACACGTTTGGCTGCAGTCCAGTGTTCCTTTGTGTGGCGGCTGGTGCCCACGAAGTGAGTAAGGACATTGTTGGGATAGGCGAGGTTGGGACAAGTGCACATCATGGCATACATCAGCGACCAGACTAGCTCGGCATCGGGGCGAGAGGAGGAGGAGGGGTAAGCATTGGCAATAGACCCAGCCTGGCCCGACCCAACCTGACCCGATTTGGCCAGGCCAGCTGGGTTCCCAGGTCAGGTCGGGTCGGGCTGGGCTCAGGCCAAGCTGGTGGAGAGTCTCTGACCCGACCCAGGTCTACACACTCGAGGCAGCACTGACCCGATTCCGCGTTGGGTCGGGTCGGGCTAAGCTGACCCGCCCCTTTACACTCTGCACGCGACCCCCTATCTTAGGTATTGGCGTGCCTATTAACGATCAGGGGCCTAAGCCGAGCCGTGCAGCCTGTAGATGAAATCGCGCTAGTAAATAGCGAAATTGCATCCTACACTAGCACACAAGCGCAATCTACTTAAACTGCAGGTTGATGATCTAACAGTACCTTGTTACTAAGCTTAGGTGACGTTTGGCTATTTGGCGTGGGGAGTGATTTTGATGTCGAGGGGAACAAATTCCCCTCGACACCAAATTTGTTTAGGGTTTACAACCCCAGACTGTCGAAATCTGGTCGGGCTTCTGGTCCTGACCCGAATTCGGGTCGGGTCAAGCTTGACCTGAAACCCGGCCCGACTCGGCTCGAGTTCTATGCTCGGGTCGGGTTTTCGCCCGGGTCGGGTCGGATCGGCCCGCACGGGGCAGGCCAATGAAACCTTTGACCCGACCCAGGCTAAACTGCGGGTCGGGTTGGGACGCCTCGGCCCGAGCGGGACCTCTGCTCATGCCTGAAGGAGGGAGAGGTTGGTGGGGCTAGCTGATGACCAAAGGGGAGGAGGTTGGAGACGGGCTTGGCCTGCGCCATCTCGAACTTCTCCAGCACCTGGCTGGCCGAGGTAGTGAAACTGGGATAGGGTGATGGTGCGGTCAGCTCAGTCACGAGTAATGGTCACGCCGAGCTTAGTTCTCCACATCGCCAAGGTCCTTGCACTTGAGGCGCTCCTGCATTGATCACTTCACCTACTCCATGTGGGCCTTGGAATCAGCAAACAGGATCATATCGTCGATGTAGACCAGAATGAAGAACCGACGGGGTGAGGAGCGGATGAAGAGGTTGGCATCGGAGTGGGACGCAAAGAAACCGAGGGACCGCAGACTGTCAGACAGCTTCGCATGCCATTCCCTTGGTGCCTGCTTCAGGGAATAGATTGGGCGGCGTAGTTGCCACACTGTGTACTAGGGAAAGGCAGCATGAAAGCCTAAAGGTCGCTTGAGGAAGTTGCGCTCGTGCAGTTCGCCTTGCAGGAACGCATTGGAGACATCCATGAAGCAAATTATCATGTCGTTACGAGCGCCGATGTTGAGGACGGTGCGAAAGGTGGGTGGCTTGGTTGCTTAAAGTCCACAGCCCAATTCTGGGTAAAGCCCTTGGCGATGTAGCGGGCCTTGTAGACCGGCTCCTCGCCCGGCAGTTGCTTGACTCGGAAAATCCACTTGCCTTCAACCAGGTTAGCATCGGCAGGGTGAGGGACGTCGACGAAGGAATCGTTGCGAATAAACGCCCCACACTCCTGGAAGATGGCTGCAATCCAGTTGTCAGCATCAAGGCAGGACAAGAGCGCCGAGGAAGTCAGGATAGAGGGGGGCGAGGGAGGGAATGTGCTGCTGGACTGCAAGAAACTCCTCTTGGGAATCTTCAAGAAGGTTGAGGGAGGCAGTGGATGGGTACCAAGGGTGGGATCAAGGGAGCGGGTATGCATGCGGGGGAGGAGGAAGGGTGAGGAGCGAGTAGTTGCTCTTCGCTGCTGCTGCTGCTGATGATGATGTTGCTGGAGCCCCTGCTGCTGCTGCTAGTTGCTGGAGCCCCTGCTGCTGCTGCTAGTTGCTGGAGCTGGTGCCGCTGCTGCCGCTGCTGCCGCTGCTGCCGCTGCTGCCGCTGCTGCCGCTGCTGCCGCTGCTGCCGCTGCTGCCGCTGCTGCCGCTGATGCCGCTGCTGCTGCTGCTGGTGCTGCTGCTGCTGCTGCTGCTGCTGCTGCTGCTGCTGCTGCTGACGTGCCGACTGTTGCCCCGACTACTGCCCCTGCGAGTGATGCTGCTGCTGTTGCTTCTGCTGAGCCGACTGCTGCCCCTGCTGCTGCTGCTGCTGCTGCTGCTGCTGCTGCTGCTGCTGCTGCTGCTGCTGCTGCTGCTGCTGCTGCTGCTGCTGCTGACGTGCCGACTGTTGCCCCGACTACTGCCCCTGCGAGTGATGCTGCTGCTGTTGCTTCTGCTGAGCCGACTGCTGCCCCTGCTGCTGCTGCTGCTGCTGCTGCTACTGCTGCTGCTGCTGCTGCTGCTGCTGCTGCTGCTGCTACTGTTGCTGCAGTTCCTGCTGCTGTTGCTGCAGTTCCGGCTGCTGCTCTGGCAGATGCTGCTGCGGTTGCTGTTGCGACGGTTGAGGAGGGGAGGAGGGAGAGGGAGGAGGAGGGGCAGTGGAATGGGCTGGTGAAGCACGTGCAGCAGGGATCGTAGATGTCAGCAGAGGAGGGCGGAGGGAGCGGGGAAGGGAGAGGCGGGAGAAGGGGGTGCAGGAGGGAGGAAGGGAGGGAGGACGGTGTCAGTTCAGGTGATGAGGGCGGGAAGGAGGAGGAAGGGGGTCAGGTGGAGGAGTGGAGTAGTAAGGGATAGATTCGTCAAAGACGACGTCGATGCTACGGATGAGACGTCCTGAGGGAGGTGGAGGAAAAGGTAGCAGGGTGAGTCGCGGTTGTGATTGAGGTAGCCACACTCCAGTGCACGAGAGACGTGTTTGGCCAGTGGAGCGGTTCAGGAGGAGGATTTAAGCCGTTGGCCCCAAATGCACAAGTTTTAAAAGGTTGTCGCGACGAGGGGGTAATTCTGGTCTGGGTTTTCGCCAGACCCAGCCCGCCCCTGGTATTTCGCCCTGGGGATGGGTTCAGTCCTCAAAAGTCCCAAATTGCAGGCGCGCTTCTTTTTCAAAGCTTGCAAATACTACTTCGTCAAGTCTAAAAAGCTTGACCCGCCTCTCTTCCGCAATTTGGGCCGCGGGACGTACACCTTGCAGCCCTAAACACGGAGGCCCGCAGCATCGGGGTTTGGTGCCTGACCAGATTTCGGTTGGGGGTGATGGTGGTGTGCTGAGGATGGGAATGAAGGTTAAGGAGGAGGGCAGCATGGAGTAGGGCATAGTCCCAGAGGAAGGGGGAGTGGAGGCGTGTAACAACGACGGCAGGCGAGCGATGTTTGTGACCTCGCGAACTTGACTCTCTACAACGCCATTCTGCTGAGGGAGTGGGGGAAGGGTGCGGCGCAGTGGGAAGCTGGCGCCAAAAGCTTGCTGGGAACTTCACCTGGGTGTGCCGCCGGAGAGCAAGGGCTGGGAGGTGCTCGACCTGACCGACAACAAGGTAGTTGTTAGTGTTAGCCTTCAATCTCACACTTGTACTTTGTATTTTCTATATCCTAGAGTAGTGTAGCTTGCACTTTGTGTTTGGTTGGGTTGTACACCTACATCCCAACCAAACCCAAATGTAATCTCCAAGCAATTCTCCAACCCACCAATTGGAGATTGCCTTGGGATTACCCCCAATCCCTAGGGATTGCCTCGATCCCCTTCCCATCTATTCCCTACCCCTTCTTAGATGTACTTAAAGAGCTTCAAGCTCATTACTAATGCATCGCTTCTAAACCTAAGTTCTGATATGGTATCAGAGCACTTCAACCGCACACGCGGATCGTGATCCTCTTATCTTTGTGGATGTTCCGTCCCGCAAACCCTCGACGGAACCACCTTCATTCTCGTCGCCGGTGATACGACGACATTCGTGGTGTCCAGAAATTCCCGCACCACTTTCCCGTCACTTCGACGACATCTGCTATTTCACTAGTAAGCGCATCGTCGCCGCATATAACCTATCGCTCGTTTTCGTTCGAACGTCAATGCATCATTTCTTCTCCTCGTCGGGCAGCGCCCCGCCCGTCGCCCCTACAGCTTCTCGTCGGGCCGCCGCCCGTCGCCCCGCAGCTTCTTGTCGGGCCGCCGCCCGTCGCCCCGCAGCTTTCTCGTCGGGCCGCCGCCCGTCGCCCCACAGCTTCTCGTCGGGCCGTCGCCCGTCGCCCCGCAACCTTCTCGTCGGGCTGCCGCCGGTCGCTCCGCATCTGCACTCTTACGCCCATTCCCCAACCCTTCCCGCAGCTGAACAGGTGCAGCAGCACAGCAGAGCAGCAGCGTAGCCGCGAAGCCGAGCAGCGTGTAGCCGCCGAAGTCGAGCAAGCAGTCGTAAGCCGCGAAGCTGGGGGTGGTCGTGTGGGGGGGTGTGGGGAATAGAGTTAGTATACGGAAATCGGCCAATTTAACCTAATCTCCGGCGGGCCTGAAAATCCTTCTACGAGGCATCTTGACGCGGCCGGACATTGACGATTCTTTGCTGTTTGCGCACGTCGGATTTCGAAAATCGCCGCGCTGCGCGGCCGCTCGTGACTATCGATGACTTAAGAGCGGCGCTTCGCGCGAGACACTAGAGCTCCGCATCATGGCATTTGCCTCATCCAACCATGGCCCAATCCCATCACCCCCACCCCGTTGAAGCCGATGGCTTTAGCTCCAACTTCAAGGCATGGAGCTATGGGTTGACAAGCACCTCCTGAGTCGTGACGTGCAGGGATTGGACCTCAAGGACGTCCTCCTCAACCGTTGGCAAGGGAAAACAACCCCCAATCCCCCGTGAGCCGACCGAATCCGCTAGTGATATTGGACATGAGGGCGTACGAGGAAGTTGTTGAAAAGTACCGGAAATGGGAGAAGGCCGATGCTGCTATCATCAGCGTCTTCATTGCCTCCACCCTCCCGAACTTGTCAACACTTTCCACAACTACCCTACCTCCAACGCTATTTGGAAGTACCTCCAGGATCGGTTCATGAACAAAATCGCGGTCGGAGTTGCCATCCTCATCCCCGGCATGTTTCAGGCGCCTTGAGGATTGCTCGGGAATGGTTGACTACATCGCCAAGGTGCGGACTATCCATGGCAAACTTAAGGAGCTAGGTATAGTCTTCCCCGAACAAGCCCCTGCAAACGGCCTTCTAGTATGTCTCACCTCGGCACATGAAGTAACGAGGAAGATGCTCC